>CAXHWN010002063.1:0-456000 GCA_964020975.1 Hermodice carunculata | reverse complement strand
ATAACTTATGTATAATGTGTTCTGTAATTTGGAAAACTTATTGGTTTCCTTTAAAGTTACATACGGTGGTCCCCCGCTTATAAGGCCACCCCAAAGGCACTAGAAAAGTGGCCTTATAAGAGGGGTGGCCTCTCTTCAGGGGCAAAATACAATGAAAATGCCATACTTGCAGCATGGAAAAGTGGCCTTTGTAGAGGGGTGGCCTCTCATCAAGGGGGCTTTATAAGAGGGGGACCACTGTATATATATATATATATATATATATATATATATATATATATATATATATATATATTGTTTGCAACATGGAAGTACAAGGTGGTTTAATGATCATCTGAAGCCTTTTTCTATGATTAGTTGGGACAGAAAACTAAACGACTGCCTCTTACGCTTCTGTACATACCTTTGACAAAGGGAAGCTGGAGGAAATGTGAGCATTTATCTTTCCTTGACTTAAGCACTTGATCACACTCTTAACCGACTCGTCAAAGGCTGGACGGTATCTGTCTTTGTAGCTACCCCAGAATATCCCTGTAACAGAACTTGACTTCAGCAGCAACAAGTTTGCGGGAATCTTGGGAATTTCACCGCCGGCAAATCCAACCACCAAGAGTCTGCCTTCGAATGCAATACTGCAAATAGACACAACATAATCGTTGTGATAAGTACGCATTGAATGGTGCGTTTCCCACAGCACCTAGGCCTTCTTATATCATACAAGGTTCACATGAGCTTTGGCCCACAGTCAAACTTAAGGGCTCAAGTATCGCCACCTACCTGCAAGGACCCACAGACGTGGGGCAGGTGGTCAGGCTAGATGAACCTCTCAAGTTTTATTCACATTTCACATGGAACTACGCACAACAACAACGCTGTTGTGGCCATGACCGTGCGGGCAGATAAACACCTCGCCATGCACGGGAAATGATGACCACACCATTTCACTGGATCCAGCAGCAAATGATCGGCAAACATGGCCACCCCCCCCACCCCCACCCCCATCCCCGAGAGATTTCGTGTCATTTGCACTGTTTTTATTCACGTACCTCATTGCATGTCATTAGATCTAGAGCTCCACTTATCCAGTCTCATGCTAACTTATTTTGCTCTGGTCCTTCCATCTTTTGACAACTGTGCCTTATCTACTAGCAGGCATCAATAGCATTAAAGCACAACATGAAGTACATGTACTCTGAAAATGAGGTCTCTCAAAGGAGGTGGTCTCTCACAACAGGGACCACTGTATTTTAAGCAGTAGTACTTTTTGTTAAAAAAAAAATATCAATCAAATGTTGCCCGCTTTTCACCACTTTGATTGCATTTATATAGAATCTGTGTCAGACTGTCAATTTCACCTATAAAGCTAAAACCAAATCTGTCAATTTTCCATTGCTATGATCTTGTGGTCCTAAGCATTTGAATTGATTTGGTACACGTAACATTAATGTGACCCAATGTCTCTCTTGTAGCTCACACTACTGAAGGATTGCGTCATACAGAAATTTGTTTAGTGAAAACTGACGTTATATCCACTTTTGTGTCTTCCGTCAACCACATAAAGATGGACAAAAAGAGATTCATCATACTTGACTCGACTTCCCCAGGGAATATACCAAGGTGACTGGGACTACCAGAGGGCACCACTGGTCAAAAGTGATTACCTAGCATCTCTTGCCAGATCTTATTGGTTAGATGTCTGGTCATATATCTGGGCCAATCACACTCATGTACACTAACGATCTAAGCATGTCCCATTTTATTTTTCATTTGACAGAATATGTTTTAAACAATTTGCCAGAATAAATTACTCAGGAAATGCTTCTCTGTGTTAGACTCCCTGTCTGCACTCACCTCCTAAGGCACTGGTTAAGGACGTCACCCCCGACATTATCCACAATAATATTAGCTCCCCGTCCACTTGTGATCTCTTTCACTCGGTCTTTGATGCTGTCAGTGTTGTAATCTATAGCCTCCATGGCTCCTTTTTCTTTCACCAGGGCACATTTCTCAGGCCCTCCACATGCTCCTATAACCTACAATAATAATAATAATAATAATAATAATAATAATAATGATAATGATAATAATAATAACAACAACAACAACAACAACAATAATAATAATAATAATAATAATAATAATAATAATAATAATAATAATAATAATAATAATAATAATTTTATTTAAACCCCCATGTTTGGGGAAATTAAGGCTGGTACATTAAAATATACGAGACACAATTACATGGTCATGACCACCACACAATGCTCCTGAGACCTTAAAACATTTAAAGTCTACATGTCCAGAATAATAATATGATGCCTTGGGCAGCCATGGCCAGAAAGCACTGCCAGCACAGGTAAGACGCATCAATATGTGCACATTATTTTTGGAATAAGAGGTACTCCTTGTGCCAAATTTGAACCAACTTTCCTGGATAGTTTTTTTTTTTATTTTTTGTATAGTTTTGGAACACAAGATGTACACTTGTACAGATTAATCAAGAATCCAAAATCATTGATATACTTGTACAGATTAATCAAGAACCCAAAATCATTGATACCCTGTCCATATGTCTAGATAGAAGCAGACAGGACACGTTTGTTGACATAATGTGTCACCATTTAGTATGTGCAAAATACATCACAGTTGACTGGATCAGTATGCAGATGTAATCGAGAATATAATAGTGTCAATTTGTATTAAATCCATGCACTTGTTTTTTCGTGCAACATTTTCAACGAAACAACTCAAACTAGACTTGAATTGTTTCGACATGACATTTCCTTTGAGCACAGTGCTATTTATAGAACCACCACCTGCCAAGCTAGTGTGAGGATGCAAGCATATCTTGTGCGAATCTCTGTACTTAATTTACATACTATCATCATCATCATCATCACGTATGTATTTTTACATAAAAAATACTCTAATTTAGTATGCTATAGCAATGTTCCTGGCTCACCTTTGCCCCAAAGACATTTGCCGCCAAATCCACTGCTGCCAAACCAACCCCACCTGCGGCTGCTGTCACAAGAACAGTCTCCCTGTCAGTGAAAATCCATTTACAGCAAACAAAGCAAACCCAACATATGATGGTATCCCCCAGTGTGAATGCTACTCTTTACTACATCTTAAACCTTGAACAGAAGAATGACGACTGATTGTCATCAAAGCTGGGGTACCATTCACCCCTTCTCCCCCCCCCCCCCCCCCATTTTTTTTTTACTTTTTTTTTTCTCAAATCACTATGAAGCACAAAAAACTTGTTAAATTTTGTCTCCTTCTATGTCTCAAGTTAAAGTTCCTGCTCTGGCAAGTTGTGGCTAAGCACCCAGCCTGGCCCAAGGTCAGACCTACATGTTGATTCCAGAGGTGAATCCACCTCCCAAAGTGCCTTTTCCAAAACAAATGCATATCCTCTTGTGTGCGTGTGTGTGTGTGTGTGTGTGTGTGTGTGTGTGTGTGTGTGTGTGTGTGTGTGTGTGTGTGCGTGTGCAATGTATATTTTCATTATAATTTTCCATATTCTGTGAAAGTGTACAGACCCATTTAACCTCCTCCCCTCTTGCGTACTACTGTTAGTACTAATTCAAAAACAAGAGGGCTGTGTGAACAGCCCGTGCCTCAGCTGATCTTGACATTCATCACACTTGCAGCTCTATGAGCTTGGGAAAGGATCAAGGACACCATGTTCTAAGTAAGTCTGACCTCTATAGAAAACACTTACATGTGCAACATCAAAGTTCAAGTAGTTCTCAAGTTATAATGAAGAGTAAAATTCGTGTATGTTGCACTGTGACCCCACAAACGAGGTCAAGGTCATTCATGTACTGTCTCAGCATGACCTTCATACAGAATAATATGTGTAGCTAACTCAAAACAGATCTCAAGTTATCAAGTAAACAGTAAATTTCGTGTCAGTTGCCCTGTGAATTAGCATTAGAATGCCCATTGGCTTACATAGTAATGAATAGGAAAGCTGCATTGAACGATAAGTACCCGAATTGAAAATCCTTAAACATCAGGAATCCAAAGCATTGCCACCTAGTAAACAACTGTTTGACCCTTCCACAACAACATATCCATCACATTTCAGCTTAATCTGAGGGACGGTTCTGAGAACAAGTGAAAAATCGCAAAACCATACAAAAAATTTATTAAAAAAAATTGCAGCACCACCTGGTGAATAAATTGGAAACTAGGTGTCCCCGGGAGTGTCTATGGACGATATCAAAGCAATTGGGCGAGTGGTTTCAGAGGAGAATAATTTTGAAAGTTTGCCCCAAAAAAACACAAAAAAATCATAAAAAATCCAAAAATCAATAGAGCGTGACCATTTGAACACACTTGGTAGAGATCCACCAAAGGCACATCCCCACCAAGTTTACAGTAAATCTGGTCAATATTATTAAAGTTATGACCATTACAAGAAATTCCCATGTTAAACTTTCCTTTTAAAACTTTTGTAGAGATTTTTGAAAAAAAATCATAAAAAAATCCAAAATTCATTGGAACATGACCATTGGAACAAACCTGGTAGACACCCACCCGAGGTACATTGCCACCAAGTTTGAAGTAAATCTGGATGACGGTTTTGGAGAAGTCGAAAATGTAAATTAGCATTAGAATGCCCATTGACTTCGATAGTAATCAATAGGAAAGGTGCATTTACCCCAAAGGAGCCGAATTGAAAAATTTGTTAAAAATTAGGTATCCGCAGCATTCCCACATAGTGAACACTTTTGTTTGACCCTTCTACAAGGAACATATCCACCATGTTTCAGCTTAATCTGAGTGACGGTTCTGGAGAAGAAGTCGAAAATAGCCATAACACACAAAAATTCGTAAAAAATAAGAAAAAAATTGCAGCGCCACCTCGTGAACAAATTAAGAACTAGGAGTCCCAGGGAGTGCTCCTGTGTGATATCAAAGGAATTGGGTGAGCAGTTTCGGAGAAGAAGATTTTTTAAAATTTACCCAAAAAAGAACAAAAAAATTCATTATAAATCCAAAAATCACTGAACCATGACCATTTGCACAAACTTGGTAGAGACCCACCCAAGACACATCTCCACTAAGTTTGAAGTGGATCTGGCTGACGGTTTTTGAGAAGAAGTCGAAAGTGTGAATTGTGGACAGACAACCCATTGACTTCCATAGTAATCAATACGAAGGTTGAATTGACCGATAAGTACTCGAATTGAAAAATTCGTTAAAAATCAGGTATCCGCAGCTTTCCACATAGTGAACAACTTTGTTTGACTCTTCTACAAGGAACATATCCACCATGTTTCAGCTTAATCTGAGTGACGATTCTGGAGAAGAAGTCGAAAATAGCCATAACACACAAAAATTCGTAAAAAAATGGAAAAAACTGCAGCACCACCTCATGAACAAATTAAGAACTAGGAGTCCCAGGGAGTGTTCCTGTGTGATATCAAAGCAATTGGGTGAGCGGTTTCGGAGAAGAAGATTTTTTAAGATTTCACCCAAAAATGAACAAAAAAATTCATGAAAAATCCAAAAATCACTAGACCGTGACCATTGGAACAAACTTGGTAGAGACCCACCAAAGGTACATTGCCACCAAGTTTGAAGTTAATCTGGATGACGGTTTTGGAGGAGTAGTCGAAAATGTGAATTAGCATTAGAATGCCCATTGACTTCCATAGTAATCAATAGGAAAGCTGAATTGACCGATAAGTACCCGAATTGAAAAAATCGTTAAAAATCAGGAATCCGCCCCATTCCCACATAGTGAACAACTTTGTTTGACCCTTCTACAAGGAACATATCCACCATGTTTCAGCTTAATCTGAGTGACGGTTCTGGAGAAGAAGTCGAAAATAGCCATAACACACAAAAATTCATAAAAAATAAGAAAAAATTGCAGCGCCACCTGGTGAACAAATTAAGAACTAGGAGTCCAAGGGAGTGTTCCTGTGTGATATCAAAGGAATTGGGTGAGCGGTTTTGGAGAAGAAGATTTTTTAAGATTTACCCAAAAAAGAACAAAAAAATTCATAAAAAATCCAAAAATCACTGGACCGTGAACATTTGAATAAACTTGGTAGACACCAACCCAAGGCACATCTGCACCGAGTTTGAAGTGGATCTGGCAGACGGTTTTTGAGAAGAAGTCGAAAATGCGAATTGTGGACGACGGACGGACGACAGACGGACGGATGACGGACGGATGGACGGACGACGGACCCTCACAAAACCTCAGCTGACTGACAAGTCAGCTGAGGTAATGATGAAAATGTTGAACCATCCCTAAAGATAATGAATATGAAAACATGCATCCAAGGAATGAAACTGATGTTTTATTTAATACCCACAAAACAAGAAATTTTCAGTTGTGAGTGCATGTTCGTACAGATACAGCAATATGGCAAGCAAGCATTGCTCTGAGATTCTTGTCCTTGTAAGTCCACATCACAAATACAGTGAAACTTGCCTTCAAAGACCACTTCTAGAGATGACCAGAATTGTTGTCTCAAGACAGGTGGTCGCACACAGAAGGCAAAAATAACACAAAAAATACTGTGTAAAGATACTGAAAATGTGGTCTTCAAAGGCAAGTGGTCTCTCATTTGAGTGGTCCTTCAAGACATGGACCACAGTATATGGATTAATATTCATTTTACTCACTCACATCCCTCCTTCTGTAATACAGTCTATGCATAAGTTCACCAAGCGGGGAAGCCCCAGCAGAGATTCCGATGTCAGAGCCAGGCGCGCACATGTTTCTGGGTAATTTGCGGGCCACTCAGTCTTACCGCACAGGCTACAGGCTAGCGCTACTGAATACAGCAAGTAACGAGGAGTGAAACACGGACGATTTCTTCAAAAAACAGAATCTAGGGTGGCTGAAAAAGTATTTGAAAGACAAAGGAATATCAGTTGATGGAAGGAATAGAGCGGCACTTTTAATTTTGATATTTGTCAGTTTGACGTTTCTTCCTGGTATCAACATTCCAGGCCACTACATAAAAGTCAGTGGTGGTTTACCATGGTATTCGCCTTGTCACTCAACGTTCTAACTATCAATGCTTTCCGTCTTCCCTCCACCAACGATCTACAATGGTACACTTCTACATATCTCCTGTATTTGATCCATTACCTGCTTTTCTGTTCATGTTGACACGAACAAGATTAGTGTCCGCCATCATGCATTAACGTGACCACTTTTGAGAAGGTGCACAGCGCGCCATCTGGTAGCAAAAAATCAGTCCGCATGCCTCGCTTTCATAATGGGACAACTGCCGGGGTTTTCCTGCTAGGGGAACTTATGCATAGACCGTATTCTGGATCTTAATATGGATGTGGCCTCACTCTTAACAGGAAAGGTGGCTCCAGTCTACAGCTTAAGAATTGACTAGCACTGTGAAGATTTGTGGATATAGATATAACATGGTTGACTGACTTGTGCAAAAGTAGACAAATCAGGCCATCCTTAGAAAATATTTGGTTTGCAGTCACACCCAATTGTTGTCACTTTGGCAGAGGTAGGAAATTTCTTTTTTATCGGCAGAGATCACAAGTTTCAAAAGTAAAGGGGAATAAAGAAGAATTTACTCCTTGCAAAAAACAATGAAGTAAATAAATCAATCAATCAATCAATCAATCAATCAATCAATCAATATGTACGTACGTACGTAAGTAAATAAATAAATGCATAAATAAATTTTGTCCAAAAAAAAAAAAAACTCCAGTGGCACCCAATTAATTGGGTCGGCTGGGGAACGGCAAATAAGGAATTTTTTAAGGGTGGCCTATCAGATAATGCCACTTAATCATACCCAGGCTGAATGTTAGCTTTTCTCGTCAGTGCCATCCATGCTGTCCCGTAACAAACCAACACTGCAGATGCTGCAGGGTGATCGATGCTGTCTGGTACCTTCCACACCAACTGTGCAAATAACATGAACATGTAAGTAGCAGTCTATGGTGTCGCAACAATCTTGACCAATTAGAATTTCCAATGTACATTCCGTTACCCCTTCTCCCCAAGTCTTAGATTGAGTCAGCAGCTTTTAACATGGGTTTGGAATTAAGCATTCAACCAATGCAAAGCACAGCTACTGACCTGGGGCATATTACATGTATCTTGATAGGTCTTATCTAAGATTCTCATTCACAAATTATTCAAATTGTTTTTCATTTGAGATGAATTTAGTCAAAAACATTGGAGTGGACACTTAACCACTTGAGGCTCTTGGCTGGTTTAGGGGAGAAAGCCAAGGGTTAAGCATGCTACAGATACTCTACCCAGGCTGCGCGATGCTTAGGAAGCACAAATTTGTTCAAGTTGTGCACATAGGAACAAGTAGCTAGTGGTGCCATCTAGTGGCCTTGGTACATCCATGCAATCGAATTACAATAAAGCTATGACCTCCCATTGGCTGTTGCCTCTGGAAGATCTGCACCTGTGTGCTCAAATTGTTACTATGGCCATGAGCCCACATGCCCATCTTCACAATGTCAAGGCCTAACCACAAGCCGCACAGCTTGTGGCAAGGCCTTGACATTGTGAAGATGCACAGGCCAGATTTACTTGAGAAGCTGAGATGCTGGTCTTGGCTCTTTACATCAAAGGCCACACAAATTATGACCAATTCATCATTAAAGCATATTTAACCAAAAACATAAAATATCCTGCATCAGTTCCAGAAACCAGTCATTAATCACACTCAATACTGCCTCTGCCTGTGACTAATCATGGTTTAAAATGAGGCAGATAATACAGAATTTTTAAAGAATTTTAATTTTATTATTTTTAATAATTTTCTAAAATATATTTACTTTTTGATAAATCATGGTAAAAATACAGATAAATACAGCAATTGAAAGAATTTTATATATACTTTCAATACTTTCTTAAAATATTTCAGTTATTCATTAATCATTGTTAAAGTACTGTGCTGATAAAATACATGTGCCTTTTATTTTCATTGTATTTGTGGCATACAAGAAAAGGTCCATTTTGACGTGCATTCCAAAGTTTGATGAACATGATTGCATTATGTTATTTACATTGGAGCTGCAAACAGTCTCTTCTGCAAAAGTTCCTAAAACAATAGGGCTGGCCACTCTGTCTCCAACTGTCAGATGCGTCACCCCAGGTCCAAGCTCCAGAATTTCCCCCGCAAGCTCGAAACCTGAAAAACAAAACAGCTGTGTAGGTAATGTCTATGGTGATGTTTAAAACTGTCTTTTCTGTCTTTCTTGCAGCTACTATGTGTCTACTTTCAATACAAGATATAATAATCTATTCCAGACTCAAAATAATGGTCCACATTACTAACGCATTGACAAGGTTAGCAGCACGATAAAAAAGCAAATGATATGTACAGGTTTAAGATCAGTCTATAGATGGATAATATTGAAATATCAGTTAGATGCCTGAAGTGCAAAAAAAAAATTTAATTTACATGTGCTTAACATGAATTAAGTTCATGTGTTTGCCAGGTAAGTTCATGCACAGATTGGCCAAGTCACAATTCTAGTATCCTTCCTTACACACAGATCACAGCTTCGCGGGGTCCATTCACTGTATTTTCATCACATAAAATCTGCACGTTCCCTTTAGCTACACACACCAAAAAAAAATGTAACGTGAAATGATAACTTGTGTCCTTTCTCACCTGGTACAAATGGTAATGGCGGCCTGTCCTGATAAAGTCCTTGTATTACGAGCAAGTCTGCAAAGTTAATTCCGGCACTGTGAATTCCCACTCGAACCTGCAATGGTAAATACCATAAATTGCCCGCTGTTAATTGCTTTAATTTCGTTGTACATGTACTCTTATTTTTGCTTATTTCACAGATGGCACAAAACTGTGAAAATAAAAACACAGTGACATGATATTTTAACCTTGTTTCAAAAGGAATTACAGTAGTCCCTCCTTTGAGAGACCGCCTCTAGAGCCACCCAAAAGGCAGTCACATAAAGCAGGTGGTCCCTCAAAGGAGGTATAAATGACATAAAAAGTACTACAGAAAGACCTGACAACTGTGGTCTCTCAAAGGAGGTGGTCTCCCAAAGGAGTGGCCTTTCAAAGGAGGGACTACTGTATGTCCAAAACAGTGAAATTAAAACTACATTGAAATGTCAAAAATAGAAAAACTGTGAAAATTTATACATGCAAAAATAAAACAATTTACAGTGGATGTAATGCACTTCTGGTCCTTGACTAAAATTATCATTTCACCATCTTTGATAGAGTTCCTGTTAAAGCTATGTTAAAGTTTTATTTCATTGTGTCTTTATTTTCAGGGGTTTTGTGCCATCAGCAAAGGTCAAACTAGAACTAGGAGCACACGCACAGCACTCTCAAAATCTCCCCACAACAAGGCACTGTCCACAATATTTTCCCAGCAGTACAAATATACACAGATGAATTTTTACCCAATTGAAAGGGTTCATAACAGCTGCAGTTCAACTGGTTACTTGTATGGGGTGGGGCAATCCATTTTATGCTGACAAGTGCAGTAGTGTCCCCTTTGAGAGACCGCTACTCCACCAGGCCAAAAAGTTGGAAGTACAGCAGGTATCCATCTATCAACACAGCTTAAATAACACCTAAAAACTGACACTTAAGTCCTAGTAAATTGGGTCACAAATATCATGTGGTACCTCAATGGAGTGGTCTCTCAAAAGAGGGGCTACTGTACCAAAAATGTCAGCCTCCCACAACAGGCATGGCAATGTTGCAATGATCTTCCAAATATTCACAGGGTGATATTGCTGCAGGCAACGCAGCATTGCACACAAAAAGGCACCCGTCTTTCAACCAGTCAGAAAGGACAGTCTTACAGGCAAACAGTGACCAATCTTTCAGCTACATTCACCAAGAGCAGTCATGCAGGACAACAGTCACCATCAACTTGCCAGTACACAATGCCCGCAGTGCTCTGCTCTGTCTGAGACCATATATGGTAAATCACGAAGCTTTGTTCAGAACTGGACCACCATGACATTAACATTGGCGAACTTTCGTTTCAACCAATCTGAGCTTCAAATTTCCTGAGACGGCATCGACAATACGATGATTTACCAGTGTATAACATCACAAAAATTGATACTGGGCAAAGCGCAACATGAATTTTGACAGCATACATGGAAAACAGTCAATTTAATTTTGTATGGAAGACAGCAATTTTACCACGCTGGTATGGATCATATGGGGCATCGTATAAGAAAGTTGCGAGAAAGGCTTAATGTTCTTCTTTTTTTTTAACAATGTATTAAAGTGTGGTTCCGAGCTAGGTTGGCTTGACTGGCCTTCTTAGTTCTTATTCCAAAGTGATGTGACATGGGATTTCCAGGCCAGGGTTTCCCAACAAGCATGCGCAAGAGGCAATGTTTAATTCAAACACAACATTTGTTAAATAGAAAAAGACAGTTAAATTTTTTTAGTAGATCTGATCTGGTCATGCACTGAAATAATAGATCACAATTAAAATGAACATATTGAGTAACGGTCAATTCATAGTGACACAAAGACATGATTTTATGAAGAACCCAATGACTGGTAAACCAACTACTAGTACAGCACTACAGTTTGCTGTGAAGCCTTCACTGAAGGGCTGACAAGGGGTACCATGGGCATGGCATTGGCACTGACAATACTGTTTGCAAGAAAGAAGCATCTACAGTTGGCTAATGTTCCATCAGAATTAAAACTTAAATTTGTCATTGTCAATTTTGATTCATTATTTGATTCTGACCTGCCTGTCCTGTAAAACTTTGGAGCTAATTCTAAGAAACCATTACAAGAGCCCTATGTTATGAAACATTCACTGCTGAGATCCCATCCTATGAACACACAAGAGAATTTTCTGTTAATGGTTTCATACGATAAATTTTGCAGCATAATAGGTTAGCAAACTGGTCCAGTAATTGTCTAAAAGTCGGGCATTAAATTTTTGCTGGTTTTTCTCTTTTAAATTTTCATTATTGTGCTCGATCAGATGTCATATGGATTTTCCAATACATAAAAACTGGATGTGACAAATCCCAGATCATTTCATCACATACATGTCTAAAAGTACTGCTCTCAAGTCTACCTCTCATGACAGACTGCATACCTTTTTAAGACCTTATTCTTGTGACACTGTATTTTATTTTCTTACATATTTTTCTAAGCTGTGAGACCATCTGCACAACAGGGCCATTTTTATGCATTGGAAATTGGAGTACATGTATTGTGCACTGTAATATTTCTTTACCTCTTTCTCTCCGAGATCTTTTCTGGGCAAGTCCTGCAGCTGCAGAGGTTTGCCCAGTTCAGTACACACTGCAGCTCTGTAGGTCTGTAATCCTGCTGTAGTGCTCACACTGTGTAGCCTGCCTCTGTGATGACAAGAAACGAGGCTGGTCATATTCAAAGGGTCAATGGACAACTGCTATAAATGAAAAATTGTGAGGTCCAGCAGTACTTTGTTCTCCCTTGGTCAGGTAATTGGTGGACCAACACAAAAGCCAAAACAGAAACAAAAACAAAACACACCCCCAGCTAAAAAAAAACAAAAAACATCTGCATATTTGATTCTTCCAAGACAGACCTACAGTGTACAGATATAAGCTGGTTAATTCTGCATATTGACCTCCGTGCTTAGATGCTGAGTTGAAAGTTACTCTTTGCATCCGAAACACTGCATCAGCACCATCACATAAATATACATATGCCAAACTTTCCTGCTATTACATGTAACTGTAACTGTAGCAAGTTCATCAAATAGTTTAGTGCCTCCCCTTACATGAAAGAGGAATTACAAATGTTCCATTTGGGTTGTTTGCATGTCTGCCAGTAACTTTTGTTACCATGTTTTTCTTTCAGAATCTGAGGATAGATTTTGATCAAATTTAGCACAAAGGCAGCTATATTCATAACTGTGCAGATTTCAAAGTCACAGGGACCTCTGACAGTGAGACATGCGAAAGACAAAGCAACCATTGTGTGTATACATGTATTGACACATGCTTTTGCTTGTACCTTTTCTAAATTAATTGATATAGATTATTAAATCGAATTATCCTTTTATTTTTTTTATAGGAAAAGTACATGGTCTATACATATAACACATTTATCAGTACAACAGCCTACCTTATTGCACTTTTCAGTGGTCCTGCTGGAAAGACTAATGTAAGTCTGGTTAAAGATTGAACTCCACGGATCATTGTGCCACCAACCATTGCCCAAGTCTACAGCTGCCTGGAAAATACCAAGGCCACTTGCTGGTCATCAATGTGACTGCTGTTGTTTTGTTTACATTCATATGCATATGATTATGTGACCTAAAGTAGTCCCTATGGGTGCAACTTCCATGTCCATGAGCACCTTCACTTCACAGTTCAACTTTGTTCAAGACTTGGCCTCCAAAAGAGAAACCCATTATAATAACTGTATGCTAACACATCATAAACAAGACTCAAGAGCAAGACAGAACAGTGTTTTAGTGTACAAGTCAATTAAGTTTTACATTTCGGTTATTTCTTTCCTCTCATGTTTAATCCTCACCCTCCTTAAATTAAGACAGAGTCAGCAGCTTTCCTGAGTGCCCAGCCCATGTCAAGTTAAGCTGTTGACTGGAGTCATGTGTTCTCGATAGGTCTCACATACAATTCTCAGTCAAATTGTTTTTCATTACTGTAGAAATTAGTTGAAAGCACTTGGCAGGCGGCATTTGAGCACCAGCCAGTTTTGGCCAGTTAAAGACGTTCGGTACACTGGTCAAAAAATTTAGAAATCTCTGGTTTTTGCTGTGAACCAAGATATTGGCATTTGAAACAAAATGCAAGCAAAAAATTGGCATGCCATGTGCTACTTTTGTTGCTAGATGGCACTATATGTAAGGACTGCAGAAATTTGAGAGCAAACATTATATATGTGCGTAAAAGCAAAAAATATAAATTAAGCATGCAAAAATATGCAGAAAATAACTCAATATGAGTGTAGGCAATGTATATCAAGCCTTTTAATAACAAATATGTAGACAAAACATGCTGGAATGTGACTTTAAATTCATCTCGTCTTGTAAAAATGTATAAGTGCTCACATTTTTTAAGTTTGAAATAGAAAAAATATTTGCAAATCCCTGAAAAATTGTAGGGGGTTTCCAAAATATGCACTGATTGTATTGATTAACAAAAAAAGATATCATAAGGTGCTATTTTTTCCGCAATTGTACAAACAATTCATGCATGTTGACTTTATTCGTTCTAAGTTCATAGGTACAAGGTATCCATTCATTGTCTAACTTCAATACCATATCAACATACATGTATGTAGGTTAAATAAACGGCAGTACGTCGTTAATTTTATTTTCCAGTCATAATATATACTTTCATAGTTTTACTGAGAAGAGGCAAACATTTGAAGATTCTCTCCATAGTGCAATACAGCAATGTGGAAAAAGAGGTAAAAATAAGAATATCAAATATAGTTGCCTTAATACATTGTCGAATGGTAACACAGGCAGCACATTATCAAATATGGCTGTCCACCTTTTGACGCTGGGGTATTACTGTGGTTTCCCCCCCTCCCCCCCCCCCCCCCCCCCCCCCCGTTGGGACAGCATTTATCGTACCACATTCACAAGAAATGTAAAGTACACTGGCCAAGCCATATCGGTTTTCTGATTCTGTATTTTTGGGGGACAATGTGTTCGACGGTGGCTTGGTCAGTGTTCGCTGATTGTGTACATGCGTTTTGGTCTACCACTGCCGTGTTTTGACGCTTTCTGCCTTGTTATAAAGCATTTAGTCCTTTGTTTTGGCATTTGTTAACAAACCACCCATTCTTTTTCCTTTTCACTCTTTGTAAACAATCCATACTTCTCAAACGGAACTGTGCAAAATAGGAAAAGCGAACAGCAGCTAGTGCTGGGATCGACAAATACCAGCTCTAACTATAGAGGCATTGGACCATAAATGGTTGCGCATATCGCGGTGTACCGAATGTCTTTAAGGGGGTTCCAAAGGGTTAAAGCAGCCAAGAGATTGGAAATATCTCGTGTCAACTAACGACACTACACACAACAGATTTGAGACGCTCACAGTTACAGATCCACTTGTAAACTCATTGGCAGCAATATGTTTTTTGGCCCATGCACATGCGGGAGAAGGGATGTGGGTCATGAACCAATACTAAAAAAATAGGGCACACATAATTTTTTTCCTCGCTAGGTGGAGCCCTTTTCATTCCATTTTCATTTCAAGCTTTAAAAGTGTGTGTGTCAACACACACTTTTCTGTTTTTCCTAGAGTTAATTCTTTCTTTAAATTCCATTTTTCTTTCTTCTTTTTTCTTTTTTCTTTACCAGTGAATTTGTCCGACACTTTTCTCTGACACTATTACACATAGAAACTCCAAGCTTGGCATGATTGTACTCCATACAAGAAGTTAGGCCTTTTTATACAGAGAAATGAAGATGTTTAAAATGATGCAAATTAGGGCATTTAAATTTTTAAATCTTTGAATATCTTCAAAAATATAATAGATAGAGATCTCATTCCAACTTCTACTAGGAGGTTATTGGCCAGTGAGCATCTAATGAATTTAAAACAAAAGTTGAAGCAATTTAAATTATACTGATTAGCAGCATTTGGAATTTTAAATCTTGAATATCTTCAAAACTATTATAGATAGAGATGTCATTTTAACTTCTGCTAGGGAGTTATTGACCATTGCGCACCTAATGAATTAGAAACAAAAAGTGTTCCAATTGCATTTGAAATTTTAAAAGTTGAATATCTTCAAAACTATTATATAGAGAGATGTCATTTCAACTTTTATCAGGGGGTTACTGACCATTGCACTTGTAATGAATCTAAAACAAAAGTTGTAGCAATTTAAATTATGCTAATTAGCAGTATTCGAAACTTTCAATCTTGAATATCTTCAACACCATAACAGATAGAGATGTCATTCCAACTTCTACTTGGGGATTGTTGACCATTGCGCACATAATGAATTAAAAACAAAAGTTGTAGCAATTTAAATTATGCTAAATAGCACCATTAGAAAATTTAAATCTTGAATACCTTCAAATCTATAATAGATAAGAGATGCCATTTCAACTTCTACTCCTGTGTTATGGACTTGTTGTACATTGCAATACCAATATGCTTTGAAGACACACACACTGATTTGCTATGCAGCAAATAATCTTTTCTAGTTTATCCTCGGTTTACAGAAGCAGTACAACATTAACTCAAGAACTATTATCCGAGTTCAATACATCATTTACATAAAAAAAGGCCAAAGACCTAAGACTAAGAATGATGCATACAATGTCAATAACAAAGAATAAGAACAGTACGCAAAATGTATGATATATACAAGCATGGGAAGCACAACCAGGCAGATTATACATAACTTAAGTTAAAAAGTCTAATAAAGGTAGATGTATAGGGACAAAACAATGGACTAGCCCTTTTCTGCACAGCAGATTAGGAAGGACAAAGATTTGCAAGGTAAAGTAACTTAAATTATTTGTATGATCTGGAAATAAAGTTTGTGAAAACAGTGTATGAATGAAACTCCCATTTTCGAACACGTAGGTACCATCATACTCTTGGTGTCAACAGCACCTCTGTAAGTGAGACATTTTTTCCATGGGAATTATTTGTTGGGAGAATGTATAAGGCACCTGTAGTGGAGGAGCGAGTGGAACACGAGCGAACGGTGTTAGAATACGTGAATTTTAAAGACAGCAAGTCCAACAGAATGTTTTCGGTAAGCTTATACATGAAAACATTTTGATGATTATTTCGCCGATGTTCTACAGTTTGGATTTTGTAAAAGAAGGTGTAAATCAAGGAGTGGAGTCTTTCTATCCTGTCTAAAATTATTCTGAAAGCCCTATTTTGGAGAACTTGTAGCTTATTTCTAAGCATAATGCTGCATATTAGAGTCTGTAGATACTTATTTGTCACAAGACTTTTGTGATAAATGGAATATATGACTTGTTTCAGAACACAAGGTGTCCTTGTGTAGACGGTATTGAATCTATCATCTGCTTTTTAGTCCCCCCCCCCCCCGCCCCAAGATTTAAATGTAGCCTATTTTTTGTGATAAATGAAATATGTATACGTACCTATTCTGGGAGCACATGGTTCTCTTGTGTAGATAAAACGAGTCTATCGTCTGTTTATTTCTGGTTCAAGACTATTTTTCTGATAAACGAAATACGTAACTTTTTCAGAACACATGACAGCAGGGCTGTCCAACTGGAGCATTGTAGCAAAATTTTGCTACAGTGCTCTTCAAAATTGCTACAAATTTTCTCAAAAATAAGTGTTTCTTATGTGAAGAAGTGGAAAAAATGCTACAAGTGAAGAAAATTTTGCTACAGAGATTTTCAGTTGGACAGCACTGGACAGACCTACTTTGTGCAGATATAATGAGTTAATTGTCTGTTTATTCAAGTTGGTTATTATAAGTATAGTTATTGAAAGGATAAAGGACTTATTCTTGGTAGATTGCCAGTGCACTGTTCGTTTATATCCAAATGTGACGTTGAAAGTGAATGGACTTGGTTGATGTACATTTTCAATGAGACAGTCACCTGCAGCTTTATTCCATGAGCTTGAAGTTAAGAAGGGTGCCGTATTGTAAGATTTTGTCCTGTCTTAGTCGTTATATGGATAGATACTTTTATTCATAATCTTGATTAGTCCATAGATAACTATTTGATACAAGAATCTTTTGATTACTTTGTAAATGCGATCCCCATTGTCGACTGACTGAACATCTTTATATTGATAAATATTGTCAGAGTCTATACTATCATAGATAATTTTTTGATGCAGGACTTTTAACTTTTCATGTGATGTCCACTAAATAATTAAGTTCCAAAATGTGGTGTATATAACTCCTCAGTTGTTTGTGAACTTATTATGTTGAATTCCGAAGATCCATTAAAATGTTTTAGACAGCATATATTTGACAGAACAGAAAAAGAAGTGCATAAAAATGTATATATATTTGAGTGCCAGATGCAACCAAAAGGCATTATCGGCCTAGGTCTCATTATAATTTTACCTTGAGAGTCAAACAGGGGTTGTGGACCCATCCCATTCACCTCAAACCTCCCCCCTTTCCCCTTGCCTGTGTCTTGCTGGCTTCCCTCAGACCTCTCAGGTGCTACACCAGATATACCTGGTGTTACGGTGCTACAAGATTTTCAGATGTGCCCACTCCTAATGTCGTCGCCATTGTCATCATATTCACTTTTGAGTATGTAACCTTGTCGGTTATCTTTTAGGGGGAGATCACCATCACATTCTGCGAGCAGTGTTTTTGAATATGAGTTATCGTCAGTATTTTGTGTGACCCAACAGCGGGTCAGGGCAAGATCCTGGCAGACACATTGTTACTGTCGCAGCAGACATCGCCGGTGGGACAGTAACCACAGATCTGCTTTCCAGATCTAACCACAGGATACTGGCATTCCAATGACCAATATACATATATATATATATATATATATATATATATATATATATATATATATATATATATATATATATATATATATATATATATATCATGGGAGGGTGAGAAATTTGGAAGTTGATCTCCGTTGACAAGGTGCTATTATTTCATAGCGTGCCTCCCAAAATTCCGGATTCGACCCTGCATGCTCGTCCCGCTCGAAGCTATTATTATACCATTCAGCACAGTTTCTTCTTTTATTCAATAATTATAGATATAGGAGATAGTTCTTTTTTAAATACAGCATCGTTTCCACTCAACTTCCATAATACTGTCTGTGAAAAAATTAATATTTGGACAAATTTGCAGCCTAACTCTGTTGAAAAACTTGAGATAGCATGCACATTTCCTAGCCCATCTCTATGGATATCAAGATTGAATCGCGACCAGCCTATATTTCTATGGACAGTTCCCTGCGCAATCTAATGGATGTGGAACTGTTCATCGTTCCGTGAAAACGAACAGAATTTGGCCGAAATTATGTACATTTAGACAGAATTTAAGATAAATTGTTTTGTTTATTTTTTTTTCTAAATCACAATGTAATGGTGACAGACTTTGTGTAGTTTCTTTTAAAAAGACAATTAATTTTATCAAATGAAAATGTATACAAAGCATTCAGTGATACAAGCATACTTTCTGATAAATTTTTATATTCTAACATGACCAAACTGAAGTTAAAGACGCAATTAAAAGTGCTGGCAAATGTTGTGATGTTTATAGACGACAAAGTTTGTCACAGTTATTGTGGAAAGCTGGTTGGTGATTGTTGGTTGCCCAAAATAGATCAGGCCCTTCAAAAATCACAACTTCATTGTACTTCCCTTCTGTCTCGAGATAATCCTAGTTCATAAATAAGCAACAACAAAAAAAACAAAACAAAACAAACAAAAAACAAGCACAAAAAACTAGGAAAGATGATTTGCTGCATTGCAAATCAGTGTGTGTGTGTTCAAAGCATATTGGTATGGCAATGTCCAACTATTCCATAACCCAGGAGTAGAAGTTGGAATGGCATCTCTATCTATTAAAGCTGTGAAGTTATTCAAGATTAAACATTTCTAATGGTGCTGTTTAGCATAATTAAAATTGCTACAACTTTTATTTTTAATTCATTAGGTGCGCAATGGTCAACAACCCCCTAGTAGAAGTTGGAATGCCAGCTCTATCTGTTATAGTGTTGAAGATATTCATGATTGAAAATTTCACACACTGTTAATTAGCATAATCATAAATTGGTACAACTTTTGTTTTAGATTCATTACAAGTGCAATGGTCAACAACCCCCAATTAGAAGTTGAAATGACATCTCTATCTACAATATTTTTGAAGATAATCCAGTTTTAAAATTTCAAATGCTGCTAATTAGCATAATTTAAATTGGAAATACTTTTGTTTTAAATTCATTAGATGCACAATGGTCAATTAATCTCTAGTATAAGTTGGAATAACATCTCTATCTGTTATAGTGTTGAAGATATTCAAGATTTAAAAATTCAAATGCCCCAAATTTGCATAATTTTAAGCACCTTCATTCATCTACATAAAACGGTCAAACTCCTTGTATGGAGGTACAATCATGCCAAGTTTGGAGCTTCTATGTATAATAGTGTCCGAGACAAGTGTCGGACAAATTTACTGGTAAAGAAGAAAGAAAGAGAGAAAGAAAGAAAGAAAGAAAGAAAGAATTTCAGGAAAAACAGAAAAGTGTGTCTTGACACACACTTTAACAAACAAACAAACAAACAAAAACAATGATAATTTTTAAACCCGAAATTTGCTTTTAATGTCCATGGCGTCCAATTACCCAACGATGCAAAAATTTGTGAAAATATACGGCAAGCTAACATTGGCTTTAGTGAGGAGGGAGACACCTCTCTTTTGATAACTATAAATACACTAAAAAAAAAGTCCATAATGTTTACATTTTTGGAAAGCAAGCAACATCAAGATTAATTCTGTGGCACTGTAGTACTGTTTACGAGCTGCAATGTTTACCCAGCAATTATCAAAGTGTATAGAAATGATTACTTTTCTTTGATACAAATTTGGCTTCAACTCCTACATTTTAATAGATTTTAATATCAAATTATTGGTTATCTATAGAATACCCTATAAATGTAAAAAGCGTGTTCTTGTTTCTCATATACAGCTGTTGGAAGTTGAAAAGATGACACATCAAAGGCAAGCCACCTTTGATAAACTCTCGTGACAAAACAGAACAAAAAAGTAGAAAATCTGAGACACGCTTATTTATTTATTTATTTATTTATTTATTTATTTATTTATTTATTTATTTATTTATTTATTTATTTATTTATTTATTTATTTATTTATTTAATTAATTAATTAATTAATTAATTATTTGTTTGTTTATTTATTTATTTATTTATTTATTTATTTATTTTTCAAAACATAAACTTCAGTTTGTTGCAGATTTGTGGCCAATATGTTCAGACTTGAATACGTTGAAGCGATATCTGTGCTAAATTATGATGATCACTAGTGTAATTGTTAAATAAACATATTGCAACCAACTGACACAGTGAAATTGAAAGGTATAGCATCACAGGTTTGTTAGCTTTCTGAAAATGTGTAGTTTGCCATGCTTTATATTTGAATCCAAATTAAGTTATATTCAGTAATTTGTGAAAATCACAGATAAGTTGCCGTATATCATTACTATTAAGTAAACTTCTACGGTGTCAAAGTTAATTGATCCTAATTCAGTGAAAATGGCCGTAATTTTCATTGATATTTTCCATGGTTTTCATGATAAATCAATAAGGGGATTCGTGCCTGCATGAGAGAGAGAGAGAGAGAGAGAGAGAGAGAGAGAGAGAGAGAGAGAGAGAGAGAGAGAGAGAGAGAGAGAGAGAGAACATTTCCGTCCCTTTTAGCATGGGATTTTTATGAGTTAAAAATGCTGGGGAAATGTGTAGGAACCTAAGACGGAGACTGGTCAGAAGTGCAGTCAAAGTGGTAGGCCTATCATGTAATTTTTGCCGAAACATCTATTTACCAGCCTTTTTCCACCCCCTAACTCGAACATGCAGCAGACTGGCGGGTAACGTCAACTAGCTGTTCCGTTTCGTTTCCCTGATGACAGTTAATCTTTTCTGATATACTGGCCAAAGATTATCGAAACACCGGTTGTGCATGTGTTCGTGCACATTGTGATGAAGAGGTGAATTACAAATCCGGTGGTTTTGGAGAAAATCACAATGCATGCGACAAGATCAAGGGCGTGGATTGCAACTTGTCGTTGGAACAAGATTTTAAGACACAGACAGGCGTTGGACAGATGCTGGTCGGTTCGTCTGCTAGCAACTGATGTAGTGGAAGCAAAGGACGGTGATGACGCGGTTCAGACCGTGAGAAAACCACTGACAAATGCCCCTTTCATCAAAAATATATTTCTTGGAAAGTTCGATAAGGTGATCAATTTTTATTCAAAATGTTTAGATTAATATATGAAAGCAAAAGATATCAGGGACGTTGTGTGTAGAAAACTTTTGTTGTCAATGTCATGGCCACGTAATTGAAAACAACAAGAATGACAGATGCACAAATGTTCGTATTATCGCTCAATTTCACATCAAGCCAACAGGCAGCAAGTTTTTACCTTTGATGTTTACACGGTGTATTTTGCAGACTTTGTCACGATTCCTTTGTTCATTTGACCTTGTGCTCACCTTTGAGTTTATACCATGAACCACAATGGTAAAGCATGTTGGAATATAATTGTTTCCTCCATGTGCCAAGTGCAGTTGTAAACTGTTCAGAATTCAGCCCAACCGCAGCATATTTTGGCCTAAGCTTGGCCCCCAGGTCTGTGGAAGATTGTTCTTTTGCAATTCTGACATTTTCAAAATGTTCTCAATGCTGATAAATGCATTTAGAAGTGAACTTTTTTACTATACTTAATAGCCTTTTTTTTCATCAGTTTCTTTTCTTTTTCATGTCATATCCTTTGCTTGTGACTGGCTGTAATATAGTTTTGAAAATTTAGATTTTTCACGATATTGGGACATGCCCCTAAAGTAGCCGAATTCTTGGGGATTTTGCACTATGAGTAAATTCTTTTGCTTTTACAGGAAATGCTGGTGTTCCCCGAAGTAGCTGACAATGAAGAACTTGAAGAGCTGAATCAAATGATACAACCAATAGAAAAGTTTTTCACTGAGGGAGGTGAGTTTAATACAGTTTTGTCCCATTAAATCTAGTTCTACAGTTGAGACAAAGGCGCCAGAGCTGCTGGAAACAAAACGTGCATTCAATGAATGCTGCTGTGTATTGATTTTATGTTTTATAGACTTTGAAGTGACATTTATTGCATTCAAAACAAAGAAAAAATCCCCCATATAATTGGTGGAAAAAGAATGTTCTGTGTTATAAAAGTTTTATAATGTTAAACAGGGCTTGAAATAAGTGGTAACCCATTTTTCAGGTTGCTGGAGGTTACCACATTTCATTTTCTAGAGAACTTTGTTTAGTTCACCATAATAAATACATTATAAAATTATAACAGGTTACTGATAGGTTACTACTTTGAACTTTTCAGAGACCTAAACTCAGGTCTTTAGTTCTGTTCTTATTTGAAAGCCTGATAAATTGATTTTTTTTTTTTTATGATTAACTTCCATGCTTTACATCCAGTATTAATGCACCCTCTTGATGCAAAAAGTGTTTTGAACATTGGGATCTTCTGATGTTTAGCTTTAAAATGGAACAGACTTCTGTTTTGAAAATGAATAAAAACTCATACCAATGTCATCCTTTTCTATTTTAGCATGTTGCAGGCAAACATGTGAATACATTTGTTTGTACAGCAACAGGTCTCTGCTGCCATCTAACATGCTTTAAATGTAAGGAGTAAGAACATATAATAGTTCACAGGAATATAGAACAGTTGTCAATATTTTCTTTACAAAATGTAATTAATGGAAGTTGGTGAGCCCTGTGCAGGCTTTTCTACAAGTCCAATGTCAGCATGAAGGTGAAATGTGTAACTAAAGAGTGCATCATACATTATTGTTTATCTTACTGTCTTTATTTAAAGAAAAAAAAATTATTTATTTATTTATTAATTTTTTTTGAGGGGGGAGTGGAATTGTATGCTTGTTCTTACATAATGAAACATGAAATGAGGTTGGGAAAATAAAGGGAAAGGAGGTTCACCTTTGACCATCTTGGATAAATATAAAAAGGTAACAAGTTAACTGCATGGTTGTGGTGGTCATTGTTTCACACTTTTACTCCAGGCAATGTGTATAATTGTTCATACTTACATACACTTTTCACATGAATATAAAATATACTGTTGATGATGGTCAATGTATGTTACAGTATCTTAGGAGATACTCCTTTCAAATTTCACATGTGTGTAGCGTTTTATAAATCAACATTTTTTTTCTGTAGTTCTATGGGTTGCAAAATATACATAATATTATATGTGACAAATGTAGGGGTAAAAGTTTTGTTGGTTCAGTCATACTTTCTGAAGTAAGAATGTGCACATCACATGTAAATATGTCACTGCAGGCTATGCCTTCAGGACATGTTGTAAATGTCTACTGGGGCATTACCCAGCAAAATTGAATATCATTGTATTGGACTTCATTCAAGAATACACATATATACTTATATCTTGAATAATGGCCTGTGGGTAATTTGGAAAGACTCCCTGTGGCACTTTGAACTGTGATTCAACCTTGTTGATTGCAAAAGTAGAATTTATATCATGGAAGTGAAAAGTATTAGGCTTTGGTGTATCCATATTTCACATACTGTTATACTTCATGGGCCATCACATATCCTAGTACAATAGATAAGATTACTAAACTTCATAAAAAGGTGTGACGGATCAGTACATTTTCAGGTTTTAATTCACATTCTGATCCTCTATTTCACAAATTAAATTATTGAAATTTCAAAGTTTGGATACCTATCTTACAAGCTTGCTCATGTATAAAGTTAAATATTATCTTGTTCCTGTCATGTTTAGAATCCTCTTTCCTGATGTATTAAGTGTCCATAACTATAACACTAGACAAACACATGACTTTTATATGCAGCAAGTTAGGGCTAATGTAGGGAAGTTTTTGATAATATCTCATGAACCGTACATATGGAAATCTGTGCCTATTCGTATCAAAAATGTTACCGCAATACATCTGTTCAAAAAGTGCCTTAAATTTTTTGTTTGGGATCAACAATAACTGACATGTATTTGGTTTAGTTTAAGAAATTTGTGTACTTCTTTTCATTCCAGTAATTATTGTATAATTTATATGTAATCAGTGCTGTCTCAGTCAGGAGGGAATATAAGCCCCAAGGGGTTTCATTCCTCCATCTGAAAATTTTGCTTTCGTTAAACCTGTCTTATTTATATAACACTCTTTTCCTTATTTTGATGTACGAGTCTTTTTCTGGTGCAGTATGTATTCTCATGTATGTATGATTTTCAGCAAATAAAAATACAATACAATACAATACAAGTTTACATCAAGGCCTCCAATGTGTGAACCAGCATGTGAAGTTCACATGACTAAAAGATTGCATAATAGAATCTTATATTGATCAACCCTGTACTAAGCAATACAAAATTGCTGCCATATGAAAGAAAGAAAAATGTAGTAATGATGAAACAGAAATTCTTAGTCTGATTGGCCTGTTGTGTTCAAACAGCATGTAGTCATCAGATTTCATTTCAGAGCACATAGGTTGATTTTGAAACCTGGATGTACTTATAGGTCTTATTGTAACAGTATGTGAGACTTTTCATCCCAGTGAAAAAAATCTGCATGATCATCAGATTGTTTTAAAAACTAAATCCACTTTTTTTTGTGCCAAATTTGCAATTGTGTCCATATCTTATTAAAAGTTAGAAAAGTGCCAATATGACTTAGTCCACAACTTTTCTTCACTTTGTCAAGTGCCCAACCTGTAAGGAAAGCTGTTTCCCAAATATGTTATCCTCATAAGTCTTATGTACAGCTTACTTACAAAATTTCATCAGTGAGAAATGTAGATAGCACTGACCCCTTTGAGGCAGCAGACATTTGACATCTGGATACATTGATCCATTTTCTTTGAGAAGGGTTTATGATTGGGTGCTTCATAGATGATGCATGAAATAATCAAACAATGTTTTTATCTTTTGTAGTGGACTCGAAGTCAATAGATGTGAATGCCAAAATACCGGAGGAGACACTTAACCAGATCAAAGAATTAGGTTTATTTGGGCAGCAAATTCCTGTAGAATATGGTGAGCGAAGTTGTGACTCACTGTAATTTAATAAAGAAACCGAATACTATGCTACTCTTTTGAGCAGGCTACCCCTGTTCAGAGTTCACATTTCCATCAGAAAATATAACATATCTGTTGCTCTTGTCCCTTTGCATGGAAAGGAACTTTTCTTTCTCTCATGGAATGGCTTCAGAACAAGGGACCATTTCATTGCAGTAAATGTCAGAGGAGTGGGCCACCCGTGAAAAATTGTTTGTTGTAGATTGCAACTGGTGAAAAGGTTTCAGAAGGGAGATAGCCCTAGAGAATTATTGTATTTTGTACAGAGAAAAGAATGACAACGATCGGTCATATTTTTTAAACTTTCAAGTATTCAACATGTTAATTCTTAAAAAATAAGTATATCAGTTGATCAAATGTGTGCAAATCATTAAATTGTATTTTTTTCACTATATATGTTTGTTATTATATGTTTAATAATGTTAGGTCTTCTCTCTCTCTCATCAGGAGGACTTGGACTGAACGCCACAAAATATGCGAGGCTGTCTGAAGTGACAGCACTAGATGGATCTATAGGTGTCACATTGGCAGCTCATCAGTCCATTGGGCTAAAGGTATAAGTACCAGATAAGGTCATTTTAGTCCAATGGTATGAGGTAGAATTCCATGGGGCATGGGGGATGAATTTAAATCACATTAATTTGAAAACTGTTCATTGCAAGCTCTGCTGGGCAGTGAATGCTACTTTTGTGATACAAAACATTTGTTTCATCAGCTTCATTCACATGATGTGCAAACATAAGAAATAATGATGTGAAATTTTCTTGTAGTAGTGCAATCCATAGTGAAAAATAAGCAACAGAGTGCATGGATGTCCCTGTCATTTCCCTGGGGCTATGTATGGGATAAAAGATACAGTGAGACCTATCTTGAGAGACCACCCATATGCAGAGACTACCTTTTCAGAATACTTTGATTAGTAGTTTTTGTGTTATCTACACCTTCTTTGTGAGATCACCTGTTGTAACTCATGAGTAACGCCATGGTAGTCCTATAGAGTGACATCATTGTAGTCGGTTGGATCACAGATGCCCATCCAGATAGCAACAGCATTTCAATCCATTCGACTAAGATTTTACAGTGGTCCCCCTCTTATAAGGCCACCCCAAGTGGCACTATGAAATATGGCCTTATGAGAGGTATGGCCTGTCATCATGGGGGGTAAAATGAAAATACCATACTTGATGCATGGATATGTGGCCGTTGTAGAGGGGGTGGCCTCTCACCAGGGAGCCTTACAAGAGGGGGACAACAGTAACTGTATTTCTGTCTGATGGTATATATGTATAGATACATTTGTTTCACATGGATTGTGAAAGAAGTCAAGTATTGACTTATCGAGTCACTCTCCATGGCACAGATGTTAGAGTATACTTCCCACCTTGTCTGTGGTGGAGGAAACTGAAAAACTCGGAGAAAACCACCGTGCACGGTTAAAGTGGTAGGAACTTCCTCCACATGCTTCCCAGGATGAGAATCGAACCCGGGTCGCAGAGGTGACAGGCGAGTGTCTTACCGCTCAGCCAACCGTGCAACCATGGTGGTAACAATTTAGTCCGTTGGACTGAAGTTCTTGGTGCCAGATAATGATATTTTGCTCTAAATTTGTGAAAGCTTTCGAAATTTTGCAACAACTGACAGGAAAAATAAATATGACAGTTTTATCGATAAGTGTGACATGTAAGGCTTGAACTTTAAATATTATGTGCTAGAAATGGACATAATGCCATGAAATTCCTGAAAGCTTAATGACATGAGAAAAAATTGGGCTTTAAGATGATGGCTTCAAAATTGATCTTTCCATTATTATAATATTATATTTAGTACAAGCACAGGGCTTTAATTCACAATATTTGGTACTATTAGCAGAACCCCAATTCATTCAGAATTCTTTGGAGAAAGCTCTTGAGTTCAGATGCCCAACATCTACTCTATGGTATCTCAAATTAGTATGATCAGTCTCACACCAATGTTATCCAACTGTTGGTTTCAGGGAATATTGATCAGTGGGAATGAAGAACAGAAACAGCAGTATTTACCAAAGCTGGCTACTGGTGAACATGTGGCCGCCTTCTGTCTGACAGAGCCCAGCAGGTGAGCAAAGCATGGAATTCCGTTGCAGTGGTGGCCCAGCGAAGTAGACAAAATATGCAGCCTGGATCTGCTTTGGAGGCAGTGTACCAGCTGGCTGGGTTGAAAAATGAATGAGCAGTAAACTATTATATGTACATGTAGGAATCATGATGAAAAACACGTCATCAAAACCCACACACATAAAATCAAATGAATTGCCAATTTCCTAGGTACATTTCAAACAAAATTGCAAAAGGCTGACTTGTTTATATTCACCAGAGTATTTATTGGTGAAGGATCTAGAGTAATATAAAATATAGAAGAGGCCAAAACTACATGAAAGTTTGTTTGTTTTTTTTATGAGAAAGAAAGCAGGTGGAAGCATGCTTTCAAATTGGTGCAAGTGATCCCTGAGCTGCTCACTATTAGTTTGTATTATTTTATTTTTTTTTAACCTAAAAGAGAAAACTGATTTTTTCCCCAGTGGTAGTGATGCAGCATCTATCCAGACAAGAGCCACTCTGTCTGAAGATGGCAAGACTTACCACCTGAATGGAGGCAAGATCTGGATCTCTAATGGAGGGTTTGCTGATATTTTCACAGTTTTTGCCAAGACAGAGATGAAAGATGAAAGAGTGAGTACCACTGACCTACCTCCCTTGCATGAGTCATTGGTGACATTTGCATGTGATGCACTTACATGTACAAAACCTTGAATCCCATTCATTACTCAGTATTTTTCATGGGGGAGGGGGGTAGTGAAGTGTTTCTTGTCTGAAGTTTCAAACTGAGAAGAATGAAATTAGGTGAAAGCAGTAACCTAGTGTCTCATAGCTGGTTAAAATAACCTGTACATTGTAGATAATTTGAAATTGACAGTATCCATAGCCTAATATTGAGCATACACATGTAGATGTACCTACATGTACACTTGCAAAGGAAATCATATGATGTGTACAGTCACTTGTTTTGGAACATTTTTAGCTCAGCTGACTTGTCAGTCAGCTGAGCTTATCTTATGGTCCTCCGTCCGTCGTCCGTCGTCCGTCAACAATTTACATTTTCGACTTCTTCTCCGAAACCGTCAGCCAGATCCACTTCAAACTTGGTGGGGATGTGCCTTGGGTGGGTCTCTACCAAGTTTGTTCAATTGGTCATGGTCCATTGATTTTTGGATTTTTAATGAATTTTTTTGTTCTTTTTTGGGCAAATCTTAAAAAATCTTCTTCTCTGAAACCGCTCACCCAATTACTTTGATATCACACAGAAACACTCCCTGGGACACCTAGTTCTTAATTTGTTCACCAGGTGGCGCTGCAATTTTTTTCTATTTTTTTATGAATTTTTGTGTGTTATAGCTATTTTCGACTTCTTCTCCAGAACCGTCACTCAGATTAAGCTGAAACATGGTGGATATATTCCTTGTAGAAAGGTCAAGCAAAATTGTTCACTATGTGAGAATGCTGCAGATTCCTGATTTTTAACGATTTTTTCCATTCGGGTACTTATCGGTCAATGCAGCTTTCCTATTGATTACTATGGAAGTCAATGAACACTCTAATGCTAATTCACATTTTCAACTTCTTCTCCAAAACCGTCATGCAGATTAACTTCAAACTTGGTGGGGATGTACCTTGGGTGGGTGTCTACCAGGTTTGTTCAAACGGTCATGCTCCAGTGATTTTTGGATTTTTAATGAATTTTTTTGTTCTTTTTTTGGACAAATCTTGAAAAATCTTTTTCTCCAAAACCGCTTACTCAATCACTCTGATATCACACGAGAAGACACCTAGGGACTCTGTGTTCTTAATTTTTTGACCAGGTGGCGCTGCAATTTTTTACTAATTTTTTATGAATTTTTGTGTGTTCTAGCTATTTTCGACTTCTCCTCTAGAACCTTTACTCAGAATAAGCTGAAACATGGTGGATATGTTCCTCCTAGAAGGGTCAAACAAAGTTATTCACTATGTGAGAATGCTGCAGATTCCTGATTTTTAACGATTTTTTCCATTCGGGTACTTATGGGTTAATGCAGCTTTCCTATTGATTACTATGGAAGTCAATGAGTATTCTAATGCTAATTCACATTTGAGACTTCTTCTCCAAAACCGTCATGCAGATTAACTTCAAACTTGGTGGGGATGTACCTTGGGTGGGTGTCTACCAGGTTTGTTCCAATGGTCATGTTCCAATGAATTTTGGTTTTTTTATGATTTTTTTTTTCAAAAATCTTTACAAAAGTTTTAACATGGGAATTTGTTGTAATGGTTATAACTTAAATAATTTTGGCCAGATTTACTTCAAACTAGGTGGGGATGTGCCTTGGGTGGATCTCTACCAAGTTTGTTCAAATGGTCACGCTCTATTGATTTTTGGAATTTTTATGATTTTTTACCTCAGCTGACTTGTCAGTCAGCTGAGGTTTTTTGAGGGTCCGTCGTCCGTCCGTCCATCCGTCCGTCATCCGTCCGTCCGTCGTCCGTCCGTCGTCCACAATTCACATTTTCGACTTCTCAAAAATCATCAGCCAGATTCACTTTAAACTTGATGGAGATGTGCCTTGGGTGGGTCTCTACCAAGTTTGTTCAATTGGTCATGGTCCAGTGATTTTTGGATTTTTAATGAATTTTTTTGTTTTTTTTTGGGTAAATCTTAAAAAATCTTCTTCTCCGAAACCGCTCACCCAATTGCTTTGATATCACACAGGAACACTCCCTGGGACTCTTAGTTCTTAATTTGTTCACCAGGTGGCGCTGCAATTTTTTCCTAAATTTTTATGAATTTTTGTGTGTTATAGCTATTTTCGACTTCTTCTCCAGAACCATCACTCAGATTAAGCTGAAACGTGGTGGATATGTTCCTTGTAGGAGGGTCAAACAAAGTTGTTCACTATGTGGGAATGCTGCGGATTCCTGATTTTTAACGATTTTTTCAATTCTGGTACTTGTCGGTCAATGCAGCTTTCCTATTGATTACTATGGAAGTCAATGGGCATTCTAATGCTAATTCACATTTTCGACTTCTTCTCCAGTACCGTCATCCAGATTGACTTCAAACTTGGTGGGGATACACCTTGAGTGGATCTCTACCAAGTTGTTCAAATGGTCACGCTCCATTGATTTTTAATTTTTTTTGAATGCACCTTTACTATTGATTACCATGTAAGTCAATGGGCATTCTAATGCTAATTTACATTTTCGACTTCTTCTCCAAAACCATCATCCAGATTTGCTTCAAACTTGGTGGCAATGTACCTTGGGTGGGTGTCTACCAGGTTTGTTCCAATGGTCATGTTCCAATGAATTTGGATTTTTTTATGATTTTTTTTCAAAAATCTCTACAAAAGTTTTAATAGGAAAGTTTAACATGGGAATTTCTTGTAATGGTCATAACTTTAATAATATTGACCAGATTTACTTCAAACTTGGTGGGGATGTGCCTTGGGTGGATCTCTATCAAGTGTGTTCAAATGGTCACGCTCTATTGATTTTTTGATTTTTTATGAATTTGTTTGTTCTTTTTTGGGGCAAACCTTCAAAATTCTTCTCCTCTGAAACCGCTCACCCAATTGCTTTGATATCGTTCATAGACACTCCCGGGGACACCTAGTTCCCAATATGTTCACCAGGTGGCGCTGCAATTTTTTTAATGAATTTTTTGTATGGTTTTGCTATTTTTCACTTGTTTTGAGAACTGTCCCTCAGATTAAGCTGAAATGTGATGGATATGTTGTTATGGAAGGGTCAAACAGTTGTTTAGTAGGTGGCACTGCTTTGGATTCCTGATTTTTAAGGATTTTCAATTACGGTACTTACCAGTCAGTGGAGCTTTCCTATCGATTACTATGTAAGTCAATGGGCATTCTAATGCTAATTCACAGGACAACTGACACGAAATTTACTGTTTATTTGATAACTTGAGATCTGTTTTGAGTTAGCTACACATGTTAATTATTCTGTATGAAGGTCATGCTGAGACAGTACATGAATGACCTTGACCTCGTTTGTGGGGTCACAGTGCAACATACATGAATTTTACTCTTCATTATAACTTGAGAACTACTTGAACTTTGATGTTGTACGTGTAAGTGTTCTTCTATAAAGGTCAGACTTACTCAGAACATGGTGTCCTTGATTCTTTCCCAAGTTCATAGAGCTGCTAGTGTGATGAATGTCAAGATCAGCTGAGGCACGGGCTGTTCACACAGCCCTCTTGTTTTTCGTATTTTGGGGGCAAACCTTAAAAACTCTTCACCTGTGAAACTGCTCACCCAGTTGTTTTGATATCGTTCATAGACACTCCCAGGGACACATAGTTCCCAATTTGTTCACCAGGTGGCACTGCAATTTTTTCTAATTTTTTTTAATGAAGTTTTTTTATGGTATTGTTATTTTTCACTTGTTCTCAGAACTGTCAGTCAGATTAAAGTGAAATGTGATGGATATGTTCTTGTTGAAGGGTCAAACAAAGTTGTTTATTAGGTGGCACTGCTTTAGATTCCTGATTTTTAAGTATTTTCAACTCGGGTACTTATCGATCAATGCAGCTTTCCTATTGATTACTATGGTAGTCAATGGGTATTCTAGTGCTAATTCACAGGACATCTGACACGAAATTTACTGTTTACTTGATAACTTGAGATCTGTTTTGTGTTAGTACTGTGATGCTGCACATGTTAATGTTTTTGTATGAAGGTCATGCTCAGACAGTACATGAATGACTTTGACCTCATTTCTGGGGTCACAGTGCAATATACATGAATTTTACTCTTCATTATAACTTGAGAACTACTTGAACCTTGATGTTGCACATGTTAGTGTTCTTTTATAATGGTCAGACTTACTCAGAACATGGGTGACCTTGATCCTTTCCCAAGTTCATAGATCTGCAAGTGTGATGAATGTCAAGATCAGCTGAGCATGGGCTGTTCACACAGCCCTCTTGTTTAAGTTTCTGCAACAGCTCCACGTGTTCTACACTGTGTTTTCAGTTTTTAGAGGAGCATGTTTTTTTTCTGTAGACTTATGAGGTAGAAATGGAAAATCATTGCTGTTGTAGTTTTGCCCTATTCGTTTATCACTCTTGCATTTTGGTTTAAACATATTTCATTATTCAATTGGGAAGAAGGGCAAGCTCTATATTAATCCCTCTTGCATTTTCACCTCATTTATTGTACATTCATGCAATTACTGTATTTGGCAGGGAGAGAAACACGACAAAGTGACAGCGTTTATCGTAGAAAGGGCATTTGGAGGAGTATCAAGTGGGAAGCCTGAGGACAAACTGGGCATCAGAGGTTCTAACAGTAAGAGGTCACTTCTTTAATTTAGCAAAGGTCACAATGGCAAACGGCTATGTTTGACCGGTTTTGTTGCTTTCCGCAACTTGTCAGGAATTTTTCTGTTGCTATGCAAAACATGCGATCGTGATTGCGTAACATAGAGGCTCGGTCTTACTGAGACCAGTGTTGTCACGGTAAGAGATGACTCAAAGCAAATTTGAATCGCGGTAGGCTTAAAAGATATTAAGGTTACTGTAAATACACTGTGGGGTCAATGAGTGTATTTGGGAGGATTTGGTTGTACTCTTAAAATGTAAACTTTTAGAGTGAGCCTGTGGTTGTCACTTTGGGCAAAATGTCTGCCCAGAGGTTGTGTTATGTCCTTGTCCCTGATGTAACAGAAGTGTTCTCGCAATCTATCTTTCAAGGGGCACAAGGTTTGACCCACACACTGTTTGTTGCAAGTGACACAGGTGAGAAGGTACACTAGATTGGACCTCTCACAGCGTCCTCCCTTTAGGACATTATATGTGTCTTTTGCCAGTTACAGTTATATTAGACTGTACATCCGTTTTGTATCTGATCCTAGAACTGACCAGAATATCATGTAGACTGTCTGCCCGTTTAAAGCTCAAGATCACTTCCTCATGAACTAGGGCTTCAGCGCACAGTGAGGCCTTAAGTGTTCTCCAGTGGTTCTGGATGATCTGTTTGGTGGGAGGAAGTGTGGGATTGAAAGTGGTGATCAAGAAAAACTGATCTCGTCAATTGTCTGCAGTTGTTCCGGGTGTCAGAGAAGTGGGTCTGTCTACTGAGTCCACGTTTGTTTTGGCATCAATGAGTATTTGAGTGGGATAATCACTCAACTCATAAATACTTGAGGATTTTCTTTGAATTTTCCTCATAGTGTGTGGCCTTCTTTATTTTAGTTTAACAAGAAGAAATGGGCTTTTGGTACACTCTAAAGTAAGTGAACAAAAACAAATTAATTTTGACTTCCTAGAAGAAGAATAAACATGGTGATCAGCAGGTGCCCAGTGAAGCTACAGATCAAACACAAACCTGTATAAAACTTGGTAATATCCCGTGCTTCATGTGAAATGCATTTATCATTCAAATTAGGTGCAACGTAGTATGCTTTTGCAAGTTGTGATATGCCACAGTTTGGAAATTCAAAGTAGTTTGTTGTTGCCACGGCAAACTCCGTGTGTTTTCATATTTTGTTGAATATTAAATATAATGAGCCATTATGGAGGCATGTATTGTAGAAATATCATATACAAGTTTTTAAAACCCGAGTGAAAAAACATAGCACCCAACATGTACTGAAAAAAAGTTGTCATGGTAACCATGGCAACCAGGCAGGGGAAACTTCATACAGGCAGACCCCTGCATCATGGTATGCATGTGAAAATTGGGTATTCTATAAACTCAGTACAGACCAGTTTATAATAAAATATGATAAAGTCAGCTGTTTGTCAGGTTCGAGTAAAGATCGCATGTTCATTTTTTTTTTATCAGGAGAGCTTCGGTGCAAGTACCAGTGTTCCTAGTCTTAAGTAAGCTACGAGGATTGATTGATTTATTTATTTACTAGTATTTGTTCGTTCATTCATTCATTCATTTGTCCTCATGTATAACTTGTACTTTTTTATATCTATGTTGTTTGTCATTTCAGCATGTGAAGTCCACTTTGATAACACTCCAGTCCCTGTTGAAAATGTTCTTGGAGAAGTAGGTGGAGGATTTAAGGTGAGCTTAAAACTTACATCAGGTGTGGAGTTTTTTTACAACTATTTTCTGTCAATTTGATGACACAAGCAAGATTATTATGTCTGTATGCCAACACAGACATTCAGCTTGTCCTGGAATTCTTTGTATCTTCTTTCTTTACCTCCAAATTGTGCGATAGTTCCTTAGGGAAAGTAATATAGTTAGAGGTGCCATTCCAACTTCAATTTATAGGTTTGTGCATTAGGGGCATGCAATGAACCACAAACAAACCTTTTTAGAGTTTCAATTTATGCTAATTAGGGGCACTTGAAAAGTTTAAATGTTGAATAGCTTAAAAACTATAAAAGAGGTGCCAAATCAATGTCAATTTATAGGCTTGTGCTGTAGACCTTCCCAATGAACCTCAAGCAAATGTAAAATTTTAATTTGTGGTAATTAAGGGGCTGATGAAAAGTTTAAATGTTGAATACCTTCAAAGCAATTACAGGTAGAGGTGCCATTCCCAATTTAATTCATAGATTTGTGCAGAAGGCACATCTGATAAACCATAAACAAAAGTTGTAGCATTTAAATATATGTTTTAATTTTTAGAGGCACACAGACAGATTTGCTTTGAAGCAAACTTTCTTTGCTAGGTTGAGTTTCCCTTTGTACAAGTGATGTAACACAAATATAGCTTCATATTTCCATTTAGGTTCATGTTTCAATACTTATCTACTTAAAAATCCCTAGGTTTACTGTGTTGGTGTATATTAACCTTTTTTGTAGATTTCCATTATCACTGCTGCAAAGTGGAAGAAATGTTATAAAAATCAACCTTTTTTGCCACATTCATACAGCATGATGCATATATGTGGACTAGTGTGAAATAAACTTACTTTCTTTGTTTAAAAATCTGCATGTTGTAGATTCAACATCATGAGCAGACTTTGTTTGACTTGTTTTTATGCAGGTGGCTATGAACATCCTAAACAGTGGACGTTTCAGTATGGGGAGTTCTGGGGCAGGCGTGCTGAGGGTGCTGATTGGTCAGTAGACTTTGGCGTTCAATCACTAGCTGGGATAAGCCTAGATTAGCTGGATCACCCGGGGATATTAATGGATATTATGTCAAAAAGGTGTCACCTGATTCTGACTGACTGGCCGTGCCCTTTTGTGACTCAGGTCTTCAGGAGTTATCCAATATCTCCTATCATATTGAACTTACATACATGTATTACTGGTCATGATGGATCACCTTACATCTCTTGACCAATCAGATATTTCAAAAAGGTGTCACCTGATTCTGACTAGCTGTCCGTGCCCTTTTGTGACTCGGGTCTTCAGGAGTTGTCCCATTTCTCCTATCATATTGAGCTTACATGTACTTTTAAAAAACATCGGATAAAAGCACATAGCATAGCGTAAATGATAGGACTTCCCATGAATACCTGTGCAGGGCTGTCTAACTGGAGCATTGTAGCAAAATTCTGTGACTTAGCTCTTCGAAATTGCTACAGATTTTTTCAAAAATAAGTTGTTTCTTATGTAAAAAAATTGAGAAAAATGCTACAAGTAACAAAAATTTTTCTACTGAGATTTTCATCTGGACAGCACTGCTGTGTATACAAGGATCATTTCCAAGAAGTGATATAACCATCTTTAACCTATTTCAGTGATCTATTGATTTCTTTTCCTTACCCAGACCAAATGTTAATCAAGGAAAAAATTCCAGTCCCTTGTGTGATTGTATAAAATAAATTGTACAGAAATTGACATTTTAGCTCAACTTAATGTTATATGGCTGTACGTCAATGAAATATCTGGAAACTTCACAAGTAGATAATTCATCAATATTTTTGTGTAACAGCAGTGACTATACAAATGCAAACATTTTTTCCATCTGGCTGCATTGAATATTTTAAATCAAAAACACACACAAAAAGATGAGGAAATGATTCTCATGTAGGCATGACAAAATGGCGCAGTATACAGGTATATGCACATCCATTTATACATGTACTATGTAAGTTTGCCAGACATGATGAGAATGATAACCTCTTTTTTTACTATATATATATATATATATATATATATATATTTTTTTTTTTTTTTTTTTTTTTTTTTTTTTTTTTTCAAAAAGAAGAGGGGTGTTAGGATGTGGTGGGGGCAGGATGAATGATGAGTGATGGCAGGTTCATTAAAAATGCTCCGTATCATTGCATTTTGATACTGATTACAGGGAAGGCAGCTGAACATGCAATCAACAGAAGTCAGTTTGGAAGGAAACTGATGGACTTTGGCCTTATTAAGGTAAGGATCAAGTTCAATGTTCACAATTTCTCAAGTACATTATTTGGTGGGCACCTTTCTGTCATTATTTAGAAGTGACTGCAATAATGTATGCATGCAGCAGTGATTGATGAAATCCACGATAAACATCCAGTGTTAAAATGGTTCTATTGTGAACAGTCAGAAAGACATACAAAGGAAGAATGTACAGTAATTATTAAAGGGGGCAATCATTTGAATGTAGCTTTTAGCGATGAATACTTGTGGGGTGCTTTCAACAAATATACAACTGTACTTTCTCCTCATACATTAGAATTTTTCAATATATATTTTTTTACAGAGTTGTCTTTGCTAATTACAAAATATGCAAAATGGGTATTAAAGACAATCCACTCTATATTTTGAAGGGAGGAGAATGAAACAATTGTTTACTTGTTAATGTCTATGGGGTTAATTTTTTTTTTTTTTTTTTATTGGAATATTCTTGTTTGTTTGAAAGATGTCACAGGCATCAATGACAATCTTTCCACAATGGAGATTGTGATGGGGTTAGAATTTGGTCATAATGTAATGTGGTCATTAATCTGTACACTAGGTAAGAAATATCTTTATAATTGTCATCAAAACAACTGTAAACCTTGGTTTGAGCTTTTCAAAACTGTTGTGCAGAAAACAAGATACTGAATGCAAAATAGTGGTGAAGAATAATAAAGTGGGAATACGTGCATTTAAATGAAAAGGATTTAAATTCTTAACGTTAATCTTCGCTTTTAATCAACATGAAAACACGAGTTTTCAATAGAAAAAAAAAATTTTAACTGATGACTTGTACTGCAATTGCCAGATACATATTGTGGTCGCTTAAAGTTCCATTCAGGTACTGTCTTTTGGTGTCAATAAAAAAGTGTGAAAAAAATGCATACCTGGTACAGCAATGATCTGTGATGACAGTTGCCATACAGGTGCCTAGAATATGTAGTGTTAACTTACATCTTTTCTCTCATTTTTCTGCACTCTTGTTTTTTTTTGGGGGGGGGGGGGATTAGACTGATTATTATGAATCTATTTAGGACAAGTGAATTGGGAGTTGACAAGGAAAATTGAGGCAAATAAAAAAAATACTAGTGAGTTTCTCAGGTATCAATTGCATCATTTTAAGAGTCTTACCTTGATCCTTCCTGTTTCTTAAAGAACACAAAAATGAGTAATTTTTTTCGCTCTGCTGACTTGTCAGTCAGCAGAGCTTATAGAATCCGTTGTCGTCCGTCCTTCCGTCCGTCCGTCTGTCGTTAGACTTTTTATATTTTCGACTTCTTCTCAAAAACGGCTACATCGAATATTTTGATCTTGCCCATGGATGATCCCCAGGTGGACCTCTACCAAATTTGCGAAGGAGATGATGATGCAATAATTTTTCTATTTTCTATGAAGTTTTTAATTTATTTTTTGAAAATAATTAAAATTTCTTCATCTTAAGAACTATGAAGCCAATTGCTTTGACATTGCACATAGAGTCATCTAGGGTCAACTAGTTCTTATTTTGGCCACCAGGTGGCGCTGTGATTTTTTCTTATTTTGTTTTACGAATTATTGCCTGTTAAGGCTATTTTCGACTTCTTCTCCAGAACGGCTGAACATAATTGCTTAAAATTTTATCAGAATATAGTTGGACATTAGACAATGAAAGTTTGCGAAAATAATATGGATATGTTAAATTTAGGCAAAGTTATGGGATATCAAACTTCGCAACTGTAAGGAAGTGCTGCAGCTATATATACATGGGTGTCAAACTTCTGTCTTCAGACAGAATTCAGTCTTGGGAGCTTTTAACATGCCATTGTTTTCTATTGGAAGAGTTCTAATTTTGGTCATTTTCAGTCTTGGCAGGGCAGGACCTCTAACATCCATGTATATATATATGGCAATACTGTGCATTTATTACACTAATGTATTTACCCTTTTGACTTCTTCTCAAAAACCGCTGTATGGAATGTTTTAATTTTGCACATGGATGTTGCCCAGGTGAACCTCTACCAAGTTTGCGAAGGAAATGATGATGCAATAATTTTTCTATTTTTAATGAATTTTTTAATTTATTTTTTGAAAAAAAAAAAAATTCTTTATCTCAAGAACTGCGAAGCCAATTGCTTTGATATTGCACATAGGGTCAGCTGGGGTCAACTAGTTCTCATTTTGGCCACCAGGTGGCGCTGCGATTTTTTCCTATTTTTCTATGAATTTTTGCGTGTTAAGGCTATTTTCGACTTCTTCTCCAGAACAGCATAATAGAATTGCTTAAAATTTTATCAAAATATAGTTGGACATTAGACAATGAAAGTTTATGAAAATAATATGGATGTGTTAATTTTTGACAAAGTTATGCGATATCAGACTTTGTGACTGTAAGTGAGTGCTGCCACTGTACATCGGCAGCCATTGAAACAGCAAGATATGTCAATTGATAATACATGTACTACCATGGACAAGTCAGGTCGCCCTATTCAATTTTGTTTCCTGAATAAAGTCAACTATGACCTTTTCTACACTGTCAATTTGTATCTTTGATAAATGCTGAATCAAATGTACATATCACATGAAGGGATTTGCTATCCGAAACAGACAATTAAGCAAGCAGCTACGCGATATATATTGGTAGTGTTGATTTTAAACTTAGGCGCCTTCAAAATTTATTTTAAGGACAAACTTGGCTACCACTCTACATACATGTATATAGCTGTACAAATCTAGACTGCAGTCCACGCGTTCCAATACTGTAAAAGCAGATTCCAGTTAGCAGAGTACAGGATCATCATGATCCTCCTGGTACCAATTTTTATGTAATTTAGGCTTTATTTTGTCTCTTTTCTACACACTTTGGTAAAAATAAAAGTTTTGTCTCTTTTCTAGAAACTATTGGTGAAAGTAAAACTTTGCAAGTAACTTCTTATTTAATTTTCATAGGCATAGCAGACCCTTTGGCAGATTAAGGACTGACATGCTACAGATTGTGAAAAAACATTTTTCTTTTATCAGAATGCAAAGCCGTATTTTAGAATAACTGAAACTTAATAAATGACAGAGCTATGGTTTTTTAATCGTGTCATTTTAATAGGAAAAATTTGCGAAGTTAGCAGTGACGACTTACGCCATGGAAAGCATGGCGTACCTGACTGCAGGGGTCTTGGATAAATATGAACAACCAGACGCATCAATTGAAGCCGCCATCGTAAAAGTACGTACAGATAACATGTATGAGTGAACCGCTTAATTTTTCATTTGGAACAAGTTTGTCTTCAATGGAATAGCCATGATAGGAGTTTAGGAGAGGGTTTGAGTTTGATTCTACAAAGGATTAATTTTTCTTTTAAGGTACAGTAGGAAAAAAGTATCTGTTGGTCAAGTTGAAACGGAGGATACCAAAGATGGAGTAACACTTTGGGCACCTCAGCAGATTGTTTCAAAAGTGGCCGGTTTTGAAGCACTTGGGATGGGTATTTTGTAAAAATAATTCCTGCTGAAAACGGTGCTAAGGACGTTCAGTCGTGCTGGTAGAGATTTTTTGAAAGGTTGTTATGCACAAGTGTATTGTGAAAAGCACATTTGGCACCAATAGCTGTACAGTATATCAACATTTTGACTGTATTACAGAGACCTGTATGTACATAATTTGATAGAGGTGAAGTTGGTCAAATTTTGTTTTGTGTTAAACTTTTGCACAAATTTATTTTGTAAATAATTTTGCATGCAGGTGTTCAGTTCAGAGGGCTGCTGGGAAGCAGTCAATGAGTGCCTGCAGGTTCTTGGTGGCCTGGGTTACATGAAGGACTATCCTTTCGAGCGTTACATGAGGGATGCCAGAATACTGCTGATTTTTGAGGTGAGAACACTGATCAATGACTAAGACTGCCTCGTAATCTCCAGAATGGTTCAAAAGTGCGTTTTTCTACTAACCAGGGCAGTTGTATAATTACCTTCAAGACTCCAGTGGGGCTGTAAGTACCACACTATGTAACATGGTCATCAGGGCAACTCTTTGGAGGATCTACTGGCTTCCAATACCTTACGCACACACCCACCGTGCTATCCTAGGGGTTGGGTGTACAATTAGGTATGGACAGTTTTAGCCACATGTGCATTGTGGGGAAACCTCTGTCCTATCTACCATTATGTAACGCAACCAGTGCTTCTATCCCAACCCCAGAAAGGGCCAGGTTGGGTTGCGAACAAGTTTGATCCATTTTGCTGTAAATTCACTTAATTTCACTGTGCATTGGATTTTTTTATTTGCTTATTTTGGTCGTGGCACGAAAGCTTGAAAATAAACCGAATGAGACAATATTTAACATAGGTTCAACTTCAAGTGGAACAAAGTCCAAAATAATGAAATTGAAACATCAATTAAAAGTAAAGTGCGAAGACTCTGAAATTTCTACATGTGAAAATAAGTACACTTGTAATATAATTTGATCAGTACAGTACTATTACACAAAACAGCTTTGTTATTTTGTTTTGTTTTTTTCTCTGTTTGTGTATGACTGGTATTTGTAGCACATATTCTTTTCATTTGTTCAATCAATATTGTTGTGCCTGTTGTTAATAGTGAAGTGTTTCACTTTTCTTGTTTTACAGGGAACAAATGAAATCTTGAGGTTATTTATCGCCTTATCAGGAATTCAACATGCAGGAAGAGAACTGCAGGAGTTAGTTAGGTGAGCAGGGTGGTTAAGTTTTGCATACATGTATTTGTCAAAAGAAAAAGAAATATTTGACAGTGACAAAGGAATGAATATGTGTAAGGCTGAAGAATGCATTTTTTGGTATGTATGTATGTATGTATGTATGTATGTATGTATGTATGTATGTATGTATGTATGTATGTATGGATGGATGGATGGATGGATGGATGGATGTTTGTATGGATGGATGGATGGATGGATGTTTGTATGGATGGATGGATGGATCGATGTATACCTTCCTTTGAGGGACCACCTGCTTTATGTGACCACTATTGGGGCTACTCTTGGGTGGTCTTCCAAAGGAGGAACTACTGTATAACAGGCAGTTCCAATGTTTGACATTGAAAACAAAATACATGGAATAGCATTTCTGATGGCGATAATTTTTTATATAATTGCTTTACTCTTGTCTTTCAAAGCTAAATTGAATCCATGTATTTTAAAAAGCATTGCGAATTTCTATGCAATGAGTTGTTCTTATTTTCATCTTGGAACTGGTGATATTTGTATAAAAGAGCAAACATTTGAGCAGGTAGGGATCTATTAAAATTTCTAGAATGTATTAGAGAACTTGTAATTTTATGTGACAAAATGGTGAATTTAAGCTGTGAATATGTCGAATTTTGGAAAAGCAATTGATACATGTGCACACACATGAAAATATGGCCATTTCCACTATATAAGAGGAAACTAATGAACCTAATGCCCTCTGCTCCTCAATTTTGTTGCTTTATAAACCTGAATGCACACATTTACTGTAAATTCACTGAATTTTGTTGTGCTTCATTTCCACATATTTCACTGGTTGTGCAGAACTGAAAATAAAAACGGAATAAAACAGAGATTCCGGATTGCAAGCGATCACTGAAAGGAAGTCTCCCCTGCCCATACACCTACTTCAGTCATCTCACCTTCTTGCAGTTTGTGGACAGATGCATAATTTTTTAATTTACATGTGACCTGTAAAGGTCAGGTCCAGGTCATTTGGTGCTTTGAAATTTTCAGTGAGCCATAACTCCATCAATTTTAATCTGATTTGGATCGTGATGGATTCAAATTGTAGCTGTTGTCACACTGCACAATTTTGTAAATTATATATGATGTTTATGGGTTAAAGGTCAAGGTCACTTGGTTCAATATATCAAAGGGACGAAAGACCTTGACCTTTTACCTTTAGAGGTCACATGTAAGTTACAACATTGTGCAGGGTTTCAATGGCTACAATTTGACTTCAGTATGGTCCCGATCAGATAGAGAATTGATTGAGTTATGGCTCAATGAATATTCCAAAAGGCCAAATGACATTGACCTTTGACATATAGATGTCACATGTAAGTTACAAAATTGTGCAGTGTGAAAGGTCCAGATTTGATAAAAATTTATCGGGTTATGGCACAGTGAATATTTCAAAGGGCCAAATGACCTTGACTTTTGACTTTTAGAAGTCACCTTTAAATTACAAAACCGTGCAGTGTGACAATAGCTACAATTTGACCACAGCATGGCCCAAATTGGATGTAAATTGGTCGAGCTATTTCGCGAAAATTTTGAAGGGTCAAATGACCTTTAACCTAAAATGGTCATATGTTAATTATAGATGTATGCGTTATTGCATTTCCTATGCATTAAGCCCAACCAGAGCAAAATCAGATGAAAATTGACTGAGTTATGGCCAATTGCATATATCAAGATGACAGACGACATTGACCGAAGTCTTAAAGGTGTAATTTTGTGCACAAAAATGTGCACTGTTAAATTCCTATATTCCAAGCTCAACATTATGAAAATTGGATGAAAAGTGACATAGGTTGAGCAAGTTATGTCAGGTTGAAAATCTTAATAAAAGCCAAATGACCCTTGACCTTTCAAGTTCAAAGACTAGCCAATAATTAAAAGATTAATATTCTAATGAGCATGTTCACCAGAAGGAATATAAATCAGCAGAATGATTTAAATATTCAAAGAACTTTATGTCTTTAAACCTTACAGTTTACACACAGCAAGGGGACCTAAGTCAGCCAAAATTCAAATTTGAAAGTCAAAAAGAAGGAAAAAAATAGAGAGAGAGAAACAAAAGAAAAAAAATGAGACCTATGAATCATGAACTTAGTTCATGGCATTCACAACCTGATGGATAGGTCTTATGGTGTTACATCATAGTGTCTAGGTGATAATGATTTGTAGACTGTTAAAAATGTAGAATGCTGTAAAAATTATAAGGTCACTTCGATGGCATGTCTCAATTGGATAAACATTTGCAATAGTGCAATAAGTGAGTGGCACCAACCCCGACAATGTTACCATGATATCTCAAACAATATTCACCATGGATAAACCAAATTTTTATGAGAGATTCACCTTATAATGGACCAGTTTCCTATTGAAAACCAGCTTCCTCTGAGTATTTGCAAACTTTTTATGAAACTGTCAAGATATTTATTTAAAGGCCGTCTGAGTGGCGTCAACCCTGACAACCTTACCACGATATCTCAAAAAATATTCACCATAGCTTTACCAAATTCTTATCAGCGTCACACCTTATAATGGACCAGATTCCTATTTAACACCAGCTCTCTATGATTATTTCTAAACATTTAATGAAATTTTTAATGTATTTATTTGAAGGCCGTCTGAGTTGCATCAACCCTGACAATGTTACCACGGTATCTCAAAGTTTTGACTGCAGCTTTACCAAATTTTTATCAGAGATGTATCATATGATGGACCAGGTTACTATTTAAAACCATCTTCCTCTTTATATACATTTATTTTTATGAACTTTAAAAGTATCTATTTCAAGGCCGTCTTAGTGGGGTAAAGGGGGAGGATGTTATCTTCATATCTCAACAAGGATGCATTGCAGCTTCATCAAATTTTTATCAGAGATGCACATTATTATGGACCATGTTCCATTTCAAAACCAGCATCCTCTTATTATTTTTTAACTTATGAAGTATCTATTTGAAGGCCATCTGAGTGGCACATAAACAGACAATCTTGTTACCATAATATCAAGGGAAGAATTCATCACAGCCTGTTTGGGGTGAAATTTTTTGGAGGTGCAAATAGTGACTGAGATATGACAAAATCAGAATTAGGAAAATAAAAATAAAAAAGGGCTGTGTGACCAGCCCGCACTCAGCAGACCTAAGCTTGTTCACAAAATCAAAGTTGCAACTGACTGAACATGTGTTGAGCTTTAGCTGAGTGCATGTGACATTTAGAAGTATTTCTAAGAGTTGACTAAACTAAACTTCATTAAATTTAAAAAAAAAATATTGGAGCCTGTGAAATTGAAAATTATTTAAAGAGAACTTTAAAAAGAAAATTGCTATTTGGCGGAGCAAATGCATGCTATTGAGCATTAGAATGCCCATCGACTTACATCATAATCAATAATAAAAGTGCATTTACCGATAAGTACCCGAGTTGAATAATTGTTAAAAATCAGGAATCCACAGCGGTGTAACCTAGTAAAAAGCATGGTTTACCCTTCCACAAGGAACATATCCACAAAGTTTAGCTTAATCTGAGTGACAGCTGTGGAGAAGTTAAAATAGCAAAAACACACGGTCAAAAAAACATTTAAAAAAATAGAAAAAAAATTGCAGCACCACCTGGTGCACAAATTAAGAACCAGCAGTCCCTGTGAGTGTTTCTGTGTGATATCAAAACAATTAGGTGAGTGGTTTTGGTGAAACTTTTTTAAGATTTCCCCCCAAAAAGAACAAAAAAATTCATAAAAAATCACTCAAGTGTGACCATTTGAACAAACTTGGTAGAGACCCACCCAAGGTAAGTGGCCACCAAGTTTGAAGTGAATCTGGAAAATGGTTTTGAAGAAGTCAAAATGTGAATTAGCATTAGAATGCCCATTGACTTGCATAGTAAACAATAGGAAAGGTGCATTTTCTGATAAGTACCCGAACTGGAAAAATCGTTAAAAATCAGGAATCCGCAGCAGTGTCACCCAGTGAACAGCTTAGTTTGTCCTTTTCACAAGAAACACATCCAGTAAGTTTCAGCTTAATGAGAGTGAGGGTTCTGGAGTAAAAAGTCAAAAATACATGTAGCAAAATCAAACAAAAAATCATTAAAAAATAGGACAAAAATTGCAGCACCACCTGGTGAAAAAATTCAGAACTAGGAGTCCCTATGAGTGTTCCTGTGTGATATCACAGCAATTGGGTGAGCAATTTTGGAGAAGATTTTTAAAAATTTCCTCCAAAAAACAACAAAAAATCATAAAAATCACTGGAGCGTGACCATTTGAACACACTTGGTTGAGTCCCAGGCAAGGTACATTGCCACCAAGTTTGAAGTGAATCTGGCTGATGGTTCCAGAGAAGAAGTCAAAAATGTGTATTGTGGACGGATGACCAAGCCCCCTAAAAGCTCAGCTGATTGAGCTCAAAAAATGTTGAATGTGTTTTTGGACTACTTGGGGGACTGCAGTGGATCAGGTTATATGTAGGGCTGCCAATTATAGAAATGTATGGTACAAACCGTAAAAGCCTTTCCCCTCTCCCCTTTGCAGGGGTGTGTGTGGATGGCTTAAATAGTATTTTACATAGGTTTAATGGAAACTATGATGAAAATAGTGAAATTTAAATTTGAGTTAAATGCCTGAAATGCTAAAAACTGTCACAATTTAGACATGTGTGATGATTTTGCAAGACACAATGTTCCAGATACTCCAGGAATCTATGGATAAGCTCAACAAATAATCACAAAGGCTCTTAATTTTAATTAATTGATGCTCTATATTATAACAAGAATTAATACAAAGTTACGATAATTCAGGGTATACCTACCTGTGTTTCATAGATTATTCTGTTTGAGACCACAGTCCACAAGTTCTGATTAAAGTCCAGACTAAATACAGTCCACAGATACTGGTCAATGTGAAAATAAGTACATTTAAAGAATTAGCGTCAAGATGGTTGTACTGCGACAAGTGTCATGAGGTGATACATGTATATGAACTGCAATGCTCATAAAGAAAACCTTCCTTTTTGTACAGGAAAATGAAAGATCCCTTCAACAATATGGGGTTTGTTTGGAAGCAAGCATGGAGTCGGATGGGCAGCAAGTCAGATCCCAAGCTACAGATGAAACTATATGAAGAAGTCCATCCAAACCTAAGTGTAAGTATTTGTAATACAATGTAAACTGTAGAGAGGCTGTCACACATGGGAAACTTCGGCTCAATCTGACCACGAGAATAGCTTAAAACAAGGCCTAATGCCTAATGGTGAGGCATAAGAAAGTGTGACTGTCGATTCCTACCCTGCTGGGCAGTTCTTCAGTCCAACAAATTGGACAAATGGCTCAAAACATCACCCAGGTACTTACGTATTTAATGTCACTATAGTTTTTGGCAAATTGGCATTCTAAACTTTACAATTTGTTGGCGACTGTTTAAAATTGGAAGACAATACAAGTGTACTGAAGAGGTAAATACTTAAATTTCTTTTTTTTTTTTTTTGCTTCTGAGGGCAGAGTGCTCTTAAGAAAGTTGAGAAAGGAGACAGTTTGTAAACTCTGAAGAAATCGTATGATGATAAGCCATGTCCCAAGAAGTTTGTGGCATCAGTGAAATTTGTGTGTGCGTTATTTTTTTTTTTCAGAGAGCAGCAGAAGAACTAGAAAAACAAATAGTTTTCTTCAGAGTGGCCGTTGAAACACAGCTAGGAATATATCGTAATGTAAGTATATGAAATGCCACTGAGTAAATATTCATATTTGCTGCCACATAAATAAGATGCACTAGCCCTGGGTTTTCAAAATCATCCATACTTTTGGGCACCCCAACTTTTTTTGGGGGGGAGGGGGGTGGAGGGGGGGCAGGGAGGCTTAGCCTTATGTTAATGTTATACTCTGCACATTTATTCTGTTGATACACGAGTGCAATTTAATTATGTTGAACTTCTTTAAAACTGTTTGCTATTGTATTATTTTCTTTAATCTCACAGATTTGGTTTAACTTTTTGGTCTGAAGGGGATGATGCTGATGTCTATATGTACCCCTCAAATATATATATATATATATATATATATATATATATATATATATATAAATATTGGGGCAACTGATGACAGCAATTGAGCATAGAGTGGGTCTGATTGGGACAAAGCTTCCATCAATAAGTGAGAAGTATACAGAAATTCAAACTTTAGAATGGTGCACTCAAAGAGGTTTCTGCTAAATACACTACTTTACAAAATTATTAACTTTACTAGCAAAATGATATGTTTTATATGAAACAGGTCTGATTTTTCAAGAAAGGTTTCCATAGGTTATAATGCTTCATAGGCTCCTTGCCTGCAAATGTATTTTTGGTGATACTTCTGTGCAATACATATTAACCCTCTTCAACAGAAAATCATAGATGAACAGATGGTCCTGAAGCGTCTGGCTGACATAGCTATTGATATATATGCCATGACTGCCTGTATATCACGGTCGTCCAGGTCCATGTGTATTGGTCTGAAAAATGCTGATCATGAGGTGAGATAAACTAAATCCACATACATTGTATCTACAGTGTATAATGTCTTTAGTGTTACTAAGCTTGTGTTGAGAAATGTCCTGTCCACATACATGTGTATTGTGTCACAAATACCTCATAGAATCTGGTGATTTATTCTCTATGATTGTGTTAAAAAAAAGGACTGAAAGTAAATACAAAATACCACACCTTTTGGTGCAGAAATGTAAATTGTAATGAACACCATTTTGGCTTGATGAGCAGGGATAAATTGACAGCACTTTTCAGGTCTTCTCGTCTCCCAATCACATCACTATTCCTGATAACCACCGTTTGATCCATGCAAAAATGTTCAAACTGTCATGAAAAAATAGCATTTAAAAAAAAAAAAAGAAAAGGCTCTTTTGCAGAAAGTCAAGATTAATCCTTGCTGGGTAGCAAAGACCATTTCTGCGGTGCTCAGTGTTTTCCAGCTCTGTATGGTGATTGCATGTTTGAGAAGTATATTATTTTATTGCAGGTTTTGTTAACTCGAGCCTTCTGCTGGAATGCAATCAAAAGGATTTCAGCCAATTTAGAAGATCTTAAGAAAGGTCGGTACACCACCAGTTTGTCTAATCAACAGATTGATGCAGTGAAAGTTATTCCAGTGAGACGCAAAACTGGCACCAGCTATCTATAAATGGGCTGTGTATGCAGGGGTTGAAATTAAGGGGTGTCTGGTTGCCCCAGACAACATAAAATTTGCGGGGCAACTTAAGATGATTCCCTGGTTGCCCAAGGGACAACATTTTATTTTCAGCTTAATCAGTGTGGTGTTAATAATGAGCCAGAACAGGAATTACAAATGATCTGGTGCTACTTGTATACATTTTACATAAGAAGTACCTAAGTAAATGTAAAATACATTTTATCAACTTAAATAACTATTAGGAGAGGTCACAATCAATGATTATCTGTGTGTTCAGTTGAAAATAGAACAGAGTACCCAAAATTTTTGAATGTCTTAAAAAAAGATGTTTACTTTTAAAGATGAAGTCACACAATATGACCTTCTGGGTTATACACATAGATTTAAATCATTTCATATGTTTATAATTATGCAAATGAAATATTAAATTTCAAGTTTCTCTTTGTGAATTGTAAATGGAAATTTGTTTAGTCCTTGGGTCCACATGCAATGATTTAATACCATGTTCCACATTAACTAGCCAGTAGCTTATGTACTCTTTTACTTTTTAACAAGTTTTTATTTTTAATTTGACTTGGATGCATATAATCGCTCATTATGTCAACAATCAATATTTTTCCAGTGCAGTAAGGTAAATCAATTGCACAGGAACACTGCTCATTGTGAAATTACCGAGTGCTGTGTGACTCAGTATACAATTATTGGATGAATTATTTACATCAGAGCAAATGGGCAACTTCTGGGGTTTGGGGGCCACTTGAGAAAATATCCTGGTTGCCCATGGGCAACTTGCACAAAATGTAAATTTTTACCCTGGGTATGTCTGTTGGGATGAAGCCATAAACTGATAGAAGCTTGTAAAACTTGCAACATGACCTAATTTCAAATGTATCTCCAGAATGCTTTTCAATATATAATAATAAATATCTGAAGCATTTTGCATCCTGGTATGTTTAGTAAATTCACCTGGAACCAGTTTCAAGCGAGAAGTTACCATTTTCCAAAGTACATGTACGGTGGTTGTCTGGCGGAGGGACTGCCCCCACTGCAACAGACAATTGGCCATATCCGAGGGAGGATCTACTGTGAATGTACTTTTCGCGTGTATAAATTTTCACGGTTTATAAATTTCACATGTAATTGAATTTTTAATTTCACTATTTTGGACATAATTCCTATTAAATCAATGTTAAAATGCTATTTCACTGTATTCTCAGTTTTGCAGTTTTGTGCCATCAGCCAAATAAGTAAAAATAAAATAAAAACACAGCAAAAAAAAAGTAATCATTTACAGTATATATGAAGTCCCATAAGAGAAATTGATCTTTGATACTATGGGGGGGGGGGGGAGGGTGGAGAGAGAGAGAGCGCTGTAAGCACATATAAAGTTAAATGCAGAAGTCCCTCCGGATCCATGAGGGGCAGACCACTGTCTAAATTTACAAGATTTGAAAAAGTTTGTTTTCTTGCAGGTAAATTTGCAAACAATGATGACAGCATGGACAGGATAGCAGATACTATATTCAAGAACAATGGATATGCAGCTGAACATCCACTGACCAAAAACTGGTAGCCGCAGTTCATATTCCAGACACATCTGAACCAACTGGGGACCGTTTTACAGAATACTTGCATCTAAATGATTAATATTTATTGAAACAATGAAGAATTACAGCACTCAGCCACTGAAGCAATTTCCCCTGAAACTATGCAGTAAATAAAGCAAAGCCTCTCCTGCCATTTTCTTTCTGGCATTCGAATGTTCTGTGTTGCATCAAAGACCTGGTTGTGGTGCTACACGTAGCAACATGGGAATGGACCCGAGATTGGAACTATCAACACAACTAATCTTAAGAAATACATTGTTGAGACTTTCCGATTACCAGTTTACTATGGCGAATATGTGCACATTATGGGTGAACATTTATGGAGCAGACCTAGTAGCCCGTGTATACAGAACAAAAAAAATCTGCACTACACGCCAAACCCTGCCCTTTTTTAAGGATTTGTACAAAAGGTTTGCCAATTATGAAAGGTGAATGTGAATGTTACAGAAACAGAGTACTCTTTTTTTTTTTTAAGCCTTTTTTTTCTCACCATGCACCCACTTATTGTCATTATGCTAACCCTCCCCTACTTTACCCTTGTGACCAAAAATATGACTATAGCATGTACAGTGCCAATAGCGTACGTCACCAACAGTTGATGCCAAAAGCACGTGGCATCGGGAGCTTGTTGCAGGAAACACCACTTTCTGTTGGTCTCATCAGAGATGTGAAAAAATCTCTTTCCACGTCCCAGGTCACATGGAACCCAGCAGAGGAGCCATGTGTATCTCCTCGGTGGCTTCACCTGCTATTGTCAGTTGTTTGCAGTGATGTGATTTACCCTCCTAAAGTCTGAAATCCTTCCCAATGGTCTTTCTGGGACCCTTCTTTTTGCCTAAAAAGCTGTATGTTTCCTTGTTATAAAAACAAATTTCAGTCATTTTGCACAAAACCAGTCCCTGTCTTGAAAGGGCAATCACATGCCTGTGTTTGGTGAAAGTACACTGGCGGCTGCATCTGTTGTAAATGCACACTCTCGGCCGAGGACTGGAGCATACTTTCCAAGCAAGAACACAGCGGCCCACATTGTGTCAGTTATGCAGCACTGGATCTTTACAAAGAGTAGCAGCAATCTTACTTCAAAAAGAAGACACGGAGCAGCATTCTACAGCAAAGCCATTACAATGCAAGGAATTAGTCGAGTCTGGGGACAGGCAACAGAATAGGAGGTGGTTATGTGCACTATGGATGTCTGGTAGAACAGCACAGTCGGTAAATCACTGCTGTCTGGAACTGGATGAAATCACAACTGATGCCAAGTGCTGATAGTCACATGGAGCATGGGATTTCAGTTACTGTACCACCAGCCAGCCATCAAAATTATTGTTGTAGTCATTCTGCTTGCAACAACACAATGATAAAGTGTGGGAAGTTCCAGCTTGATCATACATGTTTCAGATTGACACAGTTCCTGGACATACATAAACTTATGTACAGCAATTACAGCCAAAGGTGGAACTTATATGGATCATTATCACAGCTATAAATTGAATAGAAATTGTGATTTTTTAAAAGAATGATGACTTGTATTCTAGTTGGGGTAGTTTGAGGAAATACATTGCATAGTTCATCTGGTGTGGTCAGTTGAAACAATGCATATGAATTAAATACAATGAATAATATTTTTGTTTGAATTAGCCGCCATATGTATGTACATTTAATGGATAACACGTCCATGTTGTGCCAATAAAATAAGTGCAGCTCACCCAGAAATGGCTGTCAAATGATCTGCTGCATCTATGTGACATGCATGTTGTATAACTTTGAATTAAAAGCTGTCGCAACTTAAAATTTGAATGCAGCTGTAAGCATACATCTCCTCTACTTATAAGTAGTGAACAAGTTTTTGGAAATCAATTTATGGCAAAAGTCAAGAATGTGTTGTATGTGGGATGCATGAATACTATTGGTTGTAAATTTTTCAAATAAATGACTTTCATGCAAGAGTTTTGATGATCACATTTGGAAAGAAAATACTCAAGGCATAAAGGGAGCCCCACAAAAATAAATCTCATGGAAAACTCATTGGAATTTATATGTGGCAACAGAAACCTATTAATCTGACAAGAATTATTTCCGTTTGTTTCAAGTGTTGCATGCTATCTAAAAATAGGAAAAAAAGTATAAAAATTGCCTTCATGCTGCAGCTTTAGTCCTCCAGCACGCAGTGTTCAGAGGGACATAACCACATCAAAAAGGAGGGAGCATACAGAAACTGTCCTGTTAGAATGCTGTAGAAATGTTACCCTGGCAACCAACAGTATTTCCCAAGGGAAGATACATGTAGCCTCCTAATTAAAATAGCATTGAAAGTCCGTATATCCCTCATTTTTTCACAAGCCTTCAGAGACCAGCAATGGCTATTGGAGGGAAAAGGCAGCTGGACGTTCTGACAAAATTCTGCACTACGAGGTGCTCTTATAACTAACAAGAGATTTTCTCCTGATACTGACACCGAGACATGAATACTGGTATTTAGGATAGATCATCTTATGCCCAATTCAATATCCATGCCTGCATAGACCCCCCCCCTTAAGCCCATATCCTCCTGAGAACTATTCTGGGATGCATAGATCATCCTACACCCAGTTCAACATCCTTGGATCCTGGATCTGACTTTGGGTCTCGGGGCGATAGACTCGAGGGGAATCCATGCTGGCAAGGACAATCAACTCGGGACAGGATAACGTCTAAGGATTCTGAAAGCAGACATGCTAGATCAGAAATTCTCAACATGATGATCATCATATCAATCTGCTTCGAGGATCTCGAGTTTCCATGTAGGGAGTTCATGTAATAGAATAATTTGATAAAGTGCAGAACTACAAGAGAGTAGTCACACTTTTGATGGTGAATGCATGTTGGTGCTTTTAATGCCTATGCTTGGTACCGGGCACATTCTTGGCCACCAACACGGACATGACATGGGCCAATTGATAGTACTGTATTACATGATATGACAGACACGTATTGCTCAAAATGTGCCAATGGAGTTTCAAGAAAGGTTTAACATTTTGATCTTTTCATCTCAAAATCACAGATGATTTACACATAAAATTGGGACAATTAACAGTTCACACTCCACACTCGGGGCATGAATGGATGGGCTCATGCACCAGAGTTGGTGGTCTCTGTTGGCGGCCATTAGAAATAAAAGGGTTGAGTCCCAAGTTGAGTCAATTTATATGCCCCCTATACAGTCTCAGATTTCTGAACTTTAGCTGCTCAGTGACCTTGGGGCAGAAAATCAAGGTCACCCAGATTATGTAATACAAGGCCCATCGGCCTGGTTTTGTCCCAACATTGCCAGTGATGTCCAAGTCACACCCCATCATTACAAAATCACCTTTTTTCAACTTTACAGGCATGGTGACCAAGCTACACCCAGCCATTACAAAATCACTTTTTCAACTTTACAGGCATGGTGACCTCACAAAAATAGGTCAAGGTCACTGATATTACATAGCATTCTACCTTTGGCCATGATCTGCCTATCATATAAATTTAGCAAGTCTAATCCAATTACTTTTCAAGATACGGAATTTTACATCTTAACACATTTTGGCTCATAATTTCCGTCAAATTATAGGTGGTGCTACTAGTATCATTAGCATTGACCTCCCCTACAATCCCACCAAATTTCAGGAAGATCAGCCAAACATTCAAGATGCTAGAGTGTTCACAACATTTTCACATTTTGGCTCCTATATTACATAATAATGCAGGTGACGCCACCAATATTGAAAGCAGCCTAGATTTTCACACACGCTGCAAGTCCTGGTAGTTATATTGGGCTTAATTGAAAACTGGACGATATCGCGCTAACGAGCAAAAGTTTACGGACAGACATGAGCGGTCGCATAAGGTCTGCGACCTTTGGTCAGAAGAGCTAAAAAGGTATTGGCAAAACACTGCCTTGCAAACCAACCCACTACAGAGGTAAACTTATTTGGTTATGGAGGCAATGACTTTGATGCTGCATTTCAGAACTGGGCGAAGCGGTCCCCCTTGTCTTAAACAATGACATTCACCAGGTTACAACTGATCCAATTAATATGCTTGTACTACAATATAGTTATTGTTGATACTTTTCCTTTTGAAACAAGTATATTGAAGCATTTGCAATTATTCCAGGACAATTTTCGATATGCCATGTATACCCACCATGAATTGTACGGAGGCCTTGTCATTTGAATACCAATTGACCACATGTAGGCATGGTTAAATTCAGAAGTACATATACCTGCAATCCAAATGTTCAACTAGAAGGAATGTGTTTGCTCCTCAGATTTGGATTTCTAAGAATCTTCTTTCAGGGCAAAAAAAAAAAAACAAGAGGGCTGTGTGAACAGCCCATGCTCAGCTGATCTTGACATTCATCACACCTGCAGATCTATGAACTTGGGAAAGGATCAAGGTCACCCATGTTCTGAGTAAGTCTGACCATTATAAAAGAACACTAACATGTGCAACATCAAGGTTCAAGTAGTTCTCAAGTTATAATGAAGAATAAAATTCATGTATGTTGAACTGTGACCCCAGAAAAGAGGTCAAAGTCATTCATGTACTGTCTGAGCATGACCTTCATACAAAAACATTAACATGTGCAGCATCACAGTACTAACTCAAAACAAATCTCAAGTTATCAAGTAAACAGTAAATTTTGTGTCAGTTGTCCTGTGAATTAGCACTAAAATGCCCATTGACTTACAAAGTAATCAATAAGAAAGCTGCATTGATCGATAAGTACCCGAGCTGAAAATACTAAAAAATCAGGAATCTAAAGCAGTGCCACCTAGTAAACAACTTTGGTTGACCCTTCCACAAGAACATATCCATCACATTTCACTTTAATCTGAGTGACGGTTCTGAGAACAAGTGAACAATAACAAAACCATATAAAAAATTCATAAAAAAAAAAAAAAAAAATAGAAAAAAATTGCAGTGCCACCTGGTGAACAAATTGGGAACTATGTGTCCCTGGAAGTGTCTATCAACGATATCAAAACAATTGGGTGAGCAGTTTCAGAGGTGCAGAGTTTTTAAGGTTTGCCCCAAACAACCCAAAAAAATCATAAAAATTCCAAAAATCAATAGAGCGTGACCATTTGAACACACTTGGTAGAGATCGACCCAAGGCACATCCCAACTAAGTTTGAAGTCAATCTGGCCAAAATTATTTAAGTTATAACCATTACAAGAAATTCCCATGTTAAAACTTTCCTATTTAAACTTTTGTAAAGATTTTTGGAAAAAAAATCATAAAAAACCCCCAAAATTCATTGGAACATGACCATTGGAACAAACCTGGCAGACACCCACCCAAGGTACATCCCCACCAAGTTTGAAGTTAATCTGGATGACGGTTTTGGAGAAGAAGTCGAAAATGTGAATTAGCATTAGAATGCTCATTGACTTCCATAGTAATCAATAGGAAAGCTGCATTGACCGATAAGTACCCGAATTGAAAAAATTGTTAAAACTCAGGAATCTGCAGCATTCCCACATAGTGAAAAACTTTGTTTGACCCTTCTACAAGGAACATATCCACCACGTTTCAGCTTAATCTGAGTAACGGTTCTGGAGAAAAGGTCGAAAATAGCTAGAACACAGAAAAATTCATAAAAAATTAGTAAAAAATAGCAGCGCCACCTGGTGACCAAATTAAGAACACAGAGTCCCTAGGTATCTTCCCGTGTGATATCAGAGCAATTGAGTAAGCGCTTTTGGAGAAAAAGATTTTTTAAGATTTGTCCAAAAAAAGAACAAAAAAATTCATTAAAAATCCAAAAATCACTGGAGCATGACCATTTGAACAAACCTGGTAGACACCCACCCAAGGTACATCTCCACCAAGTTTGAAGTTAATCTGGATGACGGTTTTGGAGAAGAAGTCGAAAATGTGAATTAGCATTAGAATGCTCATTGACTTCTATAGTAATCAATAGGAAAGCTGCATTGACCGATAAGTACCCGAATTGAAAAAATCGTTAAAAATCAGGAATCTGCAGCATTCCCATATAGTGAACAACTTTGATTGACCCTTCTACAAGGAACATATCCACCATTTTTCAGCTTAATCTGAGGGACAGTTCTGGAGAAGAAGTCCAAAATAGCTATAACACACAAAAATTCATAAAAAAATAGAAAAAAATTGCAGCGCCACCTGGTGAACAAATGAAGAACTAGGTGTCCTAGGGAATGTTTCTGTGTGATATCAAAGTAATTGGGTGGGCGGTTTCGGAGAAGAAGATTTTTTAAGATTTGCCCTAAAAAGAACAAAAAAATTCATTAAAAATCAAAAAATCAATGGACCGTGACCAATTGAACAAACTTGGAAGACACCTACCCAAGGCACATCCCCACCAAGTTTGAAGTGGATCTGGCTGACGGTTTTGGAGAAGAAGTCGAAAATGTAAATTGTTGACGGACAACGGACGACGGACGGAGGACCATAAGATAAGCTCAGCTGACTGACAAGTCAGCTGAGCTAAAAAAGACCCGCATAACATCTCTGAATTTCTCTTGGACAGGGGGTTTTTTTTTTTTTTTTGGCTTAAGTATTTACTGTAGAACTTTCCATTCAGACCACTCCTCTACTACAACCGCCTTTTTGCTGTCATGTTTATTTATATTTAATAATTTGTAGTTGGTAGGTTGACTGCTCCCCTAGTCAGATCTATTTTCTCATCCAGTGGGTGGTCTTCATTGATGCTTTTATACCCTGAAATGGTTGGTCTGATCTGAATAACAGAAATGTAAATTTTCCTAACCGAGATCAGTAGATCATTCCAGAAACCAGTTGTTATAGCCCAAAAATTTGAAGACAAATGCTGTGTTCCCAAAGACTCTGGATCAATCGCTGGGTAGGGGTGTGCTTCTATCAAGACACCTGCCACAACTGGAATAGTGTAAAATTTTGTGCAAGATTGGGCTTGTTCAAAATGAAGACCATCAAAGTTGTATGTACCGTCTCCATGTCCCCTGAAGTGATGTCCAAAACGGTGGAATAATGGCATTATGCTTGTTGGGTTGGAAACTGAAAAGTGTTTTGGGACCCCTATATTTCTCTTGCTCATCCAGTTATGTCAGAAGTATAGCCTACTATTTTATCATTTTAAAACATAGGCAGTTTTACTGCAATACATAAGAGTCCCCCATAGGAGGTTAATTGTCCGACATGAAAATGAAATATGGGCAAAACAGGGAATTTTTTTGAATGGGAGCACCAAGGCCTAGATCTCCCGTTTACAGTGACTGTATTTTGGAACATGAAACACCATTAGGAAGGTGGCATTGAAAGATTGAATAATGTTATACAAGACATGCATATTAATTTCCTGCCACAACGGTTTTCCTGGTTGTCATAGTAACCGTAGTCTCACCTGGCAAGATGCAGGCAGCTGCCTCTGCCAGTAAGTGGGCTATTACAAATATTTTGGAAATAAAGAATACTTGGCACAAGCAGAGGGAAAGTTATTCTATCCAGCTTAGGAAGCACTAAATGAATGCAACTTTGGCATTCGCATCCTTTAATTTCACTAAAAGACGGAATTTTTTGAGGAAGGGGTATCTAGCCATGTCTGCGATACAGATATACCCACGTATCCTCCACGATTGAAGGGAGTGAACTGTGATTTGTGGTGAGAAATGGAATACTAGTGCCCCTTATTTCAGATTTTAAAAGATGAAGAGATTATTACACCACCATGACAATTTGTTGCTCAATTTACTGGATTGTCCTGGACACACTATGCAATATCTTACTTCAATCTAATTCAATGCTCCTACAAGACTGGCAGGTTTCAAAAAAGCCAGTAGCTTTGACCACAAGAGAAGGTACAGGATGCTCCCCAACAGCGCGTTGGAATGAATAGACACGATTTACACCAGGAAGGTCACAAAAAGTGACTTGCCCGCCCACCCTAAAATCCATAGGGGTTATCTACTGACCATGATCACTAACCTGCATAACTAAGTCGGATGTTGACATGTACATGTACAACCATTCTGAAGTTACATATTGGACTGTGTTTGGTCTACTGCGACTGACAGGGGCAAGCTGCATGACCTGGTTCTTCAAAGGAGGACATAAAAAGTATTCTTGATGGATATGGTTACACCAAAGAGTATTACAGACACATCAGTCAAATCCCTGCATGTGTGTTGGTTTGAACTTCGGCTTTGGAGGCTCATTCTGTTGATTTTTTTTTTTTTAAGGAAAAGAAATGGCAATAGTCCAATATCGCGTATCAGTTATTTTATTTCAACTTGTGTACAGTAATTACACTGTGAATGTCCACACCGTTATCAATCTCTTTAGAAAGTAGTGTGCGGCCTTCTGGTTGTGAAGCGAGGGTGATGTAGTCTCTTGCCAACACGGTGTGGTAGTGGGAAACGAAGCTTCGTATCCTGCAAGGAGCAAATATTAAAAAATGTTTTTTTACATATTCTCCACATTAGATGCATATACATGTATCACAAAAATACACAATAGATATACCTAAATGGCTCTCCCTTTAGTTTATATCATTGGACAAGAACTTTAACAACTTGACATGTTAATTTCACTGTCAATATTAAATTTAAGCAAAAGTGTGCAGTGGATAATGAAGGTGCACGAGCAACTGCAACTTCGTAACTTAAAACAATATATAGAGGATCTCACATGAGTGAAGGGAAAGATGGGGTTTGCCTGTCATTGGAAGCACATTTGTTAGTAACATTCACAAGTGACTGCAGATCACGGAATGGATGTTACCGACAAAATGTGTTCTCAAGCAACAGGGAACACCGTATTTCACTCCTACTCTTGTGAGGTTCTATTTATTCTGTGTTTAACTGGGCACAGCAAAAATTGCCGTATTGGCCTACTTTCAGTCCTGATTGAGTGCTCTATCTTTATTTATAGCTTGCTTTTATCAAACTGTGTCACATCTGATGTATCAAACACCACCACACACATCTAATTTCATGTATGTGTTAATGCACTGCATCATTGTTCCTGGTGAGTCACAACTAGTTGTGACAATGTTTCTGTCGTGACCAGGATGGAATATAGTTATTGGTTTGCATTCTGCAAAAAACATATTTAACTCCCCAACATAGAATAAATCATCATAGTACATCTATGCTTTAAATGTGAATTTAAGTATAAAGACACACAGCATTACACCTTAGTCAACTAATATTGTTGGCACCTTGAATTCACTTTCAAAGACTCTTGATGTCTCAGAAAGGCGACAGTTGCCAAATTGTTGTCAGCACATTCTTCTGGCCCAAAAACAAGAACAAATGTCCCCAGGCTTAGGGATAGTGCTCTGTGTAAATGACATGCAGATAATGTTTGCTCAAAACGAAGTAAGTATATATCTGTAATTCTTGGTATTATACTATTTCTGGGGATGTATGGATAAATGGACAGCCAACTACTGTAAAATTGATGAATAAAGTTTTTTTTTTAAAAAAGGTATATATTCCACCACAAATTTTGGGAAATTTTCACACGGCAAAAATCTGAAGAGTCACTTTAAGCTTATTTGAACATATATCCTGCACTCTAAGATTCAACTTTCTGGCTAAACCCTGGACATGACCAGATTAAGGGAAACAGTAACCAGTACATGTAGCTGTATCTTACATGGAACTGCTTGATGTTTGGCCGCCTACACTTGCTAGAAGCGATGACTTCTACTTTGATGACCTGAATGGAGGCTGTCCTTGCACGATGGCGAGCTCCCATGTCACGGTCTGCAAATGAAGCAACTTGTCATTTCTTGCTTTCCTGTACACGAATGTACTGAAATTTATGTATCGTGAGAAAAACAATACCAAAACACACTGGGTGGGGTAAAAATTGCACTATGAAAGCTGACATTATATATACTGCTATGACTCGAAGTATCTAAAGCTATTAAAATTGAAATGTAGAAGATAGAGCAAATCCCTCTCCCCAGCCCAAAAAAGAAAGATTTCATTGACAACACAGGATTCCGAGATGTGAAATTATGAAGCAAAGATTGTAAAGTTTATTCCCATGTCCTGCACACTGGAACATTTCTCAAAACGTTTGGAAATGATGAACTCTTCATAATGTTAATGTTAAGTTTTATCTTCTCTATTCTGCACTTTTTATACATACTTTGGGTACAACTTCTGGGATAAACAATATGGAAACACCCAACATTCTCTGAGGATAAAAAATTTGTGGTGATAACCTACAAAATAATTGTCATCAACATCCAGCTGAGTTTTTTTCTCATGTCTCTTGCTCACTTACACAAATACTCAAATTTTTATTCCTTGGGAGGTCATAAATTCTTACAAAGGCACTCCAAAAATGCCAGTCCAGTAACTTACAGCACTGAGTGACAGCTCCAGTGGTTGAAATGTCTCTGTATTCCCTGTACATATTGTGAGTACCGCTGCGGGAATTATAACGCAACCAGATGCCGAAGTTCTTGATCTTCTGTGGGTATCTTTCATTTATCTGTGCAGAAGAGAAGCAAAGATAAATCTCGGTCATGGACCCATATCTACAATCTTATGTTGCAAGACAATTCTTTTACTATACTTTTGAGTACAATTTTAAGCGTTTGACAAGTGATGCATGCAATAAGATATTTACATCTGATTTGTAAACATTATACTCCTAACTAAATTGCGAGGAGCTGGTATCACTCTTTTTGTAGCATTTGCCATTCAGAATCAGGAGAAATGGATTTCTGTCTAAACACTATATTGTGAATGCTTCATCAAATATCTTTTTAAATTTTCAAAAACAACCGCATTTCAGTCAAAACATTACCATGAACATGATCAGGTCTCAGTATTCATAACTGCAGTCCAGTTAATTTTCACTGGTGCAGTTGCATTTGTAGTGAAATGCAATATATGATATAATAACAAACTCTTCTACTTTGTCCAACAGACCACATATGACAACTTGAAGTTTTACCTGTTGGCACAGAACAACCTCGCCAGATGCCTTCTTGATCTTCCTCAATAAACTGCAGAAGTACCAGAACCTAGACTTGGCTGTGGGCCGATCTGGGGCAAAGATGCGCATCTGGTACAATGCTGGCACCCGCCTCTTTTCAGAAGGCAACTGGCGCCCAATGACTTTGTACTCCTTAAGCTGAAACATAAAACATGGCATACCCATTACTGCTTTGAAGACATTCAACAGTTCACTGGATACTGACCAGGATCAGAAAAATGTTTAGCCTTGCCACAGTTCATTTGTATGAAGTCTGAGGCCCAATTCCTGGTACATGTACTGAAGTGTGCAATTTAATACACCTCTCATCTACTAATTAGAAGTGATGACAAGCATGTTATCTCAATGAGAAAGTCTGATTCAGTAAAATTTACATTATCATACTTGTAACTTGAATGAATTTTTGAGATTTGTCAGCAACTTCAGTTCACATTCAAAGACACAGGGTCGTCTAAGAAAGGCGACAGATGCCAAATTTATATGGGCACAAACTTCTAGCCCATATTGCACTTTGCAAGCAACCAGGCTTAGGGATTACTGTGCCCAAGTTTGAATTTCACCGTCAAATGATATTCATATCAAGGTAAATACCACTCACTCAGTACCCTGTACAATTTATCAACAGTAGCCAACCATAATTACAGATTTATATCATATCAGGTTACCATTAACAGCCATATCAATGGGCCTTTAGGGCTATCCTTGAGAGTATTTGCTCGAAACTTTGAAGTATGAGAGAAAATGGAAAAGTCACTTTGAATTCTTTTGACCTTTTATCACTTTTTTAAACCTCTGATGATAAAAATCAATTTTTAACCCCTGATGACAAAACGTAACTTGGCACCAAATACTAGATACCACTCTATGCAAGTTTCTTTCAACACCATGTTGAAATGTATGGATACAAAAACAACAGCTAAGTGTTGACAACTGCTAATTGTTTCATCATCCCAGGATTTTTATTTTTTTCAATCTGCAAAGTCAGTACACACGGTAGATAAACACTTTAGTTTATGTGTGGTGAAAAACTGTTTACACCCAAAAGTATACATGTATCTACAAATACATGTATATTTATATATAAACTAATATGTGTATTGTCTCTGAAGAGACAGCTTGCCCCAAAATTCCCAAAGGCTTGGACTTTGGGGAGAGAACACACATTTAACATAACATAGTCAGTGGACGACCGATATCTAGAGGTAGTGGATTACATGTACATGAAAATATGACTATGACTTTCTCAAATTAACCATTCTTGCTTAATTTGTTCTGGTTCTTCCATCTTTTGACTACTGTGCCATGCATATCAAATTAATGGTGTGCATTGAGAATGCTACAAACTTCACCCAGCTATCCAATTTGATAGGAATAGTGCCCTATATCATACATGTTGGTCATAGACAGATCGAATTTATCCAGCCATGACCAATATTCAAGAGAGGAGACTGCTCTCCCAACATTTCCAAAGAAAAACATGCTTCTTTGGCCCTATCTAGTACGCATGGCCAGTCTCTGGGACAAACATGTCACATACTTGTGACAGCTGGCATTGTAATTTAATTCCACTATACCGTCCAGTAGACTGGAAGCCAACATGTGATTGACGTCATAACCGTTTCATCAGAATACGCTTACTGATGCTCTGCTGGCACCATGGCTATATTGCACCTACATCTTCATTTATAAGTTGCGTGTCCTCAAGTCACTTCTGAACATATATATGTGACTTTTGTGTCTGATTTGTCCACCAGATGGCACTTTGCTCCACATGTAATCATAGCTTATTTCTGCAATTCCTGAGATGGATATTGTTGCATGTGCCAAGACAGCAATGAGTTCATCCTTGACTTTACCTCCTCAGTAACTATGAGACAGATAATCAAGGTCACCCAGATTATGTAATACAAGAGGCCCATGGGCCTGGTGCTGTGCTGACATTGTCATTGATGTCCAAGCTACACCCTGCCTTAACAAAATAATATCTTTTCAATTTCACAGGCATGGTGACTTCACAAAATATAAGTCAAGGTCACTGATATTACAAAAAACACAAATACATGAACATTCTAGCATTGGACATGATATATATATACTATACATTTGGCAAGTCTAATTCAATTACTTTTCCAAAAATGCAATTTTATATCTTAAAACACATTTTGGCTCATTACTTCCCGTCAAATTATAGGTATGTTGTCGGACGCATGGCGTGGATAAATCAGCTGTAGCAGACCTAAATTCAATATTTATCATTTACTTGTCTGTGTCGGCGGTCATAACCATCATCTTTGACTGGAATTCATGGCAGCATGATGTTGACAAAAAGACGTCACTTCTGCGACCAGTAGCGGTGAAGCACATGCACAAAGTAGAGTCACGGATGACAGTCAGAGCCATCGAAGCAGACAAGTAATCGATAAATTTGCATTTATGTCTACTACAGCTGATATACTGACACCACACGTTGGACAAATCAGCACTGAGGTCATAAGGAAACAAACAGGGGTTGGATTTTATCTAGGAAAAACCATCATGAGGAAATTGCAGTTAATAGGGTCAACTACCTGGATCGCGGGGGTCATCACACTGGAACTTAACCCTAATTTAAACAAGTGCCAACAATAACAATGGGTTGGGTTCCCTGGAGCTACTGCTAGCTAACAGTCTGAATCATTTAATCTGCTAAAAGTGGCATTTGGTCAACAATATTTTCAAGTAAAGTATTAGTATTACCTGTTATACTATTACAAGAGGCATTCAGAATGTGCTCCTTATATTTCAGAGTAGTTCTTAGGGCAACTAGGCCCAACGGGTCGAAGACCTAAGTCGCCAGGTAATGCTGCAGAAGTCTAGTTTTTGTGGACACCCAATAAGAATTTTGAGAAGCTGAGCAGTCTTGTAATGTTCAACTCTTGTCAGAGGCATCGACCCTGTTGTTTTAATATGGGCACCATCTCCTCCTCATAAAAGGTTGTGCGTTTCACGCAGACCTTTCAATAAATACCTCAACTGCAGGATATACATAAATGTTCCTGTCCAATGTCTCATATTTATGGGTTCCTTGAAAGTCTGTGTCATTCATGTTGCATTTTGGTAAAGTTTAATGACATAGGGAATAAGATATTGACTTCGTTTTCTGCGCCGCTAATAGAATTCTACCTCTAAATCGTGCCATTGCCGTGCAAGAATTCTGCTTGTGCGTACGTACCAGCAAATAAACATTTACATGTGTTTGTGTCACGCATGCGCAAAACCATTCAATATTGCATGTTCGTGCAAGAAAACATGCCTGCGAGTCACTGTGGGATGATGGCAAGTGCCGAATGAAAAAATGCGGGTAAATACCATATTATTGTAAATTTCTTCAATTTCCCTGTATTCTTATTTTTTGTTTATTTCCTTAATGGCACAAAACTGTCAAAATAACAAAATAAAAAAAAAAATAAAAAAAGTGAAAAAGTATTTTAACATTGTTTGAATTGGAATTATGTTCAAAATAGTGAAATTAAAACTGCAGTGAAATGTCAAAAATAGAAACACAGTGAAAATTTAAACATGCGAAAATAAAGCAATTTGCAGTATGCAAGAGTGGCTTGCTGCGATCAAACATCTGAAGGAAACATTACAAGACAGAGCAACACCGTACCATGAAAAATGTCGTCGAATAACGCATGATTATTTCTTTATGAAATACTCAATTGTGACATTTCAGTGACAAGCATTGCCTTTTCTGAGGTGGAGAGGCCGTCCCTCCCAACATAACGGCTCGGTGCCTCATACTGGGGCTACTCATGACAGTCATGTCCATGACCCGTCAGTAAAATGTCATCACACTTTATGGAGCGTTTCTACGATCCAGGTCTGGGTATCACCATTACTTCAGTGTTTTACTTGCATGTCCACACTGTTCTGTCGCTACGTGCACTGGTAGAAATAAGATGCATTACCACATGGAACCCAGTCAGCACGACAACAGACCCCGTCAATTCCCTTTTGGAATTCGCATGGCCATGGGTTTTTTAACGAGAAAAAGAAGCCATATATATCAATTATTTCAGCAACATGTGCATTTAAAGCCCCACAGACACCCAATTATGGTTTAAAACATATTCTTAAGTTTTCGATTCACTTGATTTCCAGCTGATTTGTGCGCTTGAACACAAAAAATGAATACAATTTTAATAAGGGTTATACCTCGCCACGAGCCTTCATGGTGGAACACGAGGGGAAAAGGGATGGCACTTGCCGGTCACGTGACTGTTTGCATGAGATATGAAAAATCTGAGCAATGTAGATCAGTATTATTAGAATTTCACGATTTTATATTGTAGAATTAATTACCACAGTAACATGGCTATACTGCCTAGTTATTATTTCATGTAAAAGATTTTGTTTTTAAGAAGTTTTGATCTCGTTGGTACGAGATGTTTAGTTTGCGCATGCAACATGGCGGACAGTCGGCAAGAGTGACGAAACGTGGCCCAAGAAAGTGCAATGTAAGTCATTACAGTATACGGAACATTACAATTTCGTCATTATAAATAAGAGGAACCACGGAAGAAAACTAGTTTATTCAGATAATGTAAATATGCTGTGTGTTTAGTTTATTTATTTTGTCAAGTATTCAGCCATACGTTTACAGTAAAACAAAAAATTCAGGCATGCTTTCTCACCAGCAACAGCCAGCAGCAGTCGACAGCACGAGAAGTCAATCAAATGTGTATTACAGTGCCATAACCTATGATTATCCACTGTGTATTTCAGATTTCAACACTCCATGGCAGATGACATTCAAAATGGATGAACATGCGTTGCAAGGACTTGGTCCCCACGCGGATTCCAGGTCACAACAAAGGGTAAATACTCCACAAGACCGATTCAACAATGTCAATTTACTTCATTTTGGCAATCTCGTTGGGGGAAGGTTTGAGATTAACATGACTGACAGGAATTTGTTTCTTATTATGATGCTCATCTTATGGGAAAGCTTCTACCATTGCCTCCAAAGCAGACCCAAGCTGCGCATTTTGTCTACTACGCTGGGGTCTGCCCTTCTTTGACAAGGTCACTGTTCTGCGATGGAAAAGGGACTCAGTTTCTAATTGGCTGAGTATGGTTACTATGGTAATAGGCTTCAGTACACTAGGGACCAGAGGCTGTTACTGGTTCAGGCGATAATGATGAACATCCCGATTGGTGTCTCAGTCTAGGGGGAGGGTCACAGTATAGTTCTGTTTCCCTTACTAAAAATAAAATCCTGTCGAAGAAGGGCAGACCAAGTGTAGTAACACTTAACTTGGTCTGCTTTGCAGGCAACTTCTACCATGGCGTGGTTTAAATCTCGTGAAACAAACAGGACCACAGACATGCTGTGCAAGATTGCAATTAAATTTAATTGAAGCCACTTGACTTACAGTCACACCGAGATATTCTGCTGCAGGACCACAGCCACAAAGCCCACAGGAAACCTGTGAGCCCATGCACACCAGTGCCACACAGTTTGTGGAATTCCAGTCTATCAAACATTAATAGGTCAAAACTCGACAATTCTATCGCAAATCATATTCATCAAAAATAACGGGACAGAAAAATCTTCATAAGAGGAATTGAAAATTGGTCTAAATGTCATGTCTCATGAATTTGCATCAACAATTAGTTGCAAACACTTGGGCTGTGGTTGTGTATTCCTATAGCTTTCCATCATGATTTGACCTTCAGTCAATTCAGAACTCCTGTACATGTAGAAACACCAAATTTCTAGTTGTAAATCTAAATGCATAGCTGACATGTTCATACAATTTTATTACTTGGCTGCAAATGTAACCAGCTTACTTAACATACAACCAAATGCGATACACAACACTTGACCGAATGATATATGACATAATGTTAATTACATCCAACTGTAAATAGTTCGAATGGTATGTATGCCAAACTGGTCACATGTCTGGACTTGCCCTAGCCATTCGACAATTCGCCAGTGGCAAAAAAAGGATTGATCTGGCGGAAAGAAATTTGAACAAGTTTGCCAATTTGGCAGAGATAAAAATTCTGCATCATAGATTTTCCCCATAAATCTCCCCCCAGAAAAAAAGAAATTTCATCATCAAAATTGTGGAAAGAAAACTTTATTGAACTCCAATGGACTTCACCAGTAGGAAACCTATTTTAAACACACAAATTGTTGTGTTTCCTTCCCAAGTTCAGGCATAAATGGCTCTTTCTTCTCCCCTGCCAATGTCACAAAGGCAAATTGACCAAAAATACATAGTGTTTTGAGATCGTATTGGGACTTCAAACCTCCAATTTTGGTCCTTATGATATCTATTTTGTTGTCACAGTGCTGTATTTATCCAGTAAGGTCCAAAGACATGGTTTTTATGAAACATTTATCTAGAGGGGCAAAATTAAGTGAAATTATGAGTAAAATATTAACACATGCCTGGTGGCCATGTTCAATGCACTGCCATCTGGTGGCCAAAAAGGGAAATTCATGTAGAAGCTTGTCTGCTTAAAGAAGTCTCACATAGGCTTTCACATACTTTAATAGTTGAGAAGCATTTTTCTTAAATTAGAACTTTTGGTAATGGAAATCTATTTTTATTCATGCTGATTGAAAGGAACACTTAATTTTATGCTGCTGATAATTTAAATGCTATATGCACATCACATTACAGAAAATTATTTATAGTTGTCCAAGCTATCATTCTGCCAGCATAAACATCGCATTGAATTTTTTTCTTCAACAGTCTGGGTCCATTTATTTTCAGTCTAAGTTAAATGTATGCTTGTACATATTTTCAAAACTAATATTCTCAGTTAATTGTATTTCTTCCCAAATGTAGATAACCAAGATTACCTTAAAATAAAATATTCAGTTTCAATATTTTCCTCTGAATTTAACCCTTTTATATAAGCAGCCATTTAAAAATCAGTCTTTAATTGTATTAAGCGATTGATGGAACTGAAATAATATTATCATGGTCATAAGAAATACACAATTAGCTCAAGTAAAACCTTAAAAAAAACAATAAAAGACACCATTACACATATAATGATATTTAGTTTTGGCAGATATCTTGGACACCGACCTTATGTCCAAGTTTTATGTATTGAAAACTTGCAAATGAGTTGTGTCATGTAATTTTTTGAGGCAGGTCTTGTTTTCAGATATTATCTTTGATAATAATAATAATTACTGAACAGGATCAAGTACTTGTAGGTCTTCATGGAACAGAGTTGGGATACACATTGGTTTTTTTTTCCCCCTGGAAAAAAAAGGGGGGTGGAAAAGGACTATACATGGCAGATTAATGGGAGTAGAGTTTGGCTGAAGAAGATAAAATTTGGCTAAAAGAAATTCTGCAGCTTTAGCCAAATTGGCTGAAAGGTAAAGGTTCCTAACGTTAGCCCAGCATGTGGAAACGACGTTTGCAATTTTGGTTGAAATGTATCGGGGATCGTCAGATAGATCGTCCTGGGGATATTTGGTTTTGACAACCAAAACCGATACTCCAGTTGCTCAGTTCGCTCCTAGAGGGGTAAAGCACAATTGATGCATTGAGCATTAGCCCGCATGCAGCTTGTCATGGACCCAATCCACGACGTGTCATACTACTCATAGATTCATATAAACACACGAAGTAATAGTCTGGATACTAGCCATCCATAATTTGTTCAAGGAGAGTAACGTTATATGATGGTCAGCAATCGCCTCGATACTGGGGAAAAATATGAAAGCTCAGGGGATGAGCTGAAGCTTGTCTTTCAAGAAAAAAATCAATTACTGATCCCTCAGAAAGATGCTTTGCCTACCAGGTGATGGTGCTAAACACTTCTGAACCTGGTAGGTATAAATTTGGTCAAAGTTTGAGCACTAGTTGGTCAAATTTCCAATCAATTTAATGTTAATTCGATATATAGGGCATTCTGTTATATACACAGTCGGTAAAATATCCAATCGGTCAAATTGCATTTGGTCAAGTGTCATGAATACAACCAAGAGAGAACCCATACCTCTAAATGAGAAGAATTTTGTGAATTTGGGTTGTGTGTTCAGCTGCAGATTCCGAATACACAAACACATGCTGATTGTAACCTATGCTATTCCTTCAACTTTCAGGCTGTACAGTACTTTGAGCAGTTGAAAGCCTCAGAACAGGGCTGGCAACTGTGTGCCACAGCCCTGACATCTGGAGCTTATCACGGGTAAGTTATTTTACTAAACTTTTGGGTTTGTATGCATCATGAATTTCAGGGAAATGAGAGAAAATGATTTCTAATGGTCCAAATGTAGATCACACTTTCGTTATTTTTTTTGTTTTTGTCCCAGTATATCTGCAAACCAAATCACCATGATTTGATTGTCATGTTTTATGTGTAATTGTGAATTTCGATATGACCAGGCTGGAGAATTTTGCATGTTAAAAAATATAAAATAAACCAGAAGCGAGACATGAAAACTGTCCAATTAAAGAGTATTTTGATATTGGAACAGGAAATTAAAGGGGATGGATTGACAGAATTTTTGGGGAAAGTATGGATTTTCAAGCCTCAGTTTTCATTGAAGTACTTGTTTATTGACCTGGCTTACTGAGGTAGCTTGTGTATATATTCTAATGTTTTCAGATGTTCTGGACTGAAGTTTCATTCAACTCCTTTGGTTACATGTATTTAGGCTAACTTGATGGCACCCAGTGAAGCTATACAGGAATCACAGTCTTGACGTACAAATGTTGTTTTCTTATAATTTTTGCAGAAACGATCACATCAAGTTTTTCTGCTTTCAAGTGATAGAGCATTATCTGAAATCCAGGTATGTTGTTTAAATTTTCATCTTTTGAGTAGTGAAATGGCTGTGTATGGTGTACAGTAGTCCCTCCTTTCAGAGACCGCCCATAGTGCCACCCAAAAGGCGCTCACATAAAGCAGGTGGTCCCTCAAAGGAGATATAAATAATATGAAAAGTACTACAGAGAGACCTGACAGTTGTGGTCTGTCAAAGGAGGTGGTCTCCCAAAGGAATGTTCTTTCAAAAGAGGTTTCGCTGTATATTAATTTAACAGGCTTATCTGATACCGGATGATTAGTTTGCTTTAATATAACAATGAAATATTACCATATTATTTATGCATGGACAACAACTATAACTTTATTGACATCAAATATCTGTTTTGTTGGAATAACTCCTTAGGGTTGCAACAAAATATTATCAGTGAATAAAAATACTTCAATCTGTTTTAGTCTAGGTATGATATTTCCTAGGTTAGCGCTAGGATTTTGAAATTAGTAGCCAAATTTCCCTTTTTCCCAGAAAGACCTACACAGACTTTGAATTTGTTAAATTTCTGCATCAAAACAAAGAATTTTTGAAAATTTTAGTGGCCATTTTGAGGTTTAAGTATCATTTGGCTAGTGCTAGCGCTTACTTAGTGTTTCTTATTGTAAGTGTCTGTAGAGCTGACAGATGGACTCTGTTATATTTTAAAAGAGTGTAAGTCCATCCATTATTGCTAGTACCTATCAGTAAAACTAGACTCTACATCATGATACTTACTTTTCATTTCTTATCTGTAAACATCATTGCACCCAATTGTCAGATTAGCTTCCATTGACATGCAATTACAGGGGTAGAAATTATGTCACCCGGTGCAACAGGGGGACATATGGTTTTTGCATCTGTTTCTTCCGCTTCTTCTTGGTTTTTCTTGTTCTTCTTCAACACGTTGTGTGCGTTGCAGACGCGATAACTCAAAAAAGATTTGACGTGGGAAGTTGAAATTTTTTGTGAAGATGTTCCTACATAAAGCCTTGCTTGGGATTGCAGATGGGTGACACATGTCATGTAAAATTGACGCGGACGCAATAACTCGGCAAGGATTTGACTTTTGAGGTTGAAATTTTGCATGATTATGTACCAAATTATGAACTGGGTTGGGATTGTAGATGGGTGACCTTGACGTATTCTCAAGGTCACATGGCCACTTTTAAAAATCATTGCAGATGCACTCGAGGAAGATTTGTCTTAAAGAGGTTGACATTTTGTGTGATTATGTTTCTATGTAAGACCTTGCTTGCAACTCGTGGGCATTTCGTCAAAAATCAACGTTTTGAAATGTCAATAAAGAGTGTACCTTCACCACATCTGTAGATCATTGGAATCGGTATGCCTATTTATAAAAATAAGGGTGACAGTTGTAAGGGTGCACAGGGAGACATTTGATTTTCTTTTGGAAAATCGGCCTGTTCTAGTTAACTTTAGTTCACACCAACCATTTGTGCTAATGTGCCAAAACCTGTTCAAACCCTGACTTGAATCTCCTTGCGAAACACAACAGGTCATACTTTTGCTCTAATTTGAAACGTTTTTTGATGAAAAGGAGGGTGCATCTGAGAATAGTCATTGTGATATATAGACACTAGTCTTTCATTCATCTTGAATACAGCTAGTATATCATGATTGATTTTACTTCTCCGTTTTTTCATCTTAAGACAAACTCTTTAAGAGGTGAATTTGCACTATTTGTTTAAAATTGTATAATATGAACCTTGACAAAATAATCACATTGTCAAAAGTTACGTTGTTATGATATAAAGTTGCAAATGAAAGGAAGAAAATGCTATTTCTGACACAGCATAGCTGTATCTGCTGTGAAGACCACCTCTTGTGAGAAACTGCTTTAGTTTTTAAAAATGCTTTTGCAAGACATCGAACACTCATCTCTTTCTTAAAATACCTGCAGTTAAAGAGCACCTACCTGAGGTGACCAATTTTGTCTAGCACCTGGGGTGATCTTAAATAGCAGGTTCCATTGTAATCACTTACTTCATTCATGAATTGCCCGGCACTCTATTTGTACATGTACATATACATGTATTAGCAAAACTCAACTTCAATGAAAACTTCAAAGTGAGAGCGTGTCATGATGGGTGCCATTTCACATGACAGACCAAAAGCAGTGAAATATATCTAGGACCTACAACAAGCATCTCCAGACTAAATGGTCTCCCTAGGATGTATCATGTTTCTTTAAAAAAAAAAAAAATGTAGCAATGGCATCTAAAATAATATACAAACAAAGCTGATCTTGTAGGGGGGCGGGGGTCCTTGATATGCTCGTATATGTAACAACCTTTCCCAGTTACAAGATGTGGAAAATACAAAAATTAAGAAATAAGGGCAGGTGCAAAGTACAGGAAATCATGGGATTTTCAGCACACAAGTAAGGTAAAGAAAAATGCCCAGCACGCTATTAACGTTAATGTGTTGTAAACTAAGTTGGTAGCTGAATATTCATACCAAACCATACACTTCAGGAAAGCACAGTAGCCAGAAAGACTTGTACATGTAATTGTGAACTTTTACTAACCCAAGGCATTTTTACTAGCCCTGGGGTGGTAGGCTGCTGTAAAGTTTGACCTCTGGATTTGTGGTGACAGTGCTACTGATTTCAAATGCTACCACATAGCTGAAATGGAGATGCCTGTGTATTGTACATGTATTGTAAAAAACGTGTGATAACATCCTAAAATACATATGCAGAAAAGTTCCAATTCATATTTCATAAATATCATGAACATAATTATGTACATGTACATGCTGTAAAGACTGTCTCTCATGAAAGACTTCATGTCTTTGGAAGGTCATCCTTTGATGGCATTCCAAGTATTTCATGAGAAGTATAACTATTTTAAGACCACCTTCAATATTCAACCACTTATTACCCAGCTATATTTGCTTTTTTTTTTTTTTTTTTTTTTTTTTTTTTTTTTTTTTTTTTTTTTTTTAATTTTCTGTTAAGTTTTGTTTTTATATCATTTTATGCAGGTATTGTGGGGCAACTCCAGCAGAGCAGCAAACTGTCAAGTCTCTCTTCAGGACGTGGCTACAACTTCAGGTTAGTCTAAAGTACACGCTTTACCTGTTCCCCCCTTGGATTGAGACAGAGTCAGCCACAGCCCTTGGTAGGTTTTGAATGTCACTGCCCTGAAGGTGCACCAGGGAGAGCCTTTGACATGGTTTATGTTATTCTGGTAGGACTTATTTAAAATTCTTATTCAAAGTTGTTCATTCGTATATTTTTTCAAAGTGTATGATGTTCAGTCACGCTGAGCTTCAGTTTTGGACATAGGATTTGAAACATCTGCTGTTTAAGGCTATATGTTTGTGAGATCTAGTGTTTCCACGAATTGCCCTCTGAAGTATGCAGCGCACATTTAATACACAAGTCTGAGTGCTTATGATACTTCTTTTTCCCAGTTTAGTTTAGTAAATTCATTTTACCTTCTGAATATGTTGGGTACAATCCTACTTAGTGAAAAGATGCAGATTTATAGTGAATCTTTGAATGCAAAGGTAAAGCTCCCTCTGTCAGTCAGATTTGTCAATCTATGCTGTGAATTGCCAATAAAAGTTTTTAAGGGAATGGCTTACAGGGTATGATGGGTCCAGTGCCTTGTCAAGTTTGATAGTTTACCTGAAACTTGGGAAAAATTTCATTTGCTTTCATAACAGAGTGTCCCAGGTGGGAAGGACAAGAGTTTCATTCGTAACAAGGCTGCACAGATTATCTCGCTGGCCTTTATCACTGACTACCCGCACAAATGGCCAACATTTTTCTCTGATCTGTTGCAATCCATGAGCCTTGGAGAGACTGCTGTGGACATGTATCTTAGAGTTCTTCAGGCAATAGACACTGAAGTGATAGACAGAGAAATAGTTCATTCTCCACAGGTATGTTCATATGTTTTCTGCAAATTTTGGATATTGTGCTCCTTTACTCAAGACATTTCAACATTGTACATGTACCACCTAGTGTGATTTTAAAAAAAAATCAAGATTTGTGTCAATGTAGAACATCTAGGTAGCCGTTAAGATTCTGAAGCTGTAGAGTGTCGCCAAAAAAATGACACTGGAATAGAATCACAGTGTATGTTTACTGAATTTATCGTGAAGTTAGAATTTTTACTTCTGCAGAGTTTCCAAGTAATGACAATTTTACGATTACACCTTCCTGTGAGAGGAGTTATAATCTTATATCATATAAAATGCAGCATGTTTATCTGTTTAATTTTGGAAGTGTGATTGTTTGCTTTTTTTTTTTTTTTTTTTTATATGAACTGCATGTATGTGGGTATCCTTTTTGCTTTTCAGGAACAACAGCGAAACACAATGCTAAAAGATGCCATGAGGGAAAGAGATGTTGTTCGGCTGGTTGATTCTTGGTACCAGATCATTGTGAGTTAAACACTGTGTAAACTGTATTAGTCTGATAACATTAGATGAATTTTCGTTTTTCAGACCTTATAGTTTCTTAGCAGTATAAAGCATTCTTTGTGTGAAAAACAAAGTCATTAAAAGGAAAGGAAAATGTCATTAAAATATTCCCAGATACGTGTATTTAAAGGTGCAGAAAAATAGTGATTGGATCAGTCCAATAGAAAAATTGACTGAGTCATGGTTTTAGGTTTAATATGTAATAAATCTCCAAATTAAGCATTTTGTGTATAACTACAGCAGTTATACACAAAATGCAAAAAGATGATAAAATATTTAGGAAAATGAAAAACAGACAAATACTTGTATTTTTTGTGTCTATGTAGATATGTATGCAAGTTTGTTGGCTGAACTATTGTGGCTTTTTCTTCATTTTGTTCTGTGTAGCATTTAGGAAAAATTCATATTTTTGATATATTTTGCAGACTACCTATGAAACAAATAACCCAGAAACGGTCTGCCTGTGCCTGGATGTGATAGGAGCCTACGTGTCTTGGATAGATATAAACTTGATTGCCAATGACCGCTTTGTGTCGGTCTTACTCCGCTTTATGTCCCTGCCGTTGCTGAGGGAGAGCACCTGTGATTGTATTCATGAAATAATCAGCAAGGGAATGGATCCTGTGGCCAAAACAAAACTCATCGAGTCATTCACTGCTGTGCTTGGCAATGCTGGAGTCATGAATGTGGATGAGGTAAGAATGTACCCTTTCGGGGCCCCAGAGGGCAGCACTTGGCAGTGTTATTGTGAGGAGTTGCTGATTTGAGTATAAATAAATCCCTCTGAAGTTTCTATTGTGTTAAAGGGAAAAATTATATAGATGAACACAATCAACTGCTGTCACTTACAGTCTTAAATTCTACTATTGTTAAATTTCAATACCTGAAGGTTTTTGTGTGAGAAAAGCAAAAGGCTGGAGATTAGAGTTTTGTATAATTAACATGGGGAAGTTGAAAATCTGTTTTTCCCATATCAGAAAGAAGTTGTTGAAATAAGACATATGCTAGTGGCCACAGTTTATATGATTATGTATGATTGGTTATATCTCAATACCAAAGGGTGAAGAAGGGGGAGGGGCACTGAGTCTTTCAAAGGTCGAATACCCAAAATAGAAAGTGTTGATAACAGTAAGAATATACTGATGATCGTTGTGATATGCAATATGCATAAACATGTCTTTGCTGCAGTTAAACATATTTGTGTTTCACCTTCACTGTTACTAGGATGAAGAGGGGGATTACTTGGCAAAGCTGTCCAAGTTAATCAATTGCATTGGGGTACAGCTTATTGGTGCCACTCAAAAGTAAGTACCAGTGAGTCTGCTGTGAACAACAGGTCAAATATTGTAATAATTTAAGGGAAACTTAGTATTGAGTGTGTGCACAATCTTACCTGCGGTGAGGGCTTTCTCTCACGAGAGAATATCTTTTTAAGACTCCCTTTATGGCATTTGATTCTTATTTCTTAAATAGAAGAAATCAATGTCTTACAAAGAGTGAATATCCATTCTCAAGGTCAAGTTTCAAAAATAGAGTTTTTTTCCAGAAACACAAGAAATTTAAGAAGAAATTCAAAAGGGACTGCAGTACAGTGTGGTCTAGATTCAACACTTGCAGTGTGAATGGCCTCAAACCTTTGTTTTTTCTAATGGGATAATAGTCTTTGATAATCAACAAGGTGCACATGATGGTTATGACAGTTTTTCCTTTTTTTTTTTTTTTTTTTAAGCCAAAAGGCTTGCCTGGCAATATATCGTTGTTAAGTTTCACTCTTAAAAACATGTACCAGCTTTGAACATTTTCATTCACGAGCAGTATTGCAACATATACATGTATTTCATTGTCTCGCCAGCATAAGCTGTTGGCGAGACTAAGCAGTCACTTTCCGGCTGGCCGTCAACAGAAAACTTCGGAGTGGCATTATTTCACTAACTACACTGGGTGGGGATTTCATACTTGGGTATGATTGATAGTGATGGTCACTACAGATTTGTACCATCACTGTCACACTTCATTGGTTACATCATGCTTGAATGAGCCTTATAGAAAAACTTTGGAGTGGCTTGAATTATGCTTGCTCTGGTTTGTCAAGTGAGCAATGAATATGCAGCTACATGAGACATTCTTTAAATGTGTTGGGTGTTCGTTTGTGTAGGCTGGTAAGAGTGGGGAACCCAGAAAGTACCAAAGAAACCGTCACTGCCTTGGAAAACAAGATTCCGCTCATGTTAAAGTTCCTAGGAAATGAAGACGATGACGTGTCAGGGGCAGTGTCACAGTTTGCGCATGACTACCTTAGCCTGCTGAAGCAAATGCAACCAATAACAGACAAGCAGAGAGACAATGTCAAGGTAAGGGAGCACTGTGCGTGATCAGGCAGTTGCCTACTAAATAGACCAATCTCTTGTGTTTTCTCTGCTGTACTGTTGACATAATGTCAGCTTGGTCTGCTTTGCAGGCAAATTAGGCAAGTGCAATATATTGCCTACTAAAGAGACCAATCTCTGCGTTTTTTCTGCTGTACTGTTGACATAATGTCAGCTTGGTCTGCTTTGCAGGCAAATTAGGCAAGTGCAATATAGACATATTTAGTTATAATTGCATGACTCCTGAATTAAATGAGAATGAAAAAATCTGTGTAACTGCAAAAAATCCATGCATGAGTGGGTCATGCTGTAGCAGCTTTTGTTCTGTGGGTCAGAATTGCTTGACAGATTTAAAGTACAAAGACAGGATGACACCAGCATTGTTTGAACTTGATAAAATCCAACAAGAATATCAGAATATAGCTTTCTTAAAATGTACAGAATATATATAGAAAACTAAAAGACGTAAACAAATTTTTAATGGACAACATATGTGCCAGTGAACATAGACGTAAGTTATGCTGGGGTGAGAGAATAGTTGCCCCCCCCCCCCCCCCCCCGAAAGAATATTTGTTACCTATATGAATATTTGCCCCTACCGTACACATTGTGTTATCAGTTAAGTTTATGTATATTCAAATGAGCTGGTGACAATGCAAGTAGCCAAAAAATGAGGCAAAATATGTGCGATGCGTTTCGAATCCAATTATTCTCATGAGGCACTGAAGGATCTCATTAAGACCGTCAGTTTATAGTGAGGTGTAACCATTACATTGCTACGTTACGTTTACGTAAGGCAGAGGTGTGCTCATGTGCAATGAAGACTGGAAGCCAAATTCCAGTCTAGTAACTACGCAACTCACTTTCCAAACAGAAATTTGAAAATGTCTGTTTGCCAAAAATGGTGATTAAACAGCCTGTTATGGGGCAACTGTATGTATATTCACTTGGAAATATTTAATGCACATTGCCATGCTCAGCCTGTGCTCAGCTGAACTATATAAGCTTAATGGAAGATAACTAAGCTGAGCTACATGTAAGTTTATATAAAAAATAAACTATCCAACATAATAAGTCAGTGTTCCAAACAAAAGCATCAGTTTGTTGTGAGAAACAAATACTTACAGAACATTAGTTCCCCGTGCTGGTGGAGGGGGGGGAGGGGCAATTATTCGTCCCTGGGGGAACCAATATTGCAGGGGGGGGGAGGAGGAGGAGACAGATATACCTTCACACCGGTTCCTGCTGTGAAACATAGTGTGTCCTATTTTATTGTTCAAGTTTCCTACTTACCTAGTAGGCAGCTGACAGGAGCATTCTTGGTACAAGCTTTTGTTGATACAACTCTTTTTGCTTATTTCAGGGGCTACTCATTGTGATCATAAAGAAGATGAAATATGACGAGTCTTACAGCTTTGAGCAGGAGGTAAGTCTATACATAAACTCCTGGCCACCCAGCTCCCCACAGAAAAGTGACAGTCCTGCTAAATTAATTTGTTTACAAGGTATCAATTTTATGAGTTCGGATGAGACAAGTAAGTTTCACTGAGGCAACAAGCAAGTGAAAACCCTTGTCTCTGCCTGTCCTCAGTCTGTTGTTTTATGTCCTGCCATGGTATAAGCTAAACGACAGAGAAGAGTGATTGGAGGAAAACTGCGTGCAAAACTTCTTTGGAAAGAGTACTGTAAGCTTATGATACAGTATTGAGATTAACATTATTTTTTATCTTTTTCAATGCCAACTGCATCTTAAGTCGAACTACTTGTTATAATCAGAAGAACTGCTCTCAATTATAATAAGGATGCTAGATTCATATTCCTTGTGAAAAGATCTTTTACTTTAACACCAGCATGCCTGTAGTTCCAAAGAATATAATGGTCTAGGTCAACAGCTTTCTTGGTATAATTTAGGCACAAAGCGCATCGAAGAAGACTGTTGACTCGGAACAAAAATTTGCTACTGAAAGAGTTAAACCAGTCGGGTGATCTGTCAGCCACTTTAGTTTGACTAATTTCTAGGGTAATGAAAAACAGTTTGAATGAGAGCTGTAGATGAAGCGTATTAAGATAAGGCACCCCAGGTCAACAGCTTTCCTTGGCATGGGCTGTGCACAGAGAACCCAAGCCATGCCAAGGAAAGCTGCTGACTCAGTCTTAATTCAAGTGGAAAAGGGTTACTAAATTGTGACTTGATTTCTTTGTACCCAGGGAGAAGATGAAGCCATGTTTCTAGAGTACCGGAAACAACTGAAGGTCATCTTCAACAACCTTGCTGCACTGGTAATGTTACACTATTGCTCTTATTTATTGGTATTATCAGTTTCAATTGAAATTACCATATGTTGTTATCTTCATAGATCTTATTTCAAGACTGTAAGGATGTTTGCAGTTCAAATACTAAGGCAGAAGATTTGTCTCCATGGTAGCAAATATGTAGAAAGCAAAATTGTGTTCTGCAGTTTGTATGATTGTCAAAGATACATGTTATAAATGTTCTTAGAAGGAATAATATTGATAATATTTGGTGTTTCGATTAACCAGTGGCAAATATGGGACGTTTTAAGATGCTCAGGGCATATGGCTGTAAAATTGAAATCCAGGAAGCTTTTGAAATGTCACTCATTTCCCATTGGAAGAGTAGTAATTTAAAATTTGGCAATACAGAACTGTACCACAGAAGTCCTTCTTTTGATAGACCACCCTGCTGAGAAACCATCTGTCATTTAAGAATACATGTACATTTAGCTGGTCTTTTGCTCTATTTTGAATATGCTTGTGACCTCTATTGAAAGACCACCTGTTTATGTGATCACCTTTTTATCTTTTGGGGGGGGTTTTGTGGATAAGTTTCATCCATAATGATTTCAGTTTTCTTAAAGATTGTACGCCTTATTCTGAGTACTTTAAAGTTCAACTAGGTTGTAGATAATGTCATTGTTCTAGTTCCTTACATTAAATGGTGCTAATAAATTAGATAAGAGAGTCATATTTCTGCTTGGGGGGCATCATGGTTGCTGTGAAGCGTCTAATACACAATTAAAATATATTGTTCAGTTGGATTATATATTAGGGTTCTACGCAGTGCTAAATTTGTATAAAGTACAAAGTTCCTTGTTCTGACTTTTAAATGTTAGTCGCCAGCATGTAAAAATATGAGACTGTGAAACGAACTAATTATAACTGTTGAAGTGGGAAAAAGTCTTGTCAATTTAGGCAATAGTTGTGCCTTGTTAAACAACAAGCCTCAGTGACTGTGCTCTAAGGAGATGTTCACTGGACTAGTTGTCATCTGCATAGATGTGAGAGTCCTATCTTGTGTTTTACAGGATGCGCAGTTAATGTTGGTGACAGTGCATGAAATTGTAGCAAACACACTACAAAGCTGGCAGACTGCAGACTTCAGGGATGTGGAGTTGGCTATCACACTGCTGTACACATTGGGAGAGGCTCTCACTGTATGTTGTCACTAACCTTGTGTTATTTATTATTTATTTATTTGTTTGTTTGTTTATTTATTTTCATAGAAGATATACAGGGATAGAGATCTCCACAAAAAGTTGATTTTAATCTGTCTTCTAATGCAAAGAATTTTTTTTTTTTTTTTTGAATAAAATATGTTTAAACCAAAGATTGTTCATACTTGCTTTTGCTGTTTTTTCTGGAGAGTCCCATGTACATGGAGTGGGTGGGGGTGTGGGGTTGTAATTTAAACAAACTAAAGCTGTTGCATTTAAATTGCTACTTCTCAAGAGAAAACGAGACTCTAACTTTTTTACATAAGGTTGTGTGAGAAATGTGATAGATGTTTTACTTTTCCTTATCATTTATTGGTTGTGAAACATAAATCTTTGCATTTTACCTGCAGTTTAAATGTCAATTATGTCTTGTAAATCTTACCTTTTGTTTTTTATTTTAGCCAATCCATGAACAGCATTTTAGTGGGGATGCTTCCAGAGTGACAGCTTTGCAGCAAATGATGAGAATTGTGAGTTGACGGAAAGCTTTGTTTAGCTTAGTGAGCCCTTGACTAGGTAACACCCTTGATGGACTGCTTAACTGAGTCATTTGCAAATGTCTGGTTTTTTGCTGATGTCCCAAAAAACAGGATACATTAATTCATTTTGTTTTTTATGGTACAATTAATCTTAAATTTACTGTCACAAATACATGTACTCCATGATTGCAACATGCCGGGTTTTTTTTTGGGGGGGGGGGGTTGAGATACAAAGCGCTGGTGTGAAGAGAGTCAAGATTTAACAGGATGCTAAATAACTGTACAGTCATCTTCCACCCCACTGTGACATTTGATTTTTTTTTTTTAAAGAATAAATAACATGACTGAGAATTAATGGCCACTTTTTCATTGAATGTACATTGATTCTCATTGCAGCTGGTCACTTGCCGTGTGAGCTGCCATAAACACTGTGCTGTCACCTTGCAATTTTTCGAGACGGTAGTGCGATACAGTAAATTCTTCAGCATTGAACCCCAACATATACCTGATGTTTTGGTAAGTGCATATATGAACACACTCAGTCTGATAATTTTATCCCCAAATGTTTCCACACTCAAATGTAATGAAAAATGACCAATGAAGCAAACAGACTTCTCAGTGTATGTATGCAGTAAGGTAAACATTAAAATTTTTGTAAAAAGAGTGAAAAGTACTGTTTACTTTTTTTTTTAAACTTAATTTTTTTGCCTGCTAAACAGACCAAACTCCATGTTTTTTTTTTCAATTATAAGTGTAGTATGAGTTATACAGCACTTGGCCTGCTTTGGAGGCAAATCAACTTTATACATGGAATCAGTTTAATCCATGTGAAAATGGAGACATTCAAAATTATAATAGAAACCTGGCATTTTGTATGTGCCATTACAAAGCGCTTGTATATCCCCGTTTAACAAATTATTGCACTAAGTGGGGAGACAGCCCACATGTAAATGAATTAGAAAAATTACAAAAGAGGGCAGTATGTCTGATATTTGATTAGCAACCAAGCGACTCTACACAAGATTATTTTAGAAAAAAAAAAACTGTCTAAACATAAGTGACATAGTTGACCTCAACATAACGACTATAGTGTATATATGTTTAAATGGAGTGATGCCAAGTTACCTCTCAAATCTCAAATTTTACCCACCCTCTGATACCCGGGCTCGCAAAATGCAACAGTCAATTTTGTGGCACAGGTCTCTTAAAACCTTTACAGTTACGAAAAATTTGGGCACATGAAAAATTGCTGCATTATGATGTAGTCCACAAAATTTGGTACTAAATATTCTTGCAAGATAAACCTTACAGTTCCTAGACCTCAGATCAGAAAGGTCAAAAGTAGTTTTTTGTACCGATGCCCATTTGTATGGAACAGATTAAGTCTAGAAACACAAAGCTACTAGTATCCATGTTTTAAATGGAAATATGGCTCTAAAACATGATTTACCATGGATAATGAATGATAATCGACCGATTCCCCACAGCCTCTTAAATTATCTACAAAACTGCACAGGATTTTTTATGTATGTATTGTGCTGCATATTTTATTTATTAAAGGCCAGTGGGGAGATAAGCTTTGCTTACAGTGTCACCCTCTGGAAATAAAGTGCGTCTATCTGTCTGTCTATCTATATTTCTTCTTGCAGATGGCATTTTTAGATGAGCGAGGATTGAGAAATCAATCTGTTCAAGTGTGTAGCAGAGTTGCCTATTTATTCTCCAGATTCATCAAATCCAGTGTCAAGTGAGTATATTTTGTTAATACAAATATACAAAAAAACTATGTGTGTGTGCATGCATACCAGCTAAATAGGATTTTTTGCTGATATGCATGCAAAGGGATTCTAATAGCTCTGCTGACTTGTCAGTCAGCAGAGCTACTGGAATCCCTTTGCGTCCATTGGTCGTCTGTCCATCCATCCGTCCATCGTTAGACTTTTTACAATTTCAACTTCTTCTCAAAAACTGCTGCATGGAATGTTTTGATTTTGTGCATGGATGTCCCCAAGATGGTGATGATTTTTTTATGAATTTTGTAATTTTTAGGAGAAAAAAAACCTTCATCTCAAGAACTACTTGGCCGGTTGCTTTGATATTGCACATAGGGTCACTTGGGGTCACCTTGTTTTTATATTGGCCACAAGGTGGCCCTGCCATTTTTTCTTATTTTTAATGAATTTTTTGTGTGTTAGGACAATTTTTGACTTCTTCTCCAGAACGACCTTACAAAATTGCTTAAAATTTTATCAGAATATTATTTGACTTTAGACAATGAAGTTTGCAAAAATGATATGGATATGTTAACTTTTGATGAAATTAAGGGAAATCAAACTGTGCAACGGTAAGTAAGTGTTACCACTGTATAGTATATATGGCTATTTTATTTACATTTTCGACTTTTCCTCAAAAAGCGGTGCTTGGAATATTTTGAGTTTGTACATGGGTGTTCTTCAGGATGACCTCTACCAACTTTGCAAAGGAGATGATGATGCTTTAATTTTTCTATTTTTTAGGAATTTTTTAATTGATTTGTTTTTAAAAATCTTCATTTGAAGAACTATTGGGCCAATTATTTTAATATTGAACATAGGGTCACCTAGTTCTTATTTTAGGCACAAGGTGGCACTTAAATTTTTTCCTTTTTTTTATGAAACGTATATCGAACTTTGCAACTTTTAAGTTGGCCCACAAAATTATGCACATGTTTGAGTACAAATCTGGTAAATAGCTTGAGCATAAAGGCTGTAGGGTGAAATGTCACTTGCAGTGAGAAATTCAAGTAAAACAGGAAGCAGGACTTATTTCAAATTCAAATTTAACGTCCAGGTTTGGCATTTGTTCACACTTTTTTTTTTTATTTTGTTCTTGAAGTGAAAGTTACCCAAATATGACAAGAATCTATTGTCAAGTTTGTATTCAGTATGACCATTAAAATTTTGCCTTGTACACGTAGACTTTGATATTTTTCCCACAGGTCCCATCTTCAGAATTACATTGAAGACATCTTAAGGAGAGTCACAGATTTGCTGGCCCTACATTCACCAGACAATGGCTTGATGCATGGCCTATCGAGTGAAGACCAGCTGTTTATGTATGAGACAGCCGGCATCCTCATTGTCTCCAGTCAGTTCCAGCCAGAGGTAAGGCCTGCAAGCAGAGCCTCCAAGCTAGCCTATGTTAACAGTGCGAGATCTTCCTCCTGCAGGGACTGAAAAGCAGGAGGGCAAACAGCAAAGGCACAAAGAATAGCTAGGGGCGTCTGGGGGCATGCTCCCCCAGGAAAAATTTGAAATTTGCACCTTCATTTCCTGCATTTTGAACCATTTTAGGCACCATTATAGACAAATTCGGCACGTATATTATACAACAACATGGGAAAACAGTACAACTGTACAGCCACAGATGGAATAATGCTCCTTTTTCTAATTTTACAAAACAGCAGGAGACATATTATGAGAAGGGGGAGAGCAGGAGACTTTGTAAAAAAAAGTACAAAAAAGCAGGAAATCTCCCACCTTGGCAGAAGACTTTGAGGCTTTGTGTGTGCACATGAAATATTTTGTTAACACATCACATATGAAAAGTGAGATTCATTTGTTTCATAGGAATTTTATGTATTTATTTACTTATATATTTGTTTATCTTATCTTATTATTATTATTATTATTATTATTATTATTATTATTATTATTATTATTATTATTATTATTATTATTATCATTATCATCATCATCATCATCATCATCATCATCATCATTATTATTGTTATTATTATTAAAAAAGTGGGAAGAAATATGTGAATAATATAGCAAGGGATTGATTAGAATATGCCAACTTTTGTGTAAAATCTTTCATCAAATTCATGTGTTTTTAAATAATGGAATTTAATGTTTGGTAGAATAATGCTGTTATGATGCGAAAATGTGGTCTTGGTTAATGAAAGTGTAGGTAGTGGAATTTTTAGTATTGTTGTTGTCTTATGTAAAGATATTAAGCTAGCACTATCTGTTTGCCAAATAGCCAGTGACTTAAAAAGGCATGATTTTGAAAACTTAAGTCAAATTGTGTGAGGATATTTCATAATTGTTAAACATTTTTCATGCATTTATTTATGATATTCTAGTTAAGTGTTTAGATGTATTAGCCATAAATCAAATATGCAAATTTTGTTTATGGGTTTGGCTAACATAATCAGCATTTGGCTGAAGAGTTTTGGAGTACATGTACTGTTTTGTGATCGTATCGTCTCTTCTCTGCAGTTGAATGTTTGTCTGGCTGGTTTGGGGTGATGCTATGGATCCACTACTATACTGTGGTGGCAGTTCAGTCTTTTAAAATTACTGAGATTTAAAGGTCTGGTGTCTTGGCAAAAAAAATTCTGTTATACTAGTCTTGAGAGACTTTTACCTAGAAATCCTGCTGTGTCATGATACTTAACAGATATTGAGACTCCTGTTCATAGAGTGGTCAGCCATAAGGCCCCTCTCACCAAAAGCCACCCACCTTCTAAAATCACTTCATGAGGGCAATGTCCATTTCCTTTGTGTTGTTTCCCTCAGGTAAAGGCATCCCCTCAAATTTAACCAATGTCTTTTTAGCACAGCTCACTTGCCAGTCAGGCTGAGCTTTTAGGAGGCTCAGTCGTCCTTTGTCCATATCTTCACCATTTGGACTTCTCCTCCAAAACCCTCAGCCAGATTCATTGCAAATATGGTTGCAATGTACCTTGGGTAGGTCTTGGTCAAGTTTGTTCAAATGATCATGCTCCAGTGACTTTTGGATTTTTAATGATTTGGGTTTGTGTGTGTGTGTGTGTGTGTTTGTTTTTTGTTTTTTTTTTGGGGGGGGGGAGGCACATCTCAAAAGAATCTTCTCCAAAACTCACCCAGTTACTTTGATATCACACAGGAACACATCCAGGGACTCCTAGTTGTCAATATGTTTGCCAGGTGGCGATGCAATTTTATTCTATTTTTGGCTCAGCTGACTTGCTTACATATACAGTTGTATATATATATATATATATATATATATATATATATATATATAATGAAACCTGTTTTGAGAGACTCCTTTAATGAAAGACCACTTTACTTATGTGACCCTCTTAGGCCTGCCCCAGGGGTGGTCTCTCAAAGCAGGTTTCACTGTATACACACACACACACACACACACACACACACACACACATATGGATTGCCTTAGAGGGGGACTACTGTACAGCTGGTGACAAACCAGGATGTAGTGATATCTTGCAATGACAACAGCTTATTGGTAATCTTCTGTTTACACTTCACTGTTGCAGAAAAAGCAAGAGCTGATGAAGCAGCTATTAGCCCCCATTGTCACCAAGTTTGATGGACTACTGCAGCACATGTTAGCAGAGAGGGATGACAAAAGACAGCAGGCCTATGCTGAATGTCTCAACCAGGCCATGGGCTTTGCCAGGTAAATTATGAACTCATAGGAGAGTCAACAGCTTTCCTCAGTGCACTCTGGGCACATTGCGCCAAGGAAAGCGGTTGCATAATTACCTATGTCCTTGATGGAAAAGAAAAATGAAGCAAACACTATTTAAGACAGGGGATCATTTGTGGTAGGACGTAACCCTTTCCTGCTCAAGTCATCCAAAATCACCCAGATGTAAATTGTCATCTGCCTTTATTGTTGAAGTTTCTTGTTTACTGGAGAACATTTTACTGAGATTTGTGTGAAACCATTCATGATAGCACCCCCAAGGTCAATAGCTTTCCTTGGCAGAGGTTCGGCACGATGCAATGAGCTTGATTTAAATGGATGTGAAATAAAGCATTTTCTATATTCCACATCTCCGTACTCCTGTGTTCATGCATTCAGTATATATATATATGGACAAATCTACTGCTCAGACTTTAACCCTGTATAAAGCGACTACCCGTCTAGTGTGACCACTTTTTTGTTGTCCCAAGCATGGTCGCCATAGGCAGATTCCACTTTCATTTGACATGGTTTAGCGAACACCACAGGGCAGCAAGATTAAAGGGTTCCTGTGCCTTTTCTGTAGATGGCACTTTAGTCAGAAGGGCTACAGTTGTGCTCTCCCATTGTGCTCATTGTCATTTGCAACTTGATAATATGTGGAAATGCCAATTTGTCATGGTAAATAGAGGTGTGTTGTTAAAATATTCCTCAGATTGCGTCTGCTTCAAAAGTAACCAGTTTACTCAAAGTAACTTTAGCGTGCAATCCAATGGAAATGCACAACTGAATCTTGTAATAATTCTGGGTATTGGCCTATGTATAGTTACGAGTTGTGACCTGTTGTGTAACAACAAGATAAACAACCTTGGCTTTCTGTGTTGGCAGTCGCACCAGCAAGGGTTTTTCCAACCAGCACACAATGAAGCTGTGTGGTTGTGTGGAGGCCTACACAGAGACTCTTGAGGTATTCCTGCATGCTCTCAATGCCCCAGTTCAACGCCAGCTGCTCAACGTGGGAGTGCGGCAGTTCCTGCATCGCATGGTCGTCTGCCTGGAGAAGGAGATTCTGCCATTTATACCAATAGCTATGGGTCATCTGCTGCGCAGTGCAGACGCTAGAGAACTTTATGATTTCATACCTCTCATCAACCAAGTCATCTGTAAATTCAAGGTAAAGAGCTCAGTGTGAATTTGATCTGGTTTACTATTTCATAAGAGAGATCCAATTTGCAAGTCTCTCAGTACCAGGCAGTAATGATGAGCAAAGTCTGATGTGTTGACCCAGTTGTCAGTGTTGTAAAGATTGCAATGCTGAGCTCTTTTCATCTTAGTCAGGGGCCTATGTGTATGCAACAGACCCTCAGTGGAGCATATCAAACCTATATTACCAATAAAGAGCTTCAAAGTAGTCTGCATCACCTGTAAAACGTATATTTTGCCAGACAAATGCATATTTTTGTAAAGTGGTGTAATATACTGGAAGGGTCTGCAAGAGCACACACTTTCACATTTTAATTTCTGAAAAGTTCTTAATTGAGAATGGAGGCTCTGTTCCTCCCTGGCCCACTGCTCCTGCAGTTGCTCTCGTGCGTTGCCTCACTAACAGTTTTCTTGTGTGAGTTGGTACATTTAGACTCCTGCACCATGCCCATCTGCTGGCCTTTTATAACCTTAATTTTGAATTTAAAAAAAAGTGGTGGTGATTGTTGTGTGTTTTGTTTAAGAATTGTTCAACCGCCTATAGGTGCTCACGTATCCAGTAAGATCTTCACTGGGAGGCCTGACACAACCCTTTCGTCAAGGACAGACAGAAAATTAAAATGTCACGATTTATTTTGACAAATTTTCCAACCAAAATGAAATCGAAGCCAATGGTATGACCACAGAAGATGGACCATTGGAATGTTTCACATTTTGAAGGTTCCTCCCTTGTTCTTCGGCTGTAGTGCAATGTTAATTATTTCCTGTCAATAAGTTGTATAGCCTGTGAAGTCTGTGATGTAGATTTTAAACGTACATGTATTGCAACAAAATTGCTGCTGTTTCACTCGAGTTTGAGGAAAATGTTTGGTGAAATTATAGGCAAATAATGATGGTTGCAAACGTGTCTCTGTGTTTGCAGAAAGATATAGTTCCATTCTTACAAGAAGTGTTCATGCCCATCCTCACCACCATCTTCCAAGTACTGGCTGCTCCCGTGGATGAGAATGACCAGGTGGCAGCCACAGAGAAGAAACTTCTGCGGAGGGGATACTTCAGTTTTATTGCTGCTCTGGTCAACAATGATGTCACAGAAGTACTTCGCAACCAAGGTCAGTAGCAAAAAATATTTGACTAATCTATCAATGACAAGAGCTGTCTATCAACTTTTCATTCATGGCTTTGCTTGGTATTATGACTGGACAGTGATATAGATGAGGAGTGTACAGTCAAATGCAGTGGCATCTATATTCAAGATCATCGCCTGTTAGAGACTATAAAGCCTTTTTAGACAACACTCATTGAAGACATGTTTGCATACTTTTTTTCTTATTTACCTGCTCTTTAAGGCCACTATTCTACTATGATCTTCAATAGAAGGCTCTTGTAGTTATGGTCGTGTTGTTTGTACACAAGCAGCATCTGAAGTCTAATGTAAAATGTCTTTGTTGGTGACTGTGTGTTTCAGATATGCAAAATCTTCATCAGGTGTTGATCACTATCATCCAAGGTGCTGTTGAAATCCCAGATCCCCAGGTCAGTTCAGCTGTTGTACCTTTTCTATCTGTGTTATAGATAGAGACCATGTTGGTAGTCACTGAGGTTTATTCCAGAGAACGAAAAAGTCAAAATGTGAAACCAAATTAGTCTTTCATGGTTAACATAAGATTAAGTCAGCAGCTTTCCTTCGCATGGATGGGTTGGGTACATTGCACCCAACCTGCATCAATGAAAGCTGTTGATCCTGGGCATTCTATCGTCATAGGTATCATCTACAATTCTCAGCAAAAATGTTTTCGTTTCACGAAAACTTTACCTTTAAAGATTGAGGCAGATGACAATTTACATCTGGTTGCTTTGGGGCTATTCCAAGAGGGAAAGGATTTAAGTACATGTAAAATCAGTTGCACCCTGCAGCACTAAAGTGATTGCTTACCATCATTTCCAGTTACAGATATCATGGAAAAACAGAAAGAAAAAAAATACAGTACCACACCAGAGCTTTTAAAAATGTTGTACAGTAGTACCTGCCATATGTGACCACTGCCATGAGAGGCCACCTGGCATTTGTGACCACATATTGTGTGACACTGTAGTCTTTATTTTTTTTTGTATCTTTACTTGCTATGAAAGACCACCTGTTGTATGTGACCACTTTTAGCTGGCCGAAGAGGCGGTCACATACAGCAGGGACTACTCTATACGTAAAAAACAAGATTCGTACACCAATTGAATAATACATTTGTTCATGTTGATTTCCATGTGCTTTATATAGGGACAAATAGAGTACCACACCAAAGTTTTTAAAAACGTTGTATAACTGTGTAATAAAAAAAAAGATTCTGTACACTAATTGAATAATACATGTGTTCATGTTGATTTTCATGTGCTTTATATAGGGACAAAAAGCTTGCTTTGCTATTCTCAGGAAATTGGTGGAAATATGGGGTAAGTGCATTTAGCCCTTGAGAGAGTTCCATTTGTTGAACAAGTAGATCATACATGTGTTTTCAGTCATTTATCCAGTAATTATAGCTGTATCATCCAGAAAAGGTGGAAGATACAGACTGGGTGATAACCCTGTCCATATCACCACAGTGCAAAGGTCAATCCGTATCACCACAGTGCGAAGGTCACTGAGAACTACTTTCCTTCTAAATTCTTGTAGTAGGCGCACGTCAAGCATGTAGTTTTCAAATGACCCAATTACTGGATCCTGGGTTACAGTTATTCATACGCAAAACTACGCAAAGCCTTGTTTGATGAAATAAACGTTGAAACTGTTTTTAATTGTCTTCTTCTTTTTTTTTTTGTATTTAATGATGAAAATATAATTACAGCTATAATTACTGGATAAAAGTAAAACCAGCCGCGTGGAGGAGACTCATCAGCAGACTGGCCTCGTTCCCGTGGCGGATCACTCCTCGTGCAAGCACTCGGAGTGATCCGCCGCGGGAATGAGGCCAGTCTGCTGACTCGTCTCCTCCACTTGGCTGGTTTTACTATTTTCTGCTGTTAAACCTTGAACAAGCTGAATATTAACTCATCATTGTGTATGTGGATTTAGTATGGAAGTAAAAATATATATTGTGCATTTACATGAATAGATTTAAGAAATGAGGGTCGCTTTTGTGTGTGTCATAGCATAATGACACGTGTGATTATGCCATAACACACACAAAAGCGACCTTCATTGCTTATTTTAATTTTTATATATACATTTTCCTCTTAATTTTTCTGCTCAATTACACGAAATTTAGAAACTTAATACATAGAATTAAGAGAAACGACCAAAGACTGATTTGTCGAGCATGTTCAAGTGTTAAGTTCTGGAAACCCAGGTAGGCGTGGCTTATTGGAATGTGGGCGGGACACATGTGTTACGGTTCCAAAACACACAAGGCTAATGTGTTATGGTCTCATAACACACCAGGCTCTCTCCTATGCTTGCAATGTTAAAAGTTAGATTGAATGTAAATATAACAAGATAACACATATAGATTAACATAAATCAAGGTGGATGTGAACTACTCAAGAAACTTACATTCTGGAATTTTACCATGGGCTCAATGAAAACGACTATTACAAAGAAATGTTCTGAATTGAATGCAGAGTGAATTTGAGTAATATTCTTTTTGATAAGTTATTTTAAGTGGAAGTATTTTATACAGTAAATCTGAACATTTTGGAGGGTCACATTACGGTGGCATTTATTCCAAGGTGATTATGTATACAAGAATGTATTGAATAACTGACAACAGAGTGTCCTATTAATAATTGTTACTGTGTCCATTGACAGGTGGCCCCGATGGCCTTGCTGGCTTTGATGACTTCATCTACAAAAGTATCATCCCAGCCTGCTTTATGGCTCCCATGAAACCGACCTTTGACCTCAATGATGGCCAGACTGTCCTGGTGAGTCAGTTATTTTCGCTATACACACTCCCAACTTTTTTGTAAAAACTTGGCTGAAGTTAAATTGCCGCTCTTACTCTTCAGGATCTGTGGTGCATGATCAGATTTGTCGTCATATTTTGTACAAGGGTACCTGCTGTGCGTGGCCTCCTTTTCTTCCAAGAAGAAAACTGGGTCACATTCGGCAGGCAACCTTTTATTGCAGGCAGACTAATTAATGAAGAAATTAACTGCTTTGTTCTCACATGTAGGTGTGTAACCACAAAAAGCATGTGGTCTTTTCATGGCAGTGGCCACATACAGCAGGTACCATGGTGCCAAAACGTGTGAATCAAAATGTTTTAGGGCTGTTTTCTCATAACAGAGAAATATGTAAAATTATCAATTCAAGGGTAAAAGCTTGAGAGGCTGCTTCCAGCTAAAGGTGACAAGTTTGTCAACTGGTGTCAGACATCTCTGGCATAGTGCAGAAGCAAACATGATTGTGCCTGGAGGTGAGAAAGCAGTCTGCTGTACATGTACATGTACTTCATGGTGAAAAACACTGGGGGGAGCCACATGTATGCTGCAACTGGACTTTTGCTGCTGCCCTCACATGCATCATGTTAGATATGTATTATTGGTGGATTAAATTTACGGCTGCACAGAATGTAAAAGAAAATGCACTGGAAAAAAAAATAACTGCACCAAGCGGCCCCCCCTTCAACCCCGCCCCCCCCCCCAAAACCCATACATTTCACCTACATCAGATTCAGAGCCTCTCTTCAACCCTTTTATTTCTCCAGAAAGAAAAATATGTACATGTATATAGTGGCTTTTGTGCTACTTTGGCATATTTATGTGCAATTTAGACCGTATTTCAGCACTTTTGGAGAAATATTGATGAAAATATAAATTTTTTAAAAAAAATGCTCATCCACACCAATTTTGTTTGACATCCAGTCAAGAAACTTGCAATTGAAGTTGCAAAACTTAATGATGAAATATTTCTTGCATACCATAGGGCAGATGTTAGTAATTGTAACAAGTATTCCTTTTTCAATTCCAGGAAAATGTGCTAAAATTATGTGGTCTGTGTAAAAGTGTTATACATAGCTTGAAAATATATTTCTTGTTGCAGGCATTGAGTGAAGATGCGATGTGCCTCAAAACTGTGATGGATAAGAAGGTATGTCATGTCAATTTTTCAACTACCCATCTCTATACACCACTGGTCCACTAGATTTATTGTAACTTACAAGCTGAAAGGCTTCTAACAAATTCAATGAGTTGCCTGAATGAGATTACTTGGAGTGACTGTCTGTGAACGCACATACAGGGAGAGTAGATAGTTATGATTCATAGCACTTCAGAGTTCAGTGGTCCTGATTTTGTAAAATCACTAAGGAGAGACTGCCAGATTTCAGAGACAATCTTTTTATGATGCTTTCATTGATGATTTTCATAGTAATTACAGCTCCTATAAAGAACTACCTGTTTTAAAAGACCATGAATGGGAGGGTGGGTTTTATAATATAATATGAGGTACTAGAGTCTGCGTAACAGCTTCATATTTCACCTGTTCATGTGCGGGATGTTTTAAAATGTACAGTAGCAAAATTAAAAAGAAAGAGAAGACAGTAGCATTTCCAGGTAAACACAGGGCTGAGAATTTTTTGCCTGGGGGGATGAATACCTTTTTTTTCTTTAATTAAAAATATGAATGAATTCAACAGTGCTTTGAAATTGGTAGGAAAAACTCAATTCTGATTTAGAGATGGATAAGGATTTCTTCTTCTGCAGTTTGCTGTTCTCAATCCTGATATATATTTTGATTATTTACATTTTGCAGACCTCTGGCTGTAAATGTTTAATGTAAAAGCCCACAGTGGATGAACATGGTAAAGATATTTTATAATAAATATTACTTCATTTGCCATTGCAGGGAGACGATTTGATTGGCTACCTTCACGCAGATTACTTACCTACCATAAATATGTCCCCTGATCTGATACAAGAGTTTTGTCAAGCCCTTAAATCTGAACCCAAAGTTTTCAAAAAATATATCAAGGTAAGCTTTACATTCCATGGAAGATTGTTACTAAATCACCATCTGAAACCTAATTGCTGCGGGTACAAGTTAATCACACAAAGGAAATTGCAACGTGTGTTTTGTGCAAACTACTTTACATTCTGGTAAAGTGTAACTCGTGACAGTTGTCATAGATGCTGACATTAGAGTCGAGACACTTTTTTGAAGCTGAATTTGTTCTGTCAGAACAAGAAGTTTAGTCCAAAATACGCATGTATGTTTAATTGTAAATGGAAGCCTCAGAAAATACAGTTGAATGCAACCTTTGCATTTTGTCTTTGCAGTTTGTGTACTTGTTAGATCAAGTTCCATTGTTTCTCTGTTCCACTGGAGGGATTGAGATATGTGAGGAAAACACCCGCACTATACCTGACTAGTTACTACACGGTTGTGGGTCTGAAGTGATAACTATTCCTTTCCTTTTTTCTTTCAGTCTTTCTTCACCAAGGCCAAGTCATGACAGCTCATCCTCTGGCTAGATGTACATAGTCTGCATGTAGAGAGTCGTTCAAGTGTATGCATAGTCCATGTAGACACAAAAATCAGCTGTAAATAAGAAGGCATCAAAGTATTTAAAGATAAAATGAATTGTAATGTTACATGATAGAATTTATTATTATTGTTATAATTGAATCAAAAGTGTCCCTTGTTTATCACTTGTTCATCATGAAGATATGTTTTCATATATAAAAAAATATCATTCTGTGTTTGTCATCCTCATTGCCATCATGTAAGTGTATGTATGTAAATAAAAACATATTTGCCAGTGCTAAGTATATTTTTGCTGCTTGTGTACAATTCAGAGAAGACATGAAATATAAATCTTGTAGAGAGTCCTTTGGTATATTGAACTCCTTTTTCCCCCTTGCGCTAAGGCTTGAGTCGATAGCTTTCCTTGGCACAGGTTTGGCACTTAGTGGCCAATCCATGCCAAGAAAAGCTGTTGACCTGGGTCATGTTATCTTGATAGGTCTCCTCTACAATTCTATGTTAAATTGGTGTTCGTGAAATTAGGTGAAAACGCTGAAGCCGACGACATTTGACCGTCAGCCAGTCTCAGGGGGAAAGTGTTAAATAATGTGAAATTGTTGTTGAAAAGAGTAGGACACCCAAGTAATTGTATATTGAATGTGGGAATCCCAACATGTGAGGGTTTAAAAGAGGTATTTAGAAAATACGTCAGTGAATATCTGTGGTGTCTGCACGAGAGACAAATGTGTATCCTGGGTTAAATGGAATTCCGTTGCACAAGGGCATATCCATGACTGAGAGACCCGTGACTCGTGGGTATGTGGAGAGGACATGGACAACCTTTTAAGAAAGGGTGAACAGGGAAAATGCCTCGTATTTATGATTTATCTGATATTTTATTTGCTGCATTTTAAATCTCTTTTTCACCCCTTGCACCCTGAAATGATGGTACAAATTACTGTCTCCATTTTGAAAGGCGAGATCAAAGAAGTGGCAGTTGTGAGTTACATGTGGGGGATACCCATAGCTGACCACTGCCACCAGTAATGGCAGTTGAACACTGTCCATAAATGACATAATAAATAGTATGTTACAGTGAACTGTTTTGTTCCATGAATCTTTGCCTCATTATATTGAGTTAACCCTTTCCCCCTTGAATTGACACTTCAGTCAACTACTTTCCTTGGCATGAGTTCGGCACTATGTACCCAACTCATGCCAAGGAAAGTTGTTGACCCGGGGCATGTGATCTTCATAGGGCTCATCTACAATTATCAGTCAAAATTGTTTTCATTGCTGTTGAAATTAGTTGAAAACACTGAACACTGCTGAAGCAGAGGACATTTGACCACCAGCCGGTCTTGGCCAGTTTGACGGGGGAAAGGGTTAAATCATCACAGGGAAAGGCTGTTCGCTTGTGCTGTTGTAGTGGATTGCCAAGAGGAAGTTTCTCAGGGTCATGGAAGTGAAGAAGGTGCCACGTTCAAATATCACAAAGTATATGTTAATGTTTGCTGAGAGATGTGGCCAGATCAAGGGTGTAGAACGTTCAAAGTTCCTGATTGATATGAAGGGTTAAAAAAAAGGGAACTTGAAATTGACTTACAGACTTGTATTAGGTCGGGAATTAAACTTCTACATGTGTAGAGCGTTCAGTATCTGTCACATTGAGAACCAAAGATGCACCAAGGGCATACATATATATATATGGAGTTGTCATGCATTTAGAGTAATGTACATATCCCCCCCCCCCCCAAAAAAAAGGGGGGGGGATACTCAATTGACAGTGGTTGATACAGAATTTAAAGTGACACCCAACATTTCTCAAACTGGGTAAAGAAGAAATGTCAGTGGAGGGATGGAGGCAAGAAGACAAATAGGTGCAATATTTAAGGGAAAAAATGGGGAAATTTTAACACAACCTCACCACTCAGTGTAATGGGATTTTCTATTGTTTTGTTTTTTTATACAAGCAATTGTTTAGACTTATGCCTTTATAAGGCCAAGGAAATTGAGACAATTGGTGGATGAAATATAGGAAATTAATTTGTTCCAATTTATTGTTTTCTGCTTGTCTCCAAAGCAGACCCAGCTCTATTTCTTTGTTTTGCTTTTCTCTGTGGAGTGGAGAGAATATGCACAACTTGGTTCAGCAGGCAACTTTTCTGCAAAGCAGTCATGGAAGCTAAATCCATTTTGTTTTTTAGGAGATGTTGTATGGGATGGAATAATTACAACACATTCAGAGGTTATTTTGCACAGCAAAGTGTTTGTTATTGAAAGCACCATATACAATGAAATCAAGTATCTCATTATCCGTAATCTAGTTAGCACCAATGTCTGCAAAAGATTAACTGAAACTAGATCTATTTTGAACATGGTACAGTGCTACTTGCTGTCTGTGGTTACTACTATCAAGGAGACGACAGAGAAAGAGGGACAACTTCATTCAGCCGGGAAGCTTTAGACTGACCACCATTCATTTCCTTTACGTTGGTCCTTTTAACTGAAAAGGTAAATAACACTGTGACAAGACATCGTGGTCCATGATCTTTGCAAAGCATCAGTTTGCTGAAGTGATATTTTCGATGCTTATCTATGGATGGATCATGTTAAATCTGATAATAGATGTTTTGGACTCAATTTATTTTATTCCGATAGTAAAAAAGTGTATTTTCTGAAAGATGTGTACAGTGTGTTATTAAAAAAATATGGTAAGCGGACCTCTTAATATAAACAGGGCGAAAGATTATATGATTGCAAAGGTAGTTTATATGACCATTCAGAGATCTGTTAATCACAAATTTTAAAATTGGTTTTCTTTGTGATTTAATTCTTTACGTTACAGCATAGTCATTCTTCCTGCCAAAGTCAGTCCAATGGGACCATCAAAATTTGCGGAGACAATGTTCAAAACATTAGTATTGACCACATTATGCAGGGAATGTGCACGAGAAACGTCTGTGTGACCGTGACGTGCTTTGATCATCAAGTGTACAAAAAATCAAACTTGATTTGTTTAAAAACATTTCATGGCACAGAGAGGATAGTCCCAAGCACAAGTCGCAAGTGATCCCTGCTTCTCTGTTGGCTCCTTGCTACTATAAAAGACCACCTTAGTTTATGGCCAATGAAATTCAGTTTATTTGTGAATTCACCCACAGTGAAAGGAAGCCCTCTCCTTCATGCTGCTTTTTGATTGAAGGGTCGACCACGCATAACGTATAATGCTGTCATAATCTGATCAAAAGATACTTAAGTTTATGATATATGGCTTTATTTTTTTCTTCAGAGATCAAGTGCACAAAAAAGCAGATGCTGGATGTAAAGGTGGAGGGTGGGGGGATAGAGTTGCCATTACAGCAGTACCTGCTATTTAAGACCACCCCTTACTACCAGCAAAGGGTGGCTATGTTGTGAGTTGTCTCGAAATACATGTACCGTGTTCCAGTTAGAGCCCCTGCTCTAATAAGCCCCACCACCACCTCTCTGGAATCTGAATGACCAAAAAACCAAACAAAAAATTCTACATTAAGTGATCTTTTACACAGTATTTTATCCATTATGTTCAAAATATGGTGCCAAGTTGAAGACTTCTTGCAATGTAATTTGTAAGTGCCCCAGGCACACATTAAATTTGTCGGAGAGATCGGGCAATGTCCTGAAAGGGTTGTCTTAAAAACGTGAAGCGTGTCATGTGAAGTAGTCTTCAGAGCCACTACCATGGCACAAGTTATTTTATTTTCATACAGAGTGCTTAATTAGACTTAATTTTGCCTGCTGTGGATGGAAAGCCTGGCATGGGCAGATTTACATATCCATAGCTTGCTGTTTAGTTGCAAAAAACTACCCAGCAATATGTTTGACTGGGTTGGCAGTTTTATCAAATGTGCCATTGTGAAAGGTTTGCTTCAGGGATAATGTGGTATTTGCTGTTGGGCATTGTATATTGACTTACAAGTGTGCCTCCAGTTGCAGTGGTACAAAGCTTTTGTCATCGTTGTGTATAACTGTTGAACTGTACAAAAAAAAAAAAAAAAAAAAAAATTGATATTGACTTCAGTTCTGTCTTTTTTTAATGGAAAAACGTTGTTTCTTTGGAGAACCAGCAACTGGCATTGTGTAAGAATAGTGTTCTATTCCTATAGGGTTCAACAAATAGAATATGAAAGAGCCAGAGTAGAAGGTTCCAGTGCCTGACCTGTAGAGGGCATCTCAGTCAGCAGGGCCAGTACTGTGCATTAGTCTGACTTTCTGTCTAAAGTGTTCCCAGTTTTCACTTTTATTAAGGCACTGCAAGTTGTAGGTGCAAAGAAATATTGTTATAGATTCACCATATCTGGTGATAATTTTGACATATCTGTTGGGCATTTTTTTTTCTTTCCTTTTTTTAACTGTGGTCACTGCCAAAAGTTGTTTAACCATTAGACTGCCCAAGACTGGCTAATGGATTCTTAACTACATGTATGAGGAACTGGCTTGAAAGCTGTTCACATTAATTTTGCATTTACATGGAATTTCAATATGAAAGGTCATGTGTAAAATATTATGATATCCTGGAAAAAAAATCATGATTGACTGGTGGTTATGAAATAATGAATGCCCTATGATGCCAAATACTGATAAATCTGATGGGAATTTGTCCTTGTTTTCCAGTAACCCTTGTAGCAAGTTAAGATGTTGACAGTATCAAAGAACGAAACGAGTCATGTTGCTAAAAAAAGTTATTAGCAGTAATTTACATTGGGAATCAGACTGGCTGTTGATTTGAATTGAATTTTCACTGAAACAATGTTACTTCATTTTTGTTCATATTACTCGCCAATAATTTTGGCCATCGTTCAATAAAGAAATTTTGACAAAATTTTCACATAATTCTTGCAGACATGTAAATTAATCTTAAGTGGCCAAACATGACGGGAACTATTGTGTCTCCATTGGAGCTGCTGTGGGTAGTTTGTTTTGGCTATCGTTCAATAAAGAAATTTTGACAAAATTTTCACATAATTCTTGCAGACATGTAAATTAATCTTAAGTGGCCAAACATGAGGGGAACTATTGTGTCTCCATTGGAGCTGCTGTGGGTAGTTTGTTTTTAAGTGCAGTGATGCCAGTTTGTGGACAGTCGTCTGGGTCCTGCTATGTAATACGTGTATATTGGCTGGTCTCCCGTGTTAAGGTCATCAAAGGACACCATCACTGTATATGAGTGAAGAATGTAGATGCATGAGACTGTAAAACGTATTGTTGTTGAAGAAAATGATATTTTATGGTATATGAAATTTGTTAAAATATTAGCTTTAAGGTAGGAAGGGAAATGTGTTCGGTCCTGGCACTAGTGGTCAAAATCAATGCTAGCCGTTACCTCCCGACAAATAGAAAAGATCTCAGGTTGCACTGGCTCTTGTGTCACTTGCCCCTTGGGCTTGTCAGGAGTCTTGTATGATGAAGTTGGCTGATGTTTAATCAACGATTATCCAGGTTTGAATGCACTCTGTTGTAATCATGTTAAATTAAGAGCAAGTAACAATTACCGATTACCGTAGGTTTTATGTAAATTGATACTATAAGGCAATGATAGGCAATATAATAATGGAATCAAGTAAAAGAAAAAAAATGGTATGTAGTTACGATGTGCAAACTTCAGGCTGATCCCCCTGTGTATGTGACTACCACAGAAGAGAAAGACCCAGTGATTACGGACTTCAATAGCCTCACATGTTTATATATAAAGTCTTTATTTGGAAAAAGTCACACAGTAGTTTTAAGACCATTAGATTAAGAATATGAAAACATTCTGCCATGACGACCTTCAGGACTGCTTTTTGTCTTTTATTTTGAAAAAGTCACATAGTAGTTTTAAGACCATTAGATTAAAAATATGAAACATTCTGCCATGATGACCTTCAGGACTGCTTCTTGCCTTTTATGAATAGAAGGTTTCAAGAAATGTTGAATTGTCAGTTACCTCAGTGATATTGAACAGCTGAACACAAAATGTGAAAGTTCCATAAGTTAATTTCATGTGTAATTTCAAGAATAATCTTTTGATTACATTTGATTAAAGAAAAGAATGTTTTGTAATTCAATGTTTTAGATGCTATTTACAAGTTTATTTTCACACCTTGACAGTTTTATCAATTGGGGGGGGGGGGGGCTAAAGAATGTGCAAAATTCAAAGACACTGTTCCATTAAAGTTTGATATTTTGTATGTGAATTCTTTGCTATCATATTATTGTTGGAGCCAGTACACACATTGCAGCATTAGCCAAGAGGGCTAGTGGCAAAGAAAGTTAATAAGATTTGTGCAAGTCTCCCAAGTCACAGTTGATTATGGCCACATGTGTGACCATGTGACCATTCTCTGTTTATACATGTATTGTTATGCATTCTACATGTATGTGTGTGTATATGTATGTATGTATATATAAATACATGTATATGTATATATATACACACACACATACATACATACATACATACATATATATATATATAGAATGGATAGCCTAATATTTAACTGCTGGGACCAAAACCTGGCGTTTCAGAATTGTTGCCTGTGAAGCAGGCCTTTGACCTGCCATGGGGTGGAGTTTGATAAGTAGATGCTGGAATGCTGGTGTTTGCTATCAAAATGGTCCCAAGCAGACAATTTTATGCTTACCCCGCTACATTTGACCAACTGAGGAACACAACTTCCATCGTGTCCACGTAGTAGGCAACCCCTGCTTGTGGTGCCAGTAAATGCAAGATGTGGCCAGGCATATTGGCAGGTGGCCAGCATATGATCACTTTATTTGTTTGTGGTAAGGGAAAAATGAGGAATATTAAGTCATGAACTTCATCAGGGAAATAATAAACACCCCCCACCCACCCCCAGTCTAGTTAACATGCTGCTGCTTGGAGCAGTGATAATATCAGTTCTTATGCCATTTGCTCACAGATTTTGCAGTAATATACCTTTTTTTTTTTTTTTTTGTGTCGACAACAGAAACCTGTTTGACTAAGTGCACTTGGCATTTGGTAATGATAAACCCTTATTTGTGATTAAATGTGAAATACACGTACACGCATATGCATGGATCAGTGACTGAGGGACGTATCGGATTGGATATTTGCTCGGCAATATTTTAATTTCATTTGTATACAAATAAGTCGCCACTTATTGAAGTGTGCAACAGGGGAGAGCAGGGATATGGAATAAGATTCCATATCCATATCCATATCCATATCCATATCCCCGAGTCGAGCAAGAAGAGAAGCTTCCTGTGCCCATCCTGTAGAGGGCGCTTCAGTCAGGAGTGTTGGGTGTTGTGTATTCCGGCCACTTTGTCGTCGTTTGCAACTCGGTGACTTTAAACCTACTGTACGTAGAAATGCCATATTTATCATGGTCAGTTTGGTTGTGCAGCTAAAGAATTGAGATGAATTTTATTATTATAGCTGCAGCTACAAAGTTAACAATTTTATTAAAGAGTACTTTAACGTAGAATCCAATGGGAATATACATCTGGCCCATAAGTTTGTGTATTCAGTTGAATATGCTGTACATATAATTTTGCTAATTGTGACCTCTCCTATTGTATGAATGGTGAAGTATCAATATTTGAATGTCTGAGGGCTTTGAAGTGTTAAAATTGTGATTGAAGATCAAATATGTAGTAGAGAGTTCGTAAAGATAGAATATAATACTCTGTTACCATAGAGTATAATTTGTTAATTCAGAGAAATATTCCTTGACCATCAATGGCAACATGTTCAGAATACAATTTAGAATGTATGTAATAAGATTGTAAGTGCAATATTTTGGAGAGTAATAAACAAAAATTAGACTGTTCGATTATACAGAGTCTCTATATTTTGTTGAGCTAAATATGCATTTGAACCCATTTTTTTGACTTTCATTTTATTTGATAGGAAGCATACAAATTCCATTGAAACTTTTCTGAGAAAAGAAAGTATCATGACTGTTCTTCTTATTTTTAATCAGATATGTCTCCTTTAATGTATGTTGCTGTCAAAGATGATCAGTAAAATGGGGCCATCCCCAAAGACATGAAGACCTGATCAAAATACTGTTTTGTTTTAGAGCAAAATAGATAGTCAAAGATTTTACATCTCTGCTGTCACAGACTTCACTGTTGGGTGTGATGTAAATTTGTTAATATTATCCCATTCTTGGTCGGAGTACAACTGAGTCAATAGCTTTCCTTGGTGTGGGTTGGGTATTGCACCCACTCCAAGGAAAGCTATTGACCTAAGACATGCCATCGTAAATGGTCTCGCATACAAATCTCAGCAAAAATGTTTTGTAGTAATGAGAAATTTAAGTAAAAACGTTAAGGCAGATAACAATTTACATCGGGGTGTGCTTTTGAGGGATTTGAGCAGGAAAGGATTGAATATGTCAAAATTTGAAGCAACCTGACAACATTTCTGGTATAGAGACAGTCCGAGAAGACATCTTCACCTTTATGTATTATCCAAAATTCTAATGCATCTTTGTCTATACATGTGCAAAAATTGCTTATGGAAATATTTTGCAGGAAAATTTATTTTTCATGTGGATACAACATTGAAAAGCAATGTACCAAGGCACTGGTTTGCCTGATGCAGATTATAAGTGGCATAATAAACTATAATTAGCTTGTGTAGAGCCCTACTTGCTAATTAGTATATAGCATTGTTATTGTGTCTTTGTTTTTTAATTGGCAACTCCAGTAAAGTGTCAGTTGGGTCATTTTGCTTGATTTTGAAGCCACAAAGCACGAATATCCCCAGTAAACTTTCAATAAACCCATGTTGCTGGGTGTAAAATTCACATCACTTACTTTTCATTGAGAAGTAGTTTGTGTGCAGAAAGAATAAGTTTTAATCCTTAAAGTGCAAATCACTGCTATAGTCATTTTCTCATTGCCGGTAAACATATAATGGTTAAAAGATTCAAATTCCTCATGAAGATACCTTTCATTCAAATACCAGCGAGCCTAGTGTAAAACAAAAAGTAAGTCTTATTCAACAGCTTTCCTAGGGACACTGTGCACAAAGTGTCCCTTGGAAAGCTGTTGACTCGACCTTAAATCAGCATTTGAATTTTAAATGCAATTGGCAGAGTTGAAGTGGTAGCAATGATGCTGCTGAATTGCACACAGCTGAATATGAGGGGGTAAAGGGGTGTATAGTACTGGCATAAAGGGTATTTTTATTTGCTGTACTTGTGTCCATAAAGCCAGTCTTATTTCCTGAACTGCATGCTCACCATTCTTCCTGAATTTTGTTACCCTCCCACACTTTTGTCACCAGGGTAAAACTATTACCTGTACTTGTGAACTGGGCACCCTGTTTACCTCCTGAAAATTCTTGCACAGGTGTTGACACGGGATTGTCAGCTGTCAATGTATATGTGCATGTCAGTAGTCCGAGAACATTCTAACCAAGCTGACAAGGAAGACTTCAAAGAGAGAGGGGAAAAAAAGGGGAAAAGTCAAACTACCCCAGGCAGGGCTTTGTTTAATGTCTGTTTAGTTCCAATGGGTGCCTCCAGTCATTTAAAACAAAAGTCTCTTTCTGAAGAAAAGATTCCAGCGAAGCTGGTTCTTCAGGTCTTGCATGAAGTCAGATGGTCTGTGGCCAACATGCAAGCTGTAAGTATGACATGCCCAATCTGTCCTGAACTCCCATTCTGATTATGTGACCTGGCAAGCATTCATTTTGGTGATCTTTACATGTGTAAAGTATTACGTGTGACCACAAAATTATTTTGACCATTTTCGGTAAATGAAATTTGTTTAGTATTTCATATGGTCGGTTTTTTCTAAAAATCACACTTTAACCCTTCAGATTGACTGTTTGCCATCTTCAGTTAAAGGTATTCTTGTTTATATACAGAGGTGCCAAGTTGGAAGCATTCCATGCAGAGAGATTGCTCTACTTGGACTGATTGGAGTAGGCAGACATTAGGCATGTGGGAGGGGCTGTCCCCCTCACACAGGGGGGCGTCAAAATTTTTTTGGAAAAAAAAAACGATGCAAAATGGTGCCATTTGCTGCATTTTGAGCATAAAATACCTAATTGAGGGTACCTCCTTTAACTACTGTTTTAGTGAAATATATAAACCAGAAAAAAAAAAGACTTTTGTTTCAGGATATATCCCTGAGCTGAAATCTTTTAATCATTGTACATTTCATGTCTGGTAGCACAGTAAACCTTGGTCACTGGCTTTCTATTATGTGAATCTGTATGTGGACAACAGAAATCAGAACATGCATAAAACAGAATCTGTTTTACAGGTTTATGACACTTATTAAATGCCCACAAACTTGGAACCATTATTTTCCAAATTCACATGTTTTAATTATGTTCTTTCTTTTTTTTTTTTTTTTTTTGGTCAATATTTGGTATCAGCGGGATATTTTAATTCCATGTTGGGAGGTCGGGAGCACTGGTCAAATTTGCTAAAAAATCCTAAGATCTCCCGACATATCAGGAGGTTTGGCAGCTCTGTACATATACAGTAGTCCCTCTTTTGAGAGACCACTCCTACTGCCATCCAAGAAGTGGTCACATAAAGCAGGTGGTCTCCCAATGGATGTTTGACTTGTGCACCACCTGCTCAAATTCCCATCCATAATTTAGATTCAAAGATAATTGATGTGCACTTATTAGACCCCAATCCACCTTACAGTCTTCTGTTTACTCATTTATTGGTTTAAAACAGATATTTTGAATTGTAAACTGGTTTTGACAAACAATTTTACCAATCTTGTACAAAACAGGTGGGTTTTACTTATCTGAAATGGGCATTTATGGATGAATGAGTGATCGTTTGGGCCAGGTCATTTTTGTCTCGCCAGCATAAGCTGTTGGCGAGACTAAGCAGTCACTTTCCGTCTGTCCGTCAACAAAAAACTTCGGAGTGGCTTGAATTACACTGGCGAGACATTCATGCCCCCGGGCATGACTCTGGTGGGTGGTTGCTGGTCAGGCTCCACAGGTGGTCTGCCAAAAGAGGCAAATTTACATCAGAAGGTGCTGTAGCACAGTGAAAATGGTCACAAAAGGCAAGTGATCTCCCAAAAGAGTGGTCTGTCAAAAGAGGAACTATCATACTTGTGATTACCCATCACACTAAGAAGCTTTGGTGGGACCTTTTTTAATAGCTCTGCTGACCATAGGTCACAGAGCTCATCCAATCACTCGTGTCAATCTGTCTATCCTTCCGTCCCTATGTCCATAAACCTTTGCTTGTGAGTGCAATACAGTCCCCCGTTTTCAAGATAGACCCATACAACTTTCAAGACTTATCAAGTGTATGAAAATCTAGGTCAAGTTTGACATTCAAGTTGGTGGCCGCACCTAAAAGATTATGTAATATATAGGTCGAAATGTGAAAATCTTGTGACCACTCTAGCATCCTTAATTTGTAATAGATCTTCATGAAATTTAGTGGGATTGTAGAGAATATCAAAATCTCAGCTGCATATATACCAGTGGTGCCACCTATACTTTGACAGAAATTATGAGCCAAATGTGTTGAAAGATAAAATTTCATATCTTCAAAAACAAAAACAAAAACAAAAACAAAAACAAAAACAAAAACAAAAACAAAACAAAAAAAAAAACAAAAAAAAACAAAAAAACAAAAAAAATTAAACATGCCAAATTTATAGGATATATGTAACATGTCCAATGCTAATAATTAAGTTATATAATATCAGTGATCTTTGGCCTATATTTGTTAGGTGATCAGTCCTGTAAAGTCAAAAGAGGTGGATTTTTTTATGGCAGGGTGTAGCTTGGATATTAATGGCAAGGAGAATTTTGAGCCTCCAGTCCAAATTGCACTTGAATACATTGTACGTAAAACTATACTTGCTGACCTACATGATGGGTCACCATAAGCCAATTATGGAATTTGGCCCTGGGCTTAAGTTTATTGTTTATCTTCAATAATAACTCCAAAAGTTATTACTCAATTTGGACAAATGGACCTCATGTGGATAGCTGGACACAGGGGGAACATTTTGAATTTAATATGTTTTAATCTGAATTGAAGGTGAAGGTCATATGGACATTTGGATTTTAGGGCTCATAATGTGAAAATCGTGTAAATGCTCTGCCATCTGGGATTGTGAAGGAGGTCAAAATCTCGATTGCTGGAGATACTGGTGGTGCCACCTACTGTTTGATGGAAATTATGAGCCAAAACGTGTTGAACAAGATAAAATTCAACACGTCAAAAAAATGAAGCTAGACATTCCAAATTGATAGGTTATATCGATCATGTCCAACACTATTATATTGTGGAATATGGATGATCATGTCCTAGGTTTTGTTGGTCACTGGGCTTGTAAAATTGAGAGAAATGATTTGGTGATGGTATGGCATAGCTAAAGACATCAATGGAGAAGAGAATCAATCCCGCAAATAAATATTTCACTTGCACTTTGTGTTTCCAATCAAACAATAAATGCATCAGTTCACCCAACCTGGTCTTGTTTTGTTTCAAGTCTTTAAATTATTGTAATACAAGTAAGCAGAGCACTTGACCCATGGGCCACTTGTCACTTTTATGAGTTAATCAAAAACATGATTTTCAATGTACACATGTGTTCCAATATTTATTTCTTCCTCTGTAACAACACATCAAAGGGCACGCCCTTGGTATGATTATACCATTTACCATCCAGTCAGCTCAAAACAGCAAATTAACTTTCCATGATAACAGGAGCTTTGAAAAGAAATCACAAATTTATACCTATGCATGTACTTTTAAGTATGCACAATTTCCTATCTCTGCCTCGTGTCAACTACGCCATCTTTGCTTCGGGATAGTCGTGGTCAACAGTATTGTCAAACAACAAAAGAATGGCAGACAAACAGCATTATGCACTCAAACCCAGCACCCTAGTACACGATGGTGGGAGTGAGTCCATCTATGCAGGCAAGCTGAAGGGGGAGGGTAAGGGGGTTCCCAGTATGCTTTTACAGGTAATGAATTTGCACAAAAACAAGGTACTGGGTGGTGGAGGGGGGAGAAGTTTAATCAGGAAATAATGGTACGGAGCATACAAACTAAAGGGGCACAAGTATGGCAAGAAAAAATTACCAGTATGGAAAACCCATTCACCCCCACCCCCACCACCCGTGCATTATGCAGCTATATTTGGAGTAAATCTTGTCTCAAAGTGCAAAGGAGACCCATTGACGAATGCACGACTCCTGATTTAAAATAAAAAACTTTCAAACTTTCTTTTCACATGAAAACAAAACACTTCTGTGTAAAATAGAAATTAATATAAAAGATATAGTTTTATGAGTGTAAATACAGAAGCAGGGACCCCCACCCCCGCAGGATAGCTGCTATACCTCAATTCTCTGGACTACATTTTGCTTTGTTTGAATGCAGATACTGGGGTTCTAGTAATATCCATAAATGCCTAATTTCAATGAAAATTACCTTTTCTTGAAACACTCCTCTTTTTCACACTTTGCTTCACATGGAAACTTTTTATCAGTTTATGGGTGTGTGAAAATGAAAGGCAAAGTGATAACTCTGATGGACCTTTTGTAGTGGTAAAACTGCAGTGTGACAATTCCCCTTTTCTCATGTGAATGTTATCTCCTAATAATATAAGCAGAGCAATCTCTGCGTTATCTGCATTACTTCTGGAGAAAACAAAGAGGCGAGTCTTTCAAGCAGGCAACTGTGAACGACTCCCATATGACATTTTGTATCTGGAAGTTCCTATACACCGAGTGGGTATCAGAACACAAATATATAGAACTCCAGTATGTTTGCATAGGGCCTTCCACTCCATGCCCCATTGTCCAAGTCTGATAAAATTCCACCAAGGACAAGAGGACAAATATATGTATATTTTGATTGTTATTTTTAAGAAAAAAAAGAAAACTGTTCTCGGGACAAACTGAATTCTGATTTTACACATAGAGTTTTAATGAAAAGACAAATGAAATTTTCAAAACAACTTGTCCTGCTCTGAACCTAATTTTTGATTTCACACCTAGATTTCTATTAAAAGGACAATAAAATTCAGCGCCCTTTCAAGATTGCCAAAATCTTCAGTGATATAGAGGACTCCTACTGGTGTTTCAATGCTCTTTACAGTCAAATTCTGAATGAAAATGTGCCAACTGATAGTACATGTAAATGTAAGATCATGAACCAGCCACCTTTAATGGATAGCCAACTGAGGAAAGTCTCGGTGAAATAGCCAGTCTATGGAGTATGTAGGCCTACAGTGACAGAGGGTCTGACATAAATTGCGAAAAGTGTGTTAGACAAAAAAATTTGGTCACAAAAATCAGAAGCAACTCCATTAATCAATATACTCAAGAGCACTGTAACAAACCATTAACTTCAGAACCCAAGAAGTTTTGGACTACCATTAGCGCTTTGTCACCAATAATGGTCATAGCACATCAAATATCCACCTCCATGAAGATGAATATTTTTAATTATTACAAATACCAATGACAGCAAACATTATGAACAAACATTCTGCTGATATTATGGACAACATCAGCCTTATAATTCCAATGGAAAATACTATGCACCTCATTGATGATGAATGTGTGCATTTGTCAATATGTAACCATGCCAACAATCCAATTAAGTATCACCAAGCTACACGAAGAGTTTAAATGTGATACTGGTTTCCATTTCTATCCAGTATCTCCCCAAGCCATGCATGATGCTAAAAAGAGTTAAGATACAGCCAAAGCCATGGGCTATTGCAAAATAGTGCCGTAAATTCTCAAACCCAGCTCTAAAATAAAATCTTTTCTTCTTACAAAATTCACTAATCGAATGATTATCGACTCAGGATTTCTTTCTGTAGCAACAGTTGCTAAGTAAGTCTAATTTCATAGCGACTGTTGTTACAGAAAGAAATCCATAGAAAATTTACCTCTCAAGCAAGAAAAACTAATAAATCCGAAATTACAGAAAATTTACCTCTCAAATAAGACCAACAAACAGCCAGTCAGTATTCTCACAACAATATCAAAGCTAATGAAGGCAAACAAATTTCTACTTTCTGTAGCAATATTCCACAGATGTATCAGCATACAGGTCAGTCAGCACTTCGGAGTTTAAGGGAGAAGTGCAAGAAGGCCTTGGGCAAAAAAAAAATGGCATCATTGTTACTGATAGACTGTATGCATGTACCACATTTTAATTATAGCCAAACTACACACACATGTGAATGTCAACTGAAAGCCTTACTTCAAAAGCAAGTTATCTCAGACATAGACCTCAAAGAGAGAAAAAAAAATGTAATGAATGGCTTCAAATATTCTAGATCCTGTTATTTTCAATGTGTCCTTGAATGACTTACTTTACTTTGCTCAAAAGACAAGTACGACAAACTTGGGCAATGACAATACCCTGACTGCAATTGGAAAAGCTTTGGAAATGAAAATTGCAGAACTGAAATCTGATGCATCTGTTGGAAACTAATGTTTCATGGCAAACTTCATGCAAGCTACTCCAGAAAGTATCAACTGATACATGTTGGCTGTGAATCTGATAAAACAATGTGCTTGAGGGAGTTAACATTCTTCCAGTCACTTGTCAAGCTCGTAAGAGTCCACGTGGCTCTCTTTCAGGACACACATTTGAGATACAAACAAAAAACAAAAACAAAAATACCATCCAGCCAAACATGCTCAGCACATGTCCAAAGTCCTCAAACTACAAATATGTGAAATTTTTCATGCTATAAATATCTCGTCAAATTACCTCCCAGATGGTCATAGCTTGACTTCTATTTTAAACTTATTTAATTTATAATGTATTAGTTGTTCTGTATTGATAATTGTATTTTGAATGACATTTTATGAGTGTGTATGTTTATAAAATGCTGATGACAAGAGCTGTGTAGTTTGTATCCATTTTTGTGCTAACTGACTACAAGTAAAGATTATCTACAAACCTCAAAAGAATATGCCCTGAGAACAGGAGTTTAAGAAATGAACAGGTATGCACTTATGGCCAGCCATTTTAGCATTAATTCCATAATTATACATATGTGAAAATCCTTTTCAGATATGTGAAACAATAATTTATTTTACATGTGTGAAATAATCACTTATTTCACATAATAGGAAAAAGATTTACAGAGATGTAAAATTCTTTTACACATATGAAATAAATATACGTTTTGGTACATATGTGAAAATCTTTTCCACATATGTGAACATCATTTATTTCACAATTTGAAAAAGATTTACACGTGTAAAACTGTTTTACACATGTGAAATGGTAACTTATTTCACATATGTGATAAAGATTTACACATATGTGAAATTCCTTCACACATATGTGAATTAGATTTACACATATGTACAATAAATTCTTTTGTCACATAATGTGTAAAACCATTTTACATAAACAAGAAATTGACCGTCAAGTGATTCAAAGTTGGTTGCAATTAGTTTCAGTATACTTTGAAAAATTTTATAAGGTATGTTGTACTTTCTCAATTATCTGATATACTGTGGACCTTTGTTGTTTCAAAAAACAAAACGAACAACAAAAACAAAACACACTTTGACTTATCATTTAATTGTATAGCTGTAAATTATTTTCATTTTTGTGGTTCACTAAAATCTTGAAATTGAAAATCACAGCTAAACTAGCGAGACTTTGAGGTTGGTTTTTAGCTCAGCTGCCTTGTCAGTCAGCTGAGCTTTTGTGAGGGTCTGTCATCCGTCGTCGTTCCACAATTCACATTTTCGACTTCTTCTCTGAAACCATAAGCCAGATTCACTTCAAACTTGGTGGGGATGTGCCTTGGATGGGTCTCAACCAAGTTTATTCAAATGGTCACGCTCCATTGATTTTTTTTTTTTTTTTTTTGAAAGTCTTAAAAAATCTTCTCCGAATCAGCTCACCCAATTGCTTTGATATCTCACAGGGACACTCCCAGGGACTCTTAGTTCTTAATTTGTTCACCAAGTGGCTTTGCGATTTTTCTATTTTCTTTTTTTTTTCTGCTTTTTTTGTGTGATTTTGCTATTTCTGACTTCTTCTCCAGAACCGTCACTCAGATTAAGCTGAAACTTGGTGGAAATTTTCCTGGTGGAAGGATCAAACAAAGTTGTTCACTAGGTGGCACTGCTGTGGATTTCTGATTTTTAATGATTTTTTTCAATTTGGGTTACTTATCGGTCAATGCAGCTTTCCTGTTGATTACTATGCAAGTCAATGGGCATTCTAATGCTAATTCACATTTTCGACTTCTCCAAAACCGTCATCCATATGACTTCATAATTTGTGACAATGTACCTTGGGTGCGTTTCTACCAGGTTTGTTCAAATGGTCATGCTCCAGTGATTTTTGGATTTTTAATTTTTTTTTTTTTTTTTTTTTTTTTGACAAATCTTAAAAAATCTTTTCCACAACCGCTGACACAATTGTTTTGATATGACATAAGAACACTCCTAGGGACTGCTAGTTCTTAATTTGTTCATCAGGTGGTGCTGCAATTCTGTTTTTTAAATTTTTTTATGAATTTTTGTGTGTTTTTGATGCTTGTGACTTCTTCTCGAGATCCGTTACTCAGATTAAGGAAACTTTGTGGACATGTTACTTGTGAAAGGGCCAAGTAAATATATTCACTAGGTAGCACTGCTGTGGATTCCTGATTTTTAATGGTTTTTTTTTTTTTTAATTCGGGTACTTATCAGTAAATGCGCCTTTTTCTATTGCTTACCATGCAAGTCAATGAGCATTCTATTGGTAATTCACATTTTGGACTTTTCTGAAGAGACTCTCTGTCAGATTCACTTTAAACTTGGTGGCAATGTACCTTGGATGGGTGTTTACCATGTTTGTTCAAATGGTCACGATCCAGTGTTTTTTGGATTTTTTATGTTTTTTTTTTTTGAAAATCTTTAAAAAGTTTTAATAGGAAAGTTTAACATGGGAATTTCTTGCAATGGTTATAACTTAAATAATTTTGGTCAGATTTGTGCCAAACTTGGTAGGTGTGTACTTTTTATAAGTGTCTACCTATTTTGTGCAAGTGGTCATGCTCCAGTGATGTTTGGACCTTGACATCATTCCCAAGGTGACAGGACAACTGACATGAAATTTACTGTACACTTCATAACTTGAGATCTGTTTTGAGTTAGGAACTTGATGTTGCACATGCTGGTGTTTCTCTATGAAAGCAGAACATGAGTGACCTTGACCCCATTCCTGGGGTCACAGTGCAACATACATGAATTTTACTCTTCACTATAACTTGAGAACTACTTGAACTGGAACCTTAATGTTGCACATGTTAGTGTTCTATAAAGGTCAGACCTAGTCAGAACATGGGTGACCTTGACCCTATCCCAAGTTCAGAGAGCTGCAAGTGTTATGAATGTCAAGGCCAGCTGAGCATGGGTTATTCACACAACCCTCTTGTTTTTGTTTTTGTTTGTTTGTTTTTAATAATAATAAATAAAATGATGCTGCATGTGCCATTTGTTGAATGCCATGGCCTGCTGTTGGTCCAAAACTAAATGTTTTGAATACAGATGAAAAGCCTATCAATCTGGTAAGAAAATGCCTATCAGTGTATCACGTCTTTTGTGTGCGTGTGTGTTAACTTGTGTCACTATGATTATGAAGATGAAAACAAAGCCTAACTTAAGTTAAGGGTTGTTCCGCCAACATGATGAATTCATAGCTGTCAACTATCTTGTTTTCACAATTTCAGCACGACTCTCCCGTTTTGGAGCCTCAAAAAGTTCTTAAAATGACAGGGATTTTGAGGCAAAACTAACTATTTTTTTGTTTTTGTTTTTGTTTTGATGCACTTTTTACAAGAACCTCCCGGTCATGCGACCTCGGGGGTTGACAACCATGTGAATTCTGCCGTGTTAAACTTAAAGTGTGAACAACTGTGACACGCCTACCACTACCAGAACGAAAAGGGGATCCCTATCTTGGTCAACCAATCAGAGACGTCCTTATCAGCAAGCGCTAAAAATAGAAACATCGCAAAACAAGGTATTCCCTGCTCACTGTCAGTGAATGAGAAGATTAACTGAAACTGGGCTCGAGTTTGCCTTAGCCGACGTGGCATTATGTACCGCCAACATGTAAGTAAACAGTGTCACATAAAAACTCGGTTGCCAGTAGCGTTGTCACAATTTGGAGTTTATTTCAGGATCAAGATTGTTTACTTTGGCCAGTGTTGTTGTTTCTCAAGTTCAGGTCTCTGATTTCAGTATCCTGAAGCACCGGGTATGCACGTCAACATGGCGGACTCTCACACAAGAACCACATATACGAGAAATCCCACCTTTTTAGAGCGAATCGGTCAGAGTTGTATGGGCATTGCTGTCGGAGCCGTCTTATTATGCGTGGCCACGGTCCTGCTGTTTTGGAACGAGGTGAGTCGCCGTTTGATGGACCAGTACTGAATCAGTGGACATGCCGTGATGCTTGACTGAGTAACGCTGACTCCAGTTCCGAGTCGGCAGGCATCGCAGCACCCAAGCGCAGCTTCAAGTGTCTGTGAAGTGTGAAGCAAGTAACTAACGTCTTCTTCCTCTATGCTGTACCAGTAGTACCACTGTTTCTTCAGGTTCAGAGATGCAGGATGCGTATCACATCAGACACACAAATAGCTTTGTTGTGCCGTAGGCTTTTCCGCATTGGTTTTCAACTGGTATTACGATTTACACCAGTGTATGTATGCCTGGTACTGTACAGGCAGAAAAATATCATCAGATATCATGCACTTATGAAAGTATGCGAAAAGCAAAACTAATGCAGAATAGCAGATTATCATCTCTTCTCTTTGTCATTATTACACAACTCCAAATAAGTGCTCTGGCACTTGCAAAAATACAGGGCACACACAGTCCATCACACCACTGGTGACCAGTATCAACTTTTTATTTTATTTATTTATTTATATCACAAGGGGATCTTATTTGGAGGAAAACAGTACAATTGTGTTCGAGGTCATACCTGCCCAAGACACAATGGAGAGTGCCACTTGCATATTACAGGTCTCACGGACAACAACTGAATGATGTTCATGTATACAGTTTATAAATTCTTTAATAACATACTGGTCACCATCATCAATGAGGCTAGCCTCCTTGCCATTATAAACATTGATAAGATGTTTCATTTTAAGCAGCAGATGCAGGTAATTCTCATAATGTTGTATTTCTGGTCTAATCATAGATAATGCATTTTTAAATATATAATATTTGTTACAGGTCAGCTCAAGATTTAATTACAATGTACAGTAGTATGCCTTGAAATACCAACAACCCCCACACCACACTTCCCTTTTTTTCATGGAAAGGGGGTCTATCAAAACATTATGAAATAACATGGAAAGTATATATTAGAGACCTTGGCATTATCCAAAGTGGTTTATCAAGAGAAGTAATTCTGTACCACATTAACATTTTACTAGAAAATAATAGGGTCATCTGAATTCTGGTCACATTTGGTAGCATTTAGTTTTCCAAAGTCTACATGCATACAGGACAGTGTGATTGTGCAGTGTCAAGGTCCACATGTACTGACCTAGCAGATATCGGGGTAGTAAGTGGTCTCAGAGGCTTTTGTTTTCATAGCAGACACCAAATCGGTGCTGGGTTTTATGAGTGAGTGTACTCACACATAGCTACATAATTACTTGGCAAACACATCTGCTGTGCTCAACAGAAGTCAAGCTTAATCGTTCATGCATGATTTCCTGCTTTAGATATAGTGCAGATTTTTTTTTAATGTAAAATCACAGATCAAGTGATTTGTAAGATTACCTTTAGGTATATTGTCTTATGCAGGCCTTTAATTGACAAATTCTCAATAAAGGTAAAATTTTGCTTGCACAAGAATATCTGTACAGGAAGTTGAAATTTTGTTATGGTGGACCTGTAATTGTATAGATTTAAGCACATGACACAGTGATGTGTTCAAAGTGAAAGTGAAAGTATATCTTACCTAAACAAATGTTCCAAAGTTACCCAAATTTTGGCAGTCCGGCAGAAAATCATTGTTTTTTTTTAGCTCAGCTGAGCTCATAGGATGGTCAGTCATCCATTCACATCTAACGTTTGTGACTTCTCCAAAACTGTTGGCCAGATCCTCTTCTAACTTGGTGGGGATCTACCTTGGGTGGGTGTCTACCAAATTGTTTGAGTGGTCATGCTCTAAAATGATTTTTGGATTTTATGTGAATCTTTTTGTTCATTTTTTGGCAAATTTGTAAAAATCTTCACCTCCAAAACCACTTACCCTTGAAATTACATAGGAACACTTCTGGGGTCCCATAGACCTTAATTTGCACAACAGGTGGTGCTGTGGTTTTCTTTTTTTTTTTTTAACGATTCTTTTTTTTTTTTTTTTTTTTTTTTTTTTTTTTTTTTGTATTTTTACTAATTTTGACTTCTCCAAAACTGACACTCAGATTGTTCTGAAATTCCATTTGAATTTAACTACTTTGCGAAAAGCTTAAACAAATATGTTCACCAGGTGATGATACTCTGGACCCCTGATTTTTAACATTTTTTTTTTTTTTTTTCGGTTTGGGTACCTGTCCGTTAATGCATACTTTCCATGTAAATCATATAGAATCTTACATGGCAGTGAGTGAGTGACGATTTTTCTCTCACGAGGGATCGTTGTTGGTGGGGAAAATCACGAGTGACCGCAGGTCACGAGTGTTTTTCCCCACCAACAACGATCCCGAGTGAGAGAAAAATCGTCACTCACTCACTGCCATGTAAGATTTTATTTATTCTATGTTTAATCGAGTATTTACCGCAAAAATTGTCGCTCTTGTTGCTTAGGCGTCGCCATTTTGAAGCGGAGACTTTTCACTTGGAAATGTCAAATCTGGTGTGCCGTGTTTGTTGACGTTCATCGCAGTTATTCAGCGTCACCCGTGACGTATAATTAAGCATAGCTCGCGGACGTTTGATTTTGTCTAAATGTCAATGCATTACGTCACTGACGCAGGCGCGTCACGATTCACTTGTAACAATGTTTAGGTCATGTGACCTACCGTGAGTTACTATTTCTGGATTTCACTCCAGAAAATGATAACTCACTGCCAAACATAGAATAAAGTGGGGTTTATAATGGAAATCACATTATTTATTTCTTCTCCAAAAGCGTCAACCAGATTCACTTCAAACTTGGGAGTGAGTCATATTCTGCAACAATTTGTCTCTGTGATTTACTCTGAAGTTCTTTAAGTATTTCTGTGTCAGAAATTTTCTTGGTTTCATTGTGGGATGTACACTGGAGAAATTTTTGCTGGTCGCTTGACTGGCAGGAGTACAAACTGAACTGATCTGATGCTGTCCGTAGACTACATTATGAAGAACAGTTCTCATCTCATAGGTTAAAATGATGAGCATCAAAGCATTTCACAGTAGCCTTGAGCAAATCACTCAGGTGGCACTCAACCACACACTTTTTTTTTTCATGTAAGTCAGCTGTTAAGTCTCCCCTTTGATAACTTAATCATGGTGTTAGTCCACAAAGATGTCAAGGGAATCAATGTGAGGTTAGAAAACTGCTGTGCTTTGAATGTACATGTACATACTGGCTGGCCTGCACTGCACTGTTTGATGTGGTAAGGAAATTACACTATGTGGGGTGAAGAACCTGGCTAAGGGGATGAGCACTGGTGCAAAAGTAACAATGTCAGAAGAAAACAATTCAAATATAGTACATGTACTAATTATTTTTTTTAAGTGCCCACTCTTGCATATTTTGGTGTGTATACATTTGAGGTGCCCACTGCCCATAAGAGGGAGGTTCCCACTGCAGAGAGGTTTTATTAACATGTAGGTAATAGGGAAAATCAAACGGGACCGGAGTAAAGTGGCCATTGTATGGAAGTGCCCACTCCAGATAGGTGCCAGCTAATGGGGATTTTACTGTACCCGTTGTTTAATGAACGTATTCCTTTTGATTACTTTGCAAGTCAATGGAGATTTCAATGGAAATTCACATTTTCGACCTTTTCTTCAAAACCATTAAACAGATTTATTCACTTAAAACTTGGGGGGGGGGTGTACCTTAGGTGGGTCTTCTTCAGACTTACTGGCAATGTACGTGGACTTGATCTCCACCAAACTGTTACTACCTGGAGGTCCTCTCATTTTCTGATTTTTAACAAAATTCAGAAAAACCGATAAGGGTATACATGTATATTCATCTTAGTGACAGGGATCATGGGCTTAAACAAAGGTGACCTTGATATCATTCTGAAGTGCACATGACCACTTCAGTCTGTGCATGTTACATCAGCTGAGCACAGGACTATCCCAGTTTTCTAGTTTTGTAATGTCCACTGATCTACCAACATCTGAAGTGACTCTACCCATTTTTACCTCAGCTGACTTGTCAGTCAGGTGAGGTTTTGTTAGGGTCCGTCGTCCGTTCGTCCGTCCGTCGTCCTTCCGTCGTCCACAATTCACATTTTTGACTTCTTCTCAAAAACCGTCAGCCAGATTCACTTCAAACTTGGTGGGAATGTGCCTTGGGTGGATCTCTACCAAGTTTGTTCAAATGGTCGCGGTCCAGTGATTTTTTTATTTTTAATGAATTTTTTTGTTCTTTTTTGGGTAAATCTTAAAAAATCTTCTTCTCTGAAACCGCTCACCCAATTGCTTTGATATCACACAGGAACACTCCCTGGGACTCCTAGTTCTTAATTTGTTCACCAGGTGGCGCTGCAATTTTTTCCTAATTTTTTATGGATTTTTGTGTGTTATAGCTATTTTCGACTTCTTCTCCAGAACCGTCACTCAGATTAAGCTGAAACATGGTGGATATGCTCCTTGTAGAAGGGTCAAAGAAAGTTGTTCACTATATGGGAATGCTGCAGATTCCTGATTTTTAACGATTTTTTCAATTCGGGTACTTGTCGGTCAATGCAGCTTTCCTATTGATTACTATGGAAGTCAATGGGCATTCTAATGCTTATTCACATTTTCTACTACTTCTCCAAAACCGTCATCCAGATTAACTTCAAACTTGGTGGCAATGTACCTTGGGTGGGTTTCTACCAATTTTGTTCAAATGTTCATGCTCTAGTGATTTTTGGATTTTTAATGAATTTTATTGTTCTTTTTTTTTTGGACAAATCTTAAAAAATCTTCTCCGAAACTGCGTACCCAATTGCTTTGATATCGTATATAGACACTCCCAGGGACACCTAGTTCCCAATTTGTTCACCAGGTGGCGCTGCAATTTTTTAAGGAATTTTTTGTATGGTTTTGCTATTTTTCACTTGTTGTCAGAGCAGTCCCTCAGATTAAGCTGAGATGTGATGGATATGTTGTCGTGGGAGGGTCAAACAGTTGTTTACTAGGTGGCACTGCTTTGGATTTCTGATTTTTAAGGATTTTCAATTCGGGTGCTTATCGTTCAATGCAGCTTTCCTATTGATTACTATGTAAGTCAATGGGCATTCTAATGCTCATTCACAGGACAACTGACACGAAATTTACTGTTTACTTGATAACTTGAGATCTGTTTTGAGTTAGCTACACATGTTAATTATTCTGTATGAAGGTCATGCTGAGACAGTACATGAATGACCTTGACCTGGTTTGTGGGGTCACAGTGCAACATACATGAATTTTACTCTTCATTATAACTTGAGAACTACTTGAACTTTGATGTTGCACATGTAAGTGTTCTTCTATAAAGGTCAGACTTACTCAGAACATGGTGTCCTTGATCCTTTCCCAAGTTCATAGAGCTGCAAGTGTGATGAATGTCAAGATCAGCTGAGGCACGGGCTGTTCACACAGCCCTCTTGTTTAGGGAAAGGGGTCATTCATTGATTTCTTTAAAACATTTAATACATGTGTATATTTCAAAATTAAGGTTCTGTTAATAGGCCTCTAAATGGTCCTTTCATCAGAACCTCTGAGCTTCCAGGGGCTTCACCTCCTAGACGCCCACCAGGGGCACTGGCCCAGGACCCCAGTCCAGCCTGCACCTACAGAATTCCATTTCGGAATTCTGTAAGATCTACAGAAAATAATTTCTGTTGGAACCTCTGCGTAGTTTCTATCAGTGGCATGAAAACTTGTGGGTCATCAAAAGTGTTTACGTGAAACACTACACTTTTACTGGACACCGTAAATCAACCAGCACAGAATATGCTGAAGCACAAGAAAGGGAAAAAATATAAAATTTTGAAGTTTTAGTCCCACATGTATATGGAGGCTGAAATGGCAATGAGAAGTGATAATTTGGGCCAAGTGGTTTTGTTTTGGAAAGGGGCCAATGATTTAGAGTCCGCTCAGTACAACGTTATACTGTCATTATGTCAGTGGACACCAGAATTTGAGACCTAATTACGTGTGCATGTTTTCATTATAGCAGTGTAAGCAGGCCGTAATTTGTGTGTTGGTTTTTCACCAAGAGCCCCTGTGTGTGCACTGGGATTAGAGGCCAAGATTGAAAGAGCAGTGAAAATTTGGCAGTGCTGTGTTTTAATTGCAAGACTTGCTGAATTCAAAGTACAACTATAGCTCAATTCAGAAATGCAAATTAAAAACAAGATTTGTAAACAACGTATGAATGTGTACTACTGGAACTGTCATTATACACACTGCAGATCCCATCTGCCCCCAGAAACAGGTACATTTGATATATTAGTTTACATTCTGATACTTTCATCATCAGAAATAGGTTTCTAAAATGTAAAGAATATCTCAAAATCTTTCTGGGATGACATTTTGTACATTGCTTGTTAAATTAAGCAAAATATGGCATGCCATGTATGTGAACAAGGATTCCTATTTTAAAAATAGAACTGAATTAACCCTCTGAGGGCTTGATCAACAGCTGTCCTCAGTGAGTGACCTCTGGCTACCATGCACCAGAAGTGTGCCCTTGAGGAAAGCTGTTGACCAGCTGCCTAAATAAATTTTGATGAAAAAATTAGCATAGAACATTGATGACATGGACTGAAGTTGATACTTTTGGTGGGGAAAGGGTGTACATTGACATCGTCAGCATTAAGCCCATTAGGTTTAGTCAATGGCTGTGACTCCAACTCTGCGTAACAAATTGTGAGGTAATGACAGCTATTTCTGAAAGAAAATGTATATCTGATTGTACACGTATATGTATGATGTAATTCCCATAGACCAAAATGAGTCATTCACATGACTTGTGCATAGTCTGCCTTACGGGTTTGTGCTGGCCGTTAGCCAATGACTAATGGAGGTAGGGTTTAACAAAATATGGTTGCCATCTATTAGCCAATTTGATCAAATAAGAACATGTAGAACCTAACTGCTGGCTACCCCAAAAATTATGAAAGCATTTTTCCCTGCTGTTGGCTTGTGAACCCAGTTTCTTGTTGTGAAATAGTAACAATCTTATAATACCTTGGGCTAGCCCACCAACATGCATAAGTGTTCATGCACGTAGAATAAAAAATATTGGCAAAACAGCCGTGAGCAGAAAGAAACAGAGCACTTTATATGAGCTTTATTTATGTTGGATTAATTAATAATGTAACATTCTCAATATGTTTGGTTTCTACAGGTTTGAATTATAAATGATATTGTGGTTATTTGTTGGATTATTTTCATGTAAAATGCTTGCTTATTGTCAAGTGGAGGATGGTTAATTGCTAGACCTTTTGGTTTTCCCGTTAGCCGACATGTGAGCCTTCAAAACACATTCTGCAATGATCTTAGAATAAATAAAATATAAATATTCCTGGAAGTTTTTTGTGATTATTAAGTTTTAAATTGGTATGTTCAACAGGAAAGTTGAGCGAATATTCAAAGACATTCTCGCATTAGTGAATCCAGGTGAAATTCCATGATGATGCAAATGGCTTATGCCAGGGGCATACGGAGGCAGGCTGTTGAAACTAGCGGCTGAAAGCTCACGCTTCATCGGCATGCATAGCCACCCGCCGGTCTTGGTCAGTCTCAGTAGGCTTCAAGTGATTTTCTTCAAAACATCTCGACAAACCATATATCTTATTATATATCACTGGAAAGGTCTTTGTAAGGGGGAAACAGTGATGGTATTTCTATTTGCCATAGACTCAAAATTGTAAGATTTATAGATGCTTCCATTTTTGTGTATTTTAATTTCTAACGCAAAAGTCTTTAAATACTGCAGTATAGTCCATACCCTATTTCATTGCGCTGACAATATTTTCCAGTTACGGTACGAGAACAGGGTTGGAAGGGGAAATTGTTCTGTTGGTCCCCTACCTCCAATGAAATGCCTGGAGGGTGGGGCAAATTTGGTCATTTAACTAGGCTCCCCGTCTTTTGGCCACCTGACCACATTGATCCATTCTTTCCTTCGTTGTTTGTCTCTTGTGGTAAAACTATGAAAAGTGACCCCTTCCATCCATGGGTTCTTTTCCATGTTTGTAAATGTTATTGTGTTGGCATAACAGCCTGGCACTTTGCAATTTTACACAGACATTTTCGTGGTGATACCTTGTCAACAACTGCAGAAATAGCTACATTTTCTTGTGTCCAGTCTCAACCCATTCACTTTGCAACGCTCTGTAATGGCTGCTCCAATAAGTGTCCTAATTCACGCAAAATTACTGTGGAATCGCATTGTGCGATCCTGGCAGTAGAAGCAGGAACTATGAGTTCGTAGGTCTGGTATTGGGAATGTGCATTTTAATTTTGTATGAAAGGAACATTATTTAGCCCGGATAATGATTACTGTGAATATATGACTTGCATATTAATTTCCCACAAAAAATATGGCCTTAGGTAACAGCAATAATCAGATGCCACTGTTGGGGCACCCTGATGGACAACAGTGTTGTCTGAAGGAATAAGGAATACTTATTCCAAACATATGTACAACTCCTGGATGCATACATGTGCATGCATATCAAGTACAGTGTGTGGTTGAAGAACATGTCAGAGTTTCACTATGTAAACAGCCCATTTTATCCATATTGCTACATGTAGTTTGAGGAGAGGAACCTATTTTGCTGTGTTTGATACAGCTATCTGCCCATATATGTGCTGGGGCATCCCTGTTCAATGATACAGGCCCATGGCTCTGCAGTTCTATTTTTCAGCCCTGTGAGCTAATAATTTTGTCAGTCAAGTTAACTAGCCCCCTGTGCAAGAAGGCTTGACAATGTCCATCCATGCATAAACCATTAAGAATTTTAACTAAAATCTGTGGTTGCCCCCAGGGCTAGTGTTTTGCAATTCTAACTTGCCCAGATTTGAATTTGACTTGTCCCAGGCTAGTGGACATGCTAATTTAAGAACCCTGAGGCCAGAGCAGCACTGAAGCTAATGTGAATGTCACGTACTGTGATTGACATGGGGAGTGTGACACATGATTGTCGTAAATTATGATGGTTTATGCATGCTTAAAAAAGGTTGGGGGGGGGGGGGGGCAGGTCTTAATGCTTCAAAGGCTAACTAGGGTGCAGACTGTAGATAGCACATTTGCTCTATTCCCTCACGTTTACTGATTGCCAGCTGATCTGATAAGGAGAGGGATTTTCCCATTTGGAGCCAAATGGTTGCCATAACATATCTGGTACACAAGTAAAAGGCATTGTTTAATTGACCCAAGGACCCTCTATCAATGTTGATAGGGGTTCCTTGGTTGCACTCAAGCCATTGTATGCATCACTAGTTGAACTGTTTTCTTGACTTCACCAGCATGTGTTTACCACGTTCCTTGTAAAAATCAAGTTGAAAGTGTGTGCTTTCTTATGTGAAAATGGTATTTTATTGTAGGTTTAACCCTTTCCCCCTTGAATTGGCACTTGAGTCAACAACTTTCCTTGGCATGAGTTGGGCAATAAGTGCCCAACTCATGCCAAGGAAAGTTGTTGACCTGGGGCATGTGGTCTTGATAGGGCTCATCTACAATTCTCAGTCAAAATTGTTTTTCATTACTGTTGAAATTATTTGAAAACCCTGAAGCAGACGACATTTGACCACCAGCCAGTTTTGGCTGGTTTATGGGGGAAAGGGTTAATAAAATCAGACCAACCCCACACTTGTAAGTAGGACACTGTTAAAGCACAATTTCCTGTGGGTGAATAAGTCCTTGTAGGATTATAAGAGAATATATACATGGGTCATCGGCACCATACACAGACCAACAGAAGCCCAGCAAGTGGAACTAACATGTTTAACCTTCCCCCTTAGAATTCAGACTCAGTCCACAGCTTTCTTGGGCCTGTCTTAGTAAAGCTGTTGATCTGGGGTGTACTGATTGGATAGGGCTTGCCTACAATTTTGATTCAAATTGTTACCATCAGCATGAAAATTAACCAAGGAAAAACAGTGTAGCAGACAAAAGTTTGCCTCCAACCTACTTTTGGCTGATTTAAAAGGAAAAAGGTTAACTGTTCATTGGACATTTTCTCATAATTTGTTGTGTTTGCGGAGACTCCTCTTGTATCAGAGCTCTATTCAAATCAATATAACAACTACAGTATAGTACGCATGGTATTCCTGAAGCCCAGCCTGACATATTTCAGTGACAGACAAAGAATAACATGGTAATTGAAAACTTGTTTTCATTCTGCAGACTTTTCTTAATGCAGCCGTAGTGTTAACCCCCTGTGACTGAGTCTGCAGCTTTCCGCAGCATACTCTGTGTGAAAGTTATTGACTAATTACTCAAATGATTCAGTGACCTGATTTTTTTGTTTTAAAAAGCAGAAATTTTTCACAGTTAAAAAAAAAGAAGAAGAAAAAACCAGGTGAGGTTTATGACATGAGACCATTTCGGATGGTATTGACATAATTATGTAATAGGAAGAAGTTATATGGCAATATAATGTCCTTAGATTTCTAAGGGTTAGCTTGCGATGTGCCACAGCTGTCTCACTTTTAACCATGAGAGCATCTGATGTCATCAGAGAACAGTTAGCCTTCAAAGCCACAGGGATATGACTTTTCTTCCTTTGAGAAAAATTCCTCTTTGTAATATGTGCTGAAAGTTATTGTTCAAAATAACTTGAATTTTGTCTTCTGTGTGCAAATGTGGTGTGTTGTAGTAGGGATGGGGTATGGGGCTTTGCTCCGCCCCTATTCCATGCCAGTTACTACAGCACCGTCAATATAGAATTCTAGAGATTGAAATAACGAAAATAAATAAATAAATAAAATGAATATGCTAGACAGCTGTGGAAATTAGAATATAAAACTTGTGTCATTCAGAAAGAAGACCGTAAAGTTTTTCCAGCAGTTTCACAGATCAATAGCTGTATCAAGGGTCAGGCAGAGGCACTCTGTCTTATGATACCTGACAGACGGGAAATCTCCCTCCTAATTATTTTGTAAGAGGGAGATGGGTATATGTAGTACCTGAGTGGGAGAAGGGTCTGATAGCGGTGTCCCCTGCCAGAGTGTGAACTTTTTGGAAATTACGATTGAAGTTGTGCATTGTGGGTCCCAAAACAGGACAGTTGGGGGTGTCTCAATATCCACATTGACTTTTACCAGCAGGTCATTGTGTATGTGTGTCGCATGTCATAGCGCCTCTTCACAGAGACAGTGGCACATATCAAGTTATACTTGGTGTTACAATTGAAAACACCCCCAATGAGAGACCACCTGCCTTTTAAGACCACATCTGTCTGGCCCATAGGGTCATCTTTTCAATGAAGTTTGACCTCTGTCAGGGCAATCTGTTTCATGTGGTAAGCTTTGAAGCCGCCTTGCAGATGTTTTTTTCCCCGAGAAGAGACCCCTGGGAAACCTATATGTTGTATGTTGGACACATACCCACACATATATGTACATTGTGGACTGTTACGAGTACGGCTCCAATGACAAAACCGTTGTAATATTGTTCGTGTAGCCATCCCCACTCAAATCACACACGAGCATTTGCGTGTAAAATGTCCCCTGCTTCAATACTTTATTACTCAGATTTGTCACTAATGGGAAACATTTTGAATGGGAATTGAGGTGAGGCATATCAGAATGACAAGCCTCAGGCCAACCTGTGATGGGGATGGGTGCATTGCACTTAACTGGTACCAAGGAAAGCTGGCAAATGAGTCCTTTTTGTAACCAGAAAAAGATAAATGTCCAACATATTTCTGCACTGTGGAGAGAATTAAATTTTAACTTTCCTAAGCTTAGTTAATGTATTTTGGTTTGTCTTTTTTTTTTTTTTAAATTTGCGAATGGGGGTGGTGGAGGTGGGTTGAAATTGAAGAAAACTGGGATGAACATGACAAACTGGCAAAGACTTGTAGATGACAGTCACACACAAACACCCTCCCCCCCCCCCGAACCAGTCAAGCCTTAAAGTGCTAATCACAGCTGTAGTCGCTTTCTCGTTACCATTAAACATATACTGTTCAAAAGATTCAAATTCCTCATGAAGATACGTTTTATTCAAATACCAGCAAGTCTAGTCTAAAGCAAAAAGTAATCTTAGTCAACAGAGGAAAGCTGTTGACTCAATCTTAAATCAGCGTTCTAAGGGCTAACATAGGAGGAAGAAGGTATAACATTAATATACATGTGACTGTCCTTTCTGCAGTGAAAAAGGTGGTCAATCTCATACTGAGCAGGTACTTCCTTGTGACAGGTTCATTAAGATGGAAAAGTAGAGTGTTGAGACTGCACAGACCATCTCCTAGAAAGGTGTGGTGTCTCACCTACTGGTGTCTTTTTTTTTTTTACCAGGGTAGAGCTTTAATTTGTAGACGTGTTATCTGTTATTATCAGTGGTATTTCTGTAATGAGACTTTTTTTTGGGGGGGGGGGTCAAATATTGATCATATGTTCTTGTGGTGCCATTCACAGTTCTGACCATGTTTAAATTGGCTTTTACTTGGATTTCACCTTAATTTTCCATGAATAAGTAAGACATGTAGTGTCTAATCTGGTAATGTGCAACAACTCGATCTTATTGCACACATTTTATAGGCCTACCCCATGTGTGTCAGGAAGGCTTGGTAGCATTTTCATGGTTTGTTTCTCTTGCAGGGTCGAGCAGTACAAACAGCACAGTCCCTGGATGAAGGACTGAAGCTTGTGATACCGCTGGCCACGACAGACGTGGCTTTTGAAGAAAACAATTTCAAACTTGTACATCTTACTGGAACACTCAGGACAGACAAAGTGAGAGAAAGTGTGCTTCTTGACTGAAGTTCCTCTGTAGATTAGCATGCATCTAGTTCACTTTTATACTGGAGATAAGCAGCCTTAAAAGGCCTTTTATAAAATTTAAAGAGTTTTCTTTCAACGTCCAGCCTTAAATCAATTCAAAATGCAGTGGTCCGCTCTTGTAAGCCCCTCTATGAGAGGCCACCCCCTCTACACAAGCCACTTCTCCATGCAGCAAGCATGGTTTTGTCATTTTCTTTACCCCCTGAAGAGAGTCCACCACTCTCATAAGGCTACATTTCTGATGCTTAGGGTGGCCTTATAAAATTATAAGTGGTAATTTTAGGTACCACTGTACCTGGAATTACAGCCCTTTACAAAATTAAATGAGCACAGAGAGGCCCTTTATCAAATTTAACAGACTTTTCCTTAAATTTAATTTCAGACTTAAAACAATTCAAAATGACCAACAATAACTGCCTTTTATAGAATTCCGCACAGACTGTCACATTTTTTTCTCCTTGTGTAAATATGTTACTGAAAGTACTCTGGGTATTTTGTCTATGGATATTGGTCTGTACGTTAAAGCAAAATGTCAGCAATGTCAAGAGTAAATATCTAAAATCAATATCCAGTTTTATTCGTATATTTGTATCAAAAATTGTCTCACAAACTCATGTCAATGAAGAAGGACATAGCATGTATACATGTACATGATGTAGCAAATTATCTCCACATGTGGTTGTTTTTGCATTATGTTTAACAGGTGTTGAATGATCCAATATACAATGTAGCTGTTCATGCAGTCAAGCTGAAGAGAAATGTGGAGATGTATCTGTGGGTGGAGCATGAAAGTACCAGGTGTGTATTTTGTTAGGCTGTTTATATGTACCGTATTATTACCATCAAGCACTTGGAAAATTATCAAATTGTGAGGCTGAGATTCACACCTAAGTTTCAAATATTTGTTCCTAATTTAAGCTCACTTTTTCTTGTGTGGAATGCACATACAATGTCAATTTTTTTTCTTCTATTTTTTCAAAAATAATGACCACTGTTGAAGAGGCAGAGAGTATCAATAGTAGCTCGAACTTCTCAGGCTTAATATGCCCTATAAAGGCTATCATTATTTCAAATTGAGAAAATCTTAGATCGCGCAGCGTTGCAATCACCAAGTTGGATTAAGGAATTTTTTGCATTTGGGCAGCATGGTACAATTTTTGCAAAATTAATTGTACACATTTGGAAGAGTCACATCATTTTAACATTTTCTGAGTCACAAAAAGTGGGAGTGCTTGAAAGAAACAGGGATGTCAAAAGGGGTATCACAGTTATTAACATTATTTTACAAAGTTCAGCTTGCTGTCAAAGCTACATGTAGTAATGCACTTTAACCATTTCCTCCTAAAACTGGTCAAAACTGGCTGGTAGTCAACTGTCGTGTACTTCAATGTTTTTCAATGGTTGCAGCTACTGTAATGGAAAAAAAGGTTTGAAAAAGAATCCTAGATAAGAGCTGTTAATGTAACATGCCCTAGGTCAATAGCTTTCCTTACCCCATGCCAAGGAAAGTTGTTGACACGGTCTTAATTGTAGGGAAAAGTGTCAAAAAAGTAATCTTTGGATAAACAATTTGACAAGTCTGTAACAAAAGTTTTGTAACCATTTGCCAAACCTCAGTAGCTATTGAACATTTGTTTTAAAAAAGATGGCCTTGATAGTTTGGATTCCTGTGGACCAAGAGTGAGAATTCTGATAGAAATTTTGTCACCAGACATAAGTTATAATTTTGCCAAAGCCGACGTGAACGCTTGAAGTGCCGAAGTGACTGTAGAGATTATTTCTTATGTTTAGCACAAAGATTTAATACGAAACATGAATAGTACTACAGAAAGACCTGACAACTGTGGTCTCCCAAAGGAGGTGGGCTCCCAAAGGAGTGGTCTTTCAAAGGAGGGACTACTGTATTATGTATTATGTTTGTAGAACAAAAGAACTAGCTTTGAATCAAATCATCCAAATAAATGGGGGGCAGAGGGAGCGGGGGACATTAGTGAGTTTGTTCCCACCAGGTGTCAGCACCAGCTGCTGCAATATTGTTGGCTTGCATGGATCTTCACATTTCATTGTCAGACAGACTAATATATAAACATCTAGTAACCAGTTCCAGGCCATTTTAATCATATTTTAGTGACCCCAGAGATGAAACAGTATTTGCAATGAAAATATGAAAACAGTGCATCTTCAAGAAGGGAAAATGGTGCACTCGATGGATAAAAACTGATTTAGGACCTTGATTTTCCCACCTATGCTGTGATGGTGACGATAGAAGAACTCTTTGGTTTTAAAATGAATTGCAAAATTAAAGAGTATCCAGTGATCAAGGTACATCTGTAAAGTATCAAAATAGAAATGATCTACTTTGAAGTAAGGTGGATAATAATAACAGTATTTACCAACTCTCTGAGTTGCTAGGAGACTTCTAGAAATTAGAGCGATGCCCATCAAGTTTTCTTCGACAATTGTGAAACTCTTCCCAGAATTTTATCAATATTTCATATCAAAGTATCAATCTCCCAACTTTTGATTTTCCATCTTCCTAATTTTCTGTTTGACTAGTTGGCAACACTGTATGTATGTATGTATGTATGTATGTATGTATGTATGTATGTATGTATGTATACATACATACATACATACATACATATATACATATATATATATATATATATATATATATATATATATATATATATATATATATATATATATATATATATATATCTATATATATATGCATACACATACATACATATTGTATATGTCAAAGAGATTTTTTTAATGGGGGGTGGTAGCTTAAGACCTGAGGCTATACTTGATGCATATTTAGTGTATGTGCACCACGAAGCATCTAAAATTGATTTTGAATGTGTCATTTTTCATGTGTTGATTATTTTCCTTATTGTTTTGCCTTCAGGAAACTGATCACTTGTTTCTTCGTTTCAGAGAAATAAATGAAGGCAGTCATACAAGGAAAGAAACAACATATTCTTACTGTGAGTAGAAAGTGTCAGCATGCACTGTATTTCATGGGGAGTTCCTGTTTTTCTGTTCAAAAAAATTCTACACCAGTATGACTGAAGTATAGATTTAAAAAAAATACTCGCGAAAATTGTCACATATAGTGTTAATAATCCAAACTTTTTTTTTAAATGTCTTCTTTTTTATTTCAATTGTGAAATATGTTTGAATGTTGGGCGTGGGGATCACTTGGATGTAAGGGATTACTGCATGAGCAAAGTGTCAGCCAAAGGAAATTTCAAGGAACTTATATGAAAGTGAAAGAATGCAGTCATTAGGATTTTAAAGTGGGCTGACTTGTCATCGACTAGTATGTCAGGCATGTTTTTCGCCAGCAGCTATCAAACCTGTTAATATTTGTTAGTTTTCCTGTATATGTATACTAATAAATATAGATTATTAGAGGTGCTACACTTATTTCCCTCTACTTTCTATGTATGATTATTTGACTTTTCAGCCAAAGAATGGAGAAATCAGTGGGTGAACAGTAACTCATTCAGTAATCGTGTCGGACATCACAACCCAGAGTAAGAGCAATAATGTATAAAGTGACAAATTGTCAATAATAAAACTTTTAAATCTTAATTCCTTTGATGGACAAAGAATTTTTGTGTGTCCTCACCTGCAGCTGGGGCATTTAGCCCCTATCATCTGGATGTAAAATGGAAATTAAATGAATTATGCTGTAAGTTTACAGCTTAAGGTAGGGATAAAATATAATGTGATTTATGGACAGCAAATGGTGCATTGAAGTGCTGTAAAGCCAAGTGGTTTCATTTGTCTATTTAAGGAAAAGTGAGAAAAGGTAAACTGTCTTCGGATTTTTGCATTTAAGTAGGAACAAGAGTAATATACACTGGCATAGCTTAAAGTATTATATACTATTATATTAAGCAACTTGGATCCATTTGTATATTTAAGGATAAATGAGAAAAGGTAAACTGCCTTTGGATTTTCGCATTTAAGTAGGAACAAGAGTAACACATTGTACACACTGACACAGCTTTAAGTGTTATATACAGTAACATGTGTGAAACAGTTGTAATGTTTTCATTCTAACTGAGTCATTTTGACAACTTTCAGCTCTTTTCCCGTCCAGTCCATCACTTACAAAGCCCAAGTTGTTCAAGCGGGCAGTTTCTATTTGTCTCCAGGTAATTCACTTTTTTGGCTGATCTACAGTTCTTTTTACATGTAAATCATTTTTTTATGTTTATTTTTAATCTGGTTTTTTGTTAGTTAAATTTAAACCTGTCCTGCTCAAATCGCACAAAAGCACGTGGAGGTAAATCATCACAGACGCTTTGATGTCTTTAGGGAACTTTCTTGTTCATAGCAAAAAAAAATCGTTTGCTTAGAATTGTAAACCGGACCGATTCTGTGATTCACAATGCAAAATGGGGTAATACATTATAATCTTGCCAGATTTAGTTTGTGTAAAAGTTCAGAGTCCTGGGTGAATGTAGATCTCCTCATGTTAAAGATTGCAAGCGTGGGCTACAAAGAGGAGGTTCAACGAATAGGAATAATAAACCATTATGTTTCAAATTTTTCCTATGCAGTCCTTCTGAACATAATTCGTAAAATTATAGGGGTGAAAGTGAACTTGAGAAAAGACTTGCTTGCACGTATAAAAAATGTAAATGTAGAGTGGTACCTGGTGTATGTGGTCACTGACCATGAGAGGCCATCCACTGTATGAAGTCATATTTTTTTAGACCAACCACTCAACATTATGAATAAAATTATTTTTAACAAAATAATATTGATACACATTTTTTATTTCAGCTCTAATTGAAAAGGTCAGCAAGTTTCAACAAGTTGATATCTCCAATATCCAGCCTAGCGACCAGACTATCAAAAAACACTTGGGTAGGTTCTATCATGGGCACAACCCCAACGACCCACAGGTAAGAAATAAAGCCTTGCTGGCTTATGCATTGTTAGCTCATTGTCTCGGTATTATACTATCATTTTGGTGTAAAGTTTCAAGGAAAGGTATGCCAATATTAAAACTGAGGCAACAAGCTGTGATGAACTTTTTTTTTTTATTTTTGTTTTCCTCACATCAAGATTAACCAATATTTCATGCCTCTGTCTCAAAGGGCGACTCCTAGCCTAATTTCATTGCCATCATCACAACAAAATGTGAAATTTCTTTCAACCACTGTCACATAGATTACTTTATTTTGCATTGTACTTGCTGCAAGAAAATGGTTGACAATCACTTGAATTAAACATTGTTCCATCCCCTGAAGACGGCCCTTGTTTCAAACATCATCTATGCATTTTTGTCACAATTAATGGCAATGGAAGTGGATTTGGATAAAACATTTGTACTGTGATAAAGTTCAAAGAGAATTGTGTCATCTCTCTTCAAGAGGAGGAAGGTCATTCATTTCCCGCAAAAATCTCCTGAAGGTGCTGAGCATAAAATGTCATCTGCATCGATGTGTTCTCTTCAATTTTCGAAAATATTTTCAGTGCAAATTGGATACGAGGCCAGTTTGAGTATCTTACATGGCGTCAACATGTTCGAAAACTCCTTGGTGTGGGTCAGGTGCATAGTGCGCAATTGACATCAGGGAAAGTTGTTTACTCTTTCACTGCCAACTGCGGCTCAAGTTGAAGAACTTCAGACGAACTTCTCTGAATTATCAAATGGATACTGTTTTAATGTTCTCTGTAAACAGATCTTCCATTCAAGTACCAGCACGCCTATAGACCAACAGAATGTTTATGGTCCAGGTCAACAGCTTTCCTTATTGTTCTTTGGGTGCAATGCTCCCAAAGCTGGCTGATGAAATATGTTGACTCAGTCCAAAACTTGGCACTGAAAGAGTCAACCGTGTCTTATTCTAAACAGAAAAATGTTAAATGACTTTGTGAGGGTTTTTTTTTGCCTTTCAGGTTGGAGACCTGCGGGTCACGTTGGAGTATGCAGGATTGAGTGGAAAGTCCAGCTCCAAGATTGGACCTCCAGAAACTGTAAGATAATCATAAGTGTCAACTATGCTCATTTTTTGTTTTCGTAGAAACAAATGCCTTTGTCCCAAAATGTTTAAAGTGAGTATGGATTTTAAAAAAAAAAAACAAAAAAAAAACCTCTTGTGGAATAGTATTCATGTGCATGGTGCTGAACATCATATTAGAATTTTCAGTTAAAAACGCTCAAGTTGATGCAAAAGTGGACACAATTTGCCTGGTAAGCAAATCAACCTCCACATTTTCTCCATTCCAATTGGTCTGCCCTTTGTATGATCCCTGGATTCGTACTGAAAAAGTAACTCAAATTTTGATTGGTTTGCTTTGGTTACCATGGTAATAGGTAGCAGTGCAACTGGGTGCACTTGCTGCCTATAGCCAAGGTGATAGTGATCAACTTCCTGGTTGGTCTATGGTACATGACAGGGGTGACAGGGCAGTTTTATTACCCTGGCTATAAATAAAATCTTGCAGTCCTTTGGCAGACCAAGTGTAGAACATATAATGTGGAACTTAGTCTGCTCAGGAGGCATTGAATCTATACCTGTATACTGAAATGGATAGTACTTCTTAAGATTGGTGAGTTTCAGAGTACTTTCGTTTTGATGCTGATAAACAGTGTCTGTAGGTAAGATTTACATCAGTGGCTATATTCACAAAGAATTTTAATCTAACACCAAGTTAGGGATCAAAATTAAACTCTACTTGTTGGATCCCGAATTACTTTATCCTGGGTCCAATTGCACATTCTGATTTCTGGAATTAACCAATCTATGTTTTTATGGCTATTGTGCAAAAAGCATGCTTAATATTTCAGGATTATTGTTTATTCCTAAGTTGATCCAAATTTGCAGGTAAAGCACTGGATCAAAGTAAGATCAATTTTATAAAATGAAAATATTAATCGCAAAATTTATATTATAACCAAGAGGACAGATTGGTTAATCTTGCAAGTTTTGCTCCAATATTAGGTCAAGGATTGAGTGACTCAGGACCAGAATGGCATCAATTTTAATTTTGGGATCCAGTTCAGGATCAAACCAAATTTTTGGCGAATACAGCTACAGGTGATGTCTTCTCAAAATTGTTGACAGAGTTACAGACTTTTGACATCTAGTTTGTAAAATTAGAATCACTGAGTATGCAATGCGACTGTTATATGTTGTAGTGTTGTTTCTTTGCAGGTTAGCATAATTGCAAAACAGCACGGTCAACAGCTGATTAAATACCAAACTGATGCAGGAGATAGTCTCGAGTTGTTGTACGAGGGAGAGTTCACAGCACAGGTTAGCTTGGTCAGGCCATGCAAATTAACTACAGTGATACCTGCTTGAAAGACTGCCTCTTGTGAGCGGCCACAAATCTTTTAAAGACCACCTTTTCATGATGCAACAGTCTACTTCTCTAAGTTTATTTGTATTTTAAGACTACTTGAAATATGACACCATTGTTTGCTAGTAATAGAGGCAGTCTTACATTTTATATATACATGTATACATATATCAGATGATACCAACAGCATATTGAATTTCTCAGGTACATTTCAATCAAATTATTCAGGGCAGATACTTTTAAACACTATACATGTATATATTTACCAATATTTGTCAAAAAAAGAGCGATAGTAGGGCTCAGCAGATATGAAAAGGCCAACATTACACAAAAGTCACATTTTTCTTCTTTTTTTCTTTTTTAAAGAAATAAAAATGATTGAGTTAGAACTTTAAAACTGCTGATGGTATGTGAGAAACTAGTAATATTTTTTGCCACAGATGTCTTGTAAATAGTATAAATCATCTTTAGTTTTGCTGTATATCGCTTCGTTTATCTACCATTTTAATGCTATAACATGAAGAGGAATACAACTTTTGTGCATTTGTCTGTATTGATTATGATTTACCTTTTCAGCAAATGTTTGACAAGGAACATGCCACAAATAGCATGATTACCTGGGCCGTAAGATTTGGTGGCTGGCTCCTTATGTTCATAGGGTTTGGTTGCCTGACCAGAATCGTCGTCACACTGGGTATGTTGATGCACCATGTTGTGGCTTTAGCTCATTGTATATCAGTCCCCGATTTTCACATATATTTATTTACCTGGGTTTAATACAAGGAACACATACATGTTCAGTTCACAAGGGTTCCATTGAGATGAAGTGCGACTCTTTCGCTTTTTACATAGCTCGATTGTTTTTGCATGAAAAGTTGGCCAGTGTGACTTATATACATGTACTGATGCAATCAAATGCATATTGAGTCTCTCACCAACGTGTCAAAATTTGCTTAAAATCCATCTAACTTATTGATGTCAATGTAACTTTTTGTATGACCCATACCTCAGTTGAGGTCAAAGGGACTAAAGAACCTTGAAGCTCGGGGTACAGTTGCAGAAGCGTCAAAATTTGGCCTGTTCGACCTAAACACTCATTTCTGGTATTGCACAACACATCCTAAAGAGCATGCCAGATATGATAGAAATCTGATATATCAGAGTCCAAGATATAGACAATGACATTTTGTCCAGTTAAACTAAATAATTTAATGATATAGAGTGCTGATTGCCGAGCAAATGAAGAGCTTTTTTTAGTAGATCAACCAATGCTCCTAGGAAAGGGAGCTTTATTCAAGTAGAGAAGACCTTGACTGTAGTCAAGGCAGGCCGTGTGCTTGATGGGTCTTCCCCATTTGGCAGGACTCTCCCAGTTTGCGGCATAACTTTCTGTACTATTCATCTGAAATTTTAGTATGTTTTAAGCAATCTTCCTCACGAAAGTGTATTCATTACTTCTTTATTCTTTGCTACATAAAAAAAAAATCTTCCACATGGAAGCCATAAAAAATCTCCCCATTTCTCATTGAAGAATGTTTACGGGTACAAAATCAATTCTGTCAATACGTAGAGTTTGTCACAATTATGTTTTTTTTTTTTGTACATTGCAGTGGACTGGCTTCCCATTGTCCGAGAGCTGGTTACTCTTGGTGTTACGTCGCTCAATCTCACATTTTCCATTGGTCTGTCGCTTACCATCATTGCTCTAGGCTGGATTCGCTACCGTCCCATGCTGGGTTTCGCTATCTTGGCACTGGCTGCGGCTCCTTTTCTAATGAACAAGTGGAGAGCACAGCGAAGTAGAAGACCCACACCGTCAGCGCCCCCTAGGGATTATTATACTCCAACAACGTCCCAAAGAGACTACTATGACTGATAAAGGCTCCACTTTATTATTATGATACAGATGTAAAAAATTGATTTTGTATGCGGGAGAAATTTGTAAAATACCTGAATGTGAGTGTATTCTGTGGAATGAAAGAAACTGTATTTAATTCAAAAATTTTATCAGAATGTTGGTAAACTAAGGCTTCGCCTGCTTGGCTTCCAAATATCTCGAGTTACTTTATTCCTTTTACTGGATTGCAGAGCAGGTTCAGATTTTGTCTTTGAGAAACAGCAACTTACTGTCAGCAGGCAACTCTTCCCCTTGGAAGAAGTACATGTAACCCTACAGTGCTGTCTGTCATGCAGGCAAGCTGGCTTGGATGTCACATTGTTGATAATTGTTCAATTTTATGGAAGTTTACTATATATGTTGTTATATTCAAAATATAAATGGATGTTTGTAAAAAGAAAAGAAAGAAAAAAAAGAAGATGTGTCAATTAGGCTGAAAACCCTTTTTTCCAAGGGTTTTTATTTGCACAAGTTATCTCCATTGGAAGTTTTATATATATTTTAAAATTGACACCCTCATGCAGTCAGATTTCTGCGTGAAAATAATTACCATAAAATACCAACTTCTGGAATGCCCCCTTATTTGTGGAGCACTCTTCACCTTCCCATTTTGGCAAGGTACTTTGTATGTTTGATGACAACAAAATTATTCTATTGAGGTAGCTTTGCAGGTTTTTTATCATATTTTGTCAGCCCTTTGATTTGTTTATCTTAGCACTTGCCATGTACAGAACTCAAATTTAAACTGCTCTAAGAGTAATAATTTTAAACAAGCTCAGTGTGTGTGGTAGCGTACTTTGCCAGAATGCTACATTTGTTTTTGTTGTCTTAAGATATTGACAGTGTAAAGAAGACTACAGCAGATGTTTTGTAAAGGTGATATATTATAAGGGAATATGTGGCAGACCTGTGTACTGTTATGTTGAAGAAATAGTGGTACAAACTAAATATAGAAGTAAAAAGAACTAAGGCTTAGGACAGAGGATGCCACTTAGTATACAAGGACTGCAGATACAGGGTAACAGAGTCAAGTTGTACCATACTTTAAAAAATCCAAGAGAGCACATACACTTTGTTGGTATAGTAAAGACAAAACAATACATGGATATAGTAGAAAGCTTTCAAAAAGTGAACCCCCACCCACAATAATGCCTACAACTAATGTGGCTTTACATGAAACACACTTCGTTGGTTTAGTAAAGACAAAGCAATATACCATGTATACTTATGTAGTAGAAAGCTTTCAAAAAGTGAACCCCCACCCACCAAAATGCCTACAAGTAATGTGGCTTTACATGAATGTACTTACCATGTTTTCTTGCCACTTTCGATCAATATCTAAGGCCACTCTACAGGTTTCTTTGATCATCCTTGGGATGGCTCAGGGTTTAAAGGTTTCCTTGAGTCCACAGGGTCCTCATGTTACCTTGGCATTGTGTAGGTCTCTGTGGTAACATACGAAGGTCTGTAGGCTCTTGCAGTCCTCAGTCTCCGTCAAGCTCCACAGGGTTCCAGGGTTGCCATTGAGTTCTTTTTGTTTTTGTGGGTCCTCAGGGTCCTTGTATCTCCTTAGGGTTCCTCGGTTCCTATTGGATTCCTGCAGGTTTCTTTGGAATCTCAGGATTCTTCAGATCTCGTGTAGACTGCATGGGGTCCCTTGGGGTTTCTCTTGAACCCATAAGTTCTTCAGTTCTACTAGATGGTGGTTCCTTGGGCTTTTCGTACACGATGGGGGTTCCTTGGGGGGGTTTGCAGACAATGACACAATGCCTTTTCATGAGAACCATGGATACCCAAAGAATCTCATCAAGGTCTCGGGTCCCTGTAGACCCCAAAACCCAAAGATACCCCATCACAACCATGAAACTTAAATGATCTCATGGAGCTGTCTGGACCCTGTGGAATAAAGAAAGCCCAAGGAACCCCATAGGAACCCCTGTATCCTCCAAAATCCCAAGATGATCTTCAGATTATGTAAATCTAGCAGGCACAAGGCATGAACTGTTAATATTTATTGTTAAAAAAATGATGCCATTAAAGTGTATTTTTACATTTTTTTTTTTTTTTTTCGTGGGTTGTACAGACATGCCTGCTCATTCTGCAGTTCTGAAGTCACTATGCTACATTTGATAAAATTCACATGTGAATTATGGATGATACTCAAATGGGGACAAAATGGGCATTCAAAAATTTCATTATGGTGTTAGTTCTATTCAGCTCCCTGGACACTTAATACATTTTACAAATGTCAGACCCAAGTTCAGACATACATTTCTCAATACCTGTAGTAAAACACTATTTTTGCACATAAAATCATAATATTCACATTATTTAAGCTTTTTCTGAGTTACGCACAGGGGCGGGTGCTTAAAGGAGCAGAGGGTGACAAAAGGGGATAATAGGGTATGTTACATAAAAGCCTGATCGAAATGTTGCATCTATGTATCTTTATATTATTCAGGTGCTCAAGGCACGTACAGTGAGACCTCATTATAACAGTGCTGAGGCATCTGACATATTCACTGAATGACACAAGTTCAAAGGGATTTAAAGTCAAAATCCTTTAGTATTTGACTCCGTTATCTGACATATTCAGGTATCTGACACGTTTTGCAGGGAACAGATGCTGTCATTGTAACGAGGGTTCATTGTACATATAATATATAACCCCACTATCTTTGACTAGATCTTTCTAAGTGCCATTGTTGTCTATGTACTGCAGTGATCTCATGAAGCATGTGATATTCAAGTTCAAGGGGGTGTGAAGGGGTGTGTATGATCATTATTCAAGAAGAAATTAAATGCACCTTCTTGGCTGTAAAATTACGATTGCGGGTTATGACTAATTGAGAGTAAAAAAAGCAGTCAGGAATGACATTACAAAACAGAGCCTGGTCTTGGTGCGAATAACACACCATGCAAGCACCCCTTGGCAGCCCTTATCCAAGATTCATTTGTAATGCAGGTATAGACACTGTAAACAAATTGTGACTTAGTGGTTCTAAGTTCCTGTGAGCAGCTTGTTCTGATTTGAAAGGTGGATAAACAATGTTAAATACTTGACTTATTTGCTTGTTTACCTTAAATGTGTGTATGTTTTTTGAGGTATATATGTACACATATTTTATTACTGACTGATCATACAGGTTTCTATGTGTGTAATAATGTATATACAAATAAGATGATCAAAGCCTTGATTAAATTAAATTATACAAGTTGTTCAAAAGTAAGTGAAATACATGTACGTTATTCAGAAAATGAAGCTGGACTTTATTTATACATGTTCTGCCCCTATGAATGGGGAGAGATGCTTGACAGACCATTGCACAAGTTGGATGTGTTTTGCTCTGATTCACTCCATCTTCTATGTTGACTGAACATCATCATGTATTTTAAGTGAACATCAGCTTTAGAGACTACTGAGCTACCAATAATACTCCCAATTTGAAAGACCAAAACTTCAGTCTTCTGCACTTTGTTTTTGCAATATTGAATTTACAATTTACACTCAGAATTGTGTACATTGGGTAGACAAATTTCATGGTCATGCAGTGCTGGTGCCCTTGATCCCAATTGTAAATTCACTTAATTTTGCTGTATAATTATTTTCGCTTATTTTGCTTACGGCACAAAACCCGGAATATTGCCATGCACATTGACTAGCAGAGTCATGCTGCCTTGGGAGGACTTGGCAGGAACTGTATATTGGCAATGATGATCAGTTGAGGGCGCAGCAGCATGCACGTCAATGGAAGTAGGCAATGCATCTTTTCCATAAACATATCCCTGCACTACTTGTTTCTGCATTTGTCTGATCTCAGGGTAGCCATTTTTTTTTTTTTTCAGCTGCCATAGCTATACCATTCAAATCCATCTTAAAAACTACCATGCTTCTTCATAGAAAGAACCCAGCTTTTAAGCGATACCGATATCAAGGGAGATCCCAAGAGAGTTCCAATAGTAGCATGGTCAAAATTTCTGTCAACAGAGGGCTCTGTATGTCAAATACAGTCTGCCACAAGTCCTGCCTGAAGGGTTGCAAGTGTATATCTTTGTGCCCTTCTGTGCTGCATGTGCACAGTAGATGCTTGGGTTTGATTTTTAATCCAAGTCAATGTGTATTTGTTTTAATACCTTGTTCTACGATATGGTCCCCAATGAATTTGTTGAATTGTGCATTGCTTGAATTTTAACAGTAGCATCCCCCACCTCAAAAAGGAGAAGTCAAAAAAATATCTAAGTATAAAAGAGCATTACCGTATTTATTCCAATAAGTGCACAGCACCCTCAGGAAAATTTAATTGGAAATTATGCCTAAAAACAGGTAATGGACTAGAATTGAGGCTGAAAATTGACCAACTATAGTTCTAGAAATTTTCACGCTCGATTTAATTTTGTGCTTTTTGTGCTACCACTCCAAGTGCGAAATTAGAATGCATGAAAATAAGTTGCATTGTATTTCAGTACATTGTATGGCATTGGATTGCGCAAAATTAAAATGCATGAAAATTCTGTAATTTGAGTGAAAATTGAGTTTGCGCGAAATTGAACATGCACGAAAATTTCTAGAACTACAGTTTATAGATGGAAACCAAGGTTTCTTTTCTGACAAAAAATGGAGGAGTGCCCTTATTAGAGTATGTGCCCTTGTTGGAATGAATACAGTAATTGGAAAATTTGTAATCTATAGTGAATGATCCTAACTGCTTGGTGTTATTGTGAAAGAACATGTGAGAAGTATGACTGATAATTATGTGGTAGATGTTGGACTGTTAAATGGTTTTAACTGCTGTACGACCGTAACCATGGCATGTGATTAATGGTCCTAATTTTATTTGTGTCTTGCCCTAGATGTTGGCAGTTGTGCTCAAGAAATATATAGCAACAGAATCATTTTATTTCAGGCCTTTTTTCTAGCACCATTTAGGGCTGATTATGGACCCCTTGGCCATTGCAAATTATTTCGATGCATACCATAATTCTCAAAATGTTCAACTTATTCATGGAATATGTGTTTTGAGTTGCATTAGTCCACAAATGAAAGAGAAGGCCCAGCTTCCTTGCACCTGGGAAAAGCATTGGAATCATACAAATAGAAAAAGTAGCTCATTTCCATTTCAGAATATGATGCAAGTGTGTTATTGCAAGAAGACAAGTTGGACAAGTTTTAATGGTCTTCATTAGATGTAAGAATAATGGTAATGATTAATCATGATAACAGATGATAGTCACGATAATAGAGGACAGAATTAATCATGATAAAAGTTGAGCGTCATGATAACATGAGTCATGACAACAGATTATAGTTGTGGTAGATGAGAATTTATAGCAGATATCATGACGAGAATTAATCATGCTAGCAGATACAAAGCCACGTGGCTTCAGTTTAATAGACCTGTTATCACTGTATGTGCCACAGATATTTAGTTTGCAATTTAATAGGATGTATTCATATTCAGATGCGGTCCTACTCCAACAGCTATTGAGCAAAAGAGGGAGCCACCTGCATCAGGGCAGATCCATATATTTAGCATGGTATAAAGTACTTTCTCAATAAAATAAACAAAAAGAACACATAGTCTTAAGAAAATGTTTTAACATATATTTGAAACATAAAGGATGCCTAAATTGTTTAGAAATGAGCTCTCTTGTGCTTGAAAAGGCGTTATTTATGGATGTTTATGTAGTATATAATACAAATCCGCCCTGATCATGGTGGACGTATCAGTCTGTTGCCCTGGCAACACAGGAATTGAGCAGGATCGCAGTTAAATATGAAGGTCTCTTATTGAAGAAAGTGTTTGTAGATGCAGTTAATCCTGTCCCCCGCCCACACAGTTTATCTGCTGATATGGCGGACTGGTTAGTATGTGCAATAATCTGGAGAGGGCAGCACCAGTAATTCAGTGTCCAAGAAAATCTAATCAATGTGAGTGTGACTTGAAATCATGCAGATATGAGATGAATTCCATATAAGGTTCATCTGCAGGGTCACTGTAAGAAACCATGGAATTGTGATAGAAAAGCGGAGTATTGCATGGAGAGATGTAAAGTTTTGCTTGTTTCTAGTGATTGTTGTTGTGAATTGTCATAAAAGGACTATTCAAATGTACATAATAAACTGAGAATTATGTTTTACCTTATTGTCTTTGTGTGGTTGCTGTTGATTTTAAGCAGGCAAAGTTCTTGTATTCTTGCAGTACTTATTTAACGGTATACCGTCTTAAAACCCCAATACTGCTGGAGTAAGGTGCCACATTTTTACTTTTCTTGCTGAAAGGGAATATTTGAAGAATTACAGGTGAGAACTATAAGGATAATGTGGCTCAAGTCAATAGCTGTCTCTGGTCCATCACTCAAGCTGTGCCAAAGAAAGCCGTTGACTCGGTCGTATTATAAACAGGAAAGGCTGAAAAGGAAATAAAGACTGGAAATTCCACTTGACAGACAGACTTTTTATATTTGATTTTGAAGGGAATGGGGACTGTTTGGCAACTTTCCATGAAATGTGTTCTATGTAAATTACGTTGAGTTTGAAATAGTCCATTTTGAAACAAGATGCTCGTGTAGTTTGTGTCACAGACTGTTGCAGGGTACCCAAACATTTTCAACAAATGTAGAATTTGTTGCAAGCATGGATATCAAACAGAAAACAAATCATAATTTTATGTTTTATTCAGGCAAGACTTGAATATGTCACAGCATTGTAAACAGTTTCATGTAAACAACGTACATACAATAACAAGGTATAATATGCAGTATCAAAATGTAATGTACATATTTGGCATAAAATTCAAAATTGCGATGATTCTTGCTCAGCTTAACAGCAATTAAGTGTGCCTATCACAGCCTTGTGTGTTGATGTGTTGGTGTTTTGGTAAAGAATTTCTAATCCATACCAAAATAATAAATCGCCCTCTAACTGACAGTTTGGTGATTTTGTTCTGTTTCATTGCATTTTGTTTTGATTAAACATTAATTTCAATAAATATTCACTTGTTAAAATAATAAGGTAGTTTGAAAGACGTGGAAATAAAATTTATTGTGCTCTACAGTAAAACCTGTCTTCGATGACTACCTTATAAATCGGTCAATTTTCTTTCAAAACAGTTTCATCATGAATCATGAGAAACAAAAAACATGAAACGAACTGAGAATGTATCCCCAAAATGTGTTCCAAGTGGGGGTGATTTCATAAGACTGCGTATACTATAATCCTTAGTTTAGTTTAATTGACAAAATTAGGTTGGGATGAATTCAATGCTGTTGAATCATCCTGAGTTAACTGGGCAAATTTTGGGAGCTCTTTTCAAAGCAACAGTGATATCATTTTTAAAATAGTAACTATCAAATCAAATTAAACTAAATCTATCCACAACTTGTTATCTAACACCTTGCATATTTACCTTGGTTCTTTGTGAGTGAGGAGTGAGTCTTAATTCGCACAAAACTATCATGTTTACAACAGTAGCTAAACTGAGGTGATACAGTTACTTGCCAACCCATGCTTTCACTTCTACGAAAATTTTAGACACTCCCACTTGGTTGATGATTGCATAAAATCTAATAGGGACATTCCATTATCCAGTTACTGCTTCTGGCCACCAGGATCACACAATAATGCTTCATGGTACTTTGCGTGAGGTTGGATGGCAAGTGAGCTGGTCATCATGCAGACATAGTGAATGAAAATATGACACCATGAGAAACATATGTTGGTTTACCTATTTTAACAACATGCAGATGTTGACATGCTTGTGTACAACTGTAAGATACCAGCCTGTTCTCCTGGTACACAGAAATTCATGTATTTGGAGAAATATTCATGGATTTGGGAGGGGGGTACTTTCTATAGTTTGCCACATTTAACCAGGCATTGCAGGTCCAGATAGCTTGACCTTCGTTTGCAACAAAGGCATGCTGTAACTAGGAACTCAGTCATGTAGTTGTCGAGATGGCCAGAGGCAGTAAATGGATTTTGAAAGGTCTGTATTCAAATGATGATCAAGTGATTTGATATCGGTTGATAACACTGTTATTTGTCAGGATATCGGTAAAAGTTCGTTGTTCTTCAGTTGCTCCTTTAACTCTCTGGACCCAAAGGGCCAATATGACCACTTTAAATATATTGTGTTACAAAATTTTAGGGCCCAGAGGGTTAGTATATAAAAAGAAATTATGAACACGAAATTTATCACACCTTAAAGGAGCCACAAACGAAAGTAAACATTTCCTTCAAGAAAACCTGTACTTTTTGGGCAACCTCGCAGCCAGTTACCATATCAATCCTTTTAAGCACCTAGGCCATTTAGGGAATTAAAACCAAAATAAGCCTCTTTTGTAGATCTATGCGTGTAATGTTAAGGTAGAATGAATATATAAATGTTGGTAAAATGGACAATATGTATTTCAGAAGTTTGGGAATCAGAAAGTAAGGGGGTGCTCACGAGGCTACGGGAACTTACAAGGAATTTTATGGTAACAGTTTAACTCTTTCCCCTTAAACCAGTCAAAACTTGCTCGAGGTAAAACATCATCTGCTTCAATGATTTTCATTAATACTGGTGTTAATGAAAATTGCAGATGGTCACCATCAGAATAGGCCTACCATGCCTCAGGTAAACAGCTTTCTTTGGGGTGGGTTAGGCACCATGAGTCCAATCATCCAATGGAAAGATGCGGCCTCGGTCTTGATTCAAGGGAAAAGGGTTAAATCACTACAAATATATCCTATCCTTAACTCATTCCATGTTACAGAGACTTAGGTTATTGGTTTTTGCATTGCCTTATGTCATGCCACAGCTGCCTGTTGGGCAATGCAAAAAGCCACTCTCCCTTAACCAGGTATGTTGGTACTTGAAGAGAAGTTCTTCTTGTGAAGTATTTCGAAATGTACATCTTATATGATTCAATGAAAATATAACTATTCTTCAGAATCAGGACTGGTGAGGAATGAGCTAACGATGAGGAACAACTGTGTAAATTAACTCTTTGGTCACAAAGATTTCACTTTTAAGGCGAGAAGTCTGATGACATGTGGTCTTTACAGCAATTTTCATGGTAATTTTTTCTCAGACATGAGGTCAAGTTTTTCAGATTCATTCAGTTCATGTGGATTAATCACAAAACTTCACATTTCTTCCGCTATACATAGGATTAATATACTCTCAGATTGACCCTTTGTTTCCTTGGCAGGCATAACAACACACTGCATTTACTAACCATTGAGACAATGATGTCATCCAGACAATGTTTGGTCGTTATATGCGAACAATACTGTGTCTTAATACCTGCTAAAATCCTTGGGCAAAAGTGTGGCTTTCATACTGGTAGTGGTATTTTTACTACTGTGTCGATACCATTACATTGTCCAGTTCTATAAGCTTACACTCTACACCCTTTTTACAACACGATACAAGCATGATTATATCAAACATTAATACAACATATTGAGGAGATGTTGATTTGATGAAAGAAATTCAGCACAAGCATCCAGATATTACAAAAATTCAAGTGTACCATTGAAATTTCCTGACAGAAGGAAAAAGGTTTCATGTGTTTCCACTGAGACAAGGGAACTGCATGCTGTATCAACTGACCCAATGAAATTTGATCTATTATGTATCCATTGAACCAACTGAATTCCGTGATGTATCCACTGAGCCAATCAAATTCCATGTTGCATCCAATGAGCTAAATGGAATTCCATGTTGTATCAAATGGGCCAATGAAATTACAGCTCATGTATTACATTAATGTGTTTTATCTTGCATAGACTTTTGTACATTGCCACATACTAAATACCAGATTTGATATGTTTGTATTGGTTACAACCACTTGCAGGTGAGAACTGGTTCTCTTTATATTTCATCTTTCACAAAAATTCACTGAAGTGTATTTCTGGTATGTTGGGCTTACTTTTTTCACAAGCCTGATATGGGTCATGAAAATACATAAAGCTGCAATTTCTATGCAGTATACATAATACATGTATTATTGCTTCATGATGATTTTCCAGTCTTTCAAATGAGCCTAGAAAATAAAAATTATGTTAAAAAACATGGATTTACCCAACCCCTTAATGGCCAAAAGCAGTTGGACGTGAAATATTGTCTGCAATATTGTTTTTTGTCATTCATTTCATCACTGATGACGAGAAATTTGAATGAAACTTGTGGGTGAGACCTATTAATATAACAAGATCTGGGTCAGCAGCTTTACAATTGCCACAGGGTAGGCATTTATACTTGGCATCCAATTCATGACAAGGAAAGTTGTTGACTTCCCCTCAATGAAGAAGGGGGTCAATTACATGTACACCTGACGATTGTTGATAACTATAAAGAAAAGACTTTGCCCATTGTGTTACAACAAATCAGTAAACATACAGCAAGCACTTAATATTTACATTTTAAAATGCTTATGTCCCATTGGCTGTCACGATAGGAACATGTAACTATGGTAACCATGTTCAGCCAATGAGAGCAAAGCATTGAGCAGTTTTCCCCTTTAAGTTGTGACCACAGAAAAAGATGCAATAATTGTGTAGCAGTGACCATATGTTCAGCATTTCTCTCGAAACATGAGCCAGAATTGCACTAGAATCTCTCACATGTTCAAGACTACTATTCCTTTAGGAAGTCTGGATCGGACAATTTTCTTCTCATGTGTTGTCTGATAAATTATGTTTCAAAAGGGTTAAAAAATAATTTAGTCCTTTCAGTGCTATGCCAGAAACTGAATCAACAGCTTTCATCAGTGCTTGGGACATGCTGTATCCAATGAGTTCTGAGGAAAACTGTTGACCTGAACCATTTTTTGTTGTCTGGAAATACAGGCATGCTGGTACTTGAATGAAAGGTATTTTTACAAGGAATTTGAATCTGGAATTTTTATATCGATTCAGATGAGCAGGACTTTTGTCATAAATGACAATGAAAGGTTTAATATCACAACTGTGCCACATAAATCAAAAAGAGGGAAAACTGCTGGTAAGGGCAGAACTGAGCATATATCACAGATATTGCACAGTAAACATGTAGAACACATAAACATGTAAAACACATGATGAACCAAGACTCCCAACGAACCAAATTACAATATTAACAACACATTCAGTTGGTGATACCACCTCTCACTTTCTAGAAAACAACTCGAGATTCCAATGCCACATAAGTGTTATTCTAGAACATTCTTTTTGAAGGAATTGTCAGACTAGTCTCAAAACTGATGGTAACCAATCCAACACACATCAATGCATGAAGATAATATACATGTTTGACCTTGTTCATAATAATAATAATAATAATAATAATAATAATAATAATAATAATAATAATAATAATAATAATAATAATAATAATAATAATAATAATAATAATAATAATAATAATAATAATAATAATAATAATAATAATAATAATAATAATAATTTTAATAATAATAATAATGTGGCTGTTGTTTATCCTGTCTATGATTGTATTGATTGGGAAAACAAAAATAGCTTGAAATTTGAAACTTAAATATCTGGCAGACCAGATATGACTTCCAATAGGAAGTATTCATATTAAATTATGTTGACTGCAGACCTGCTTGGGTCCCCTCAGTTGCTAGGCAACAGAACTATGCCTCCGCCATGATCAGGGCACTTTCACAAGATATGTTACTGAACCATACACGAATAACATTGCCCTACCAAACACATTATTTTTTTCTAAATATGTTAAGCATCTTGTATGTTTTAAAACTCAGTTTATGACTTTTCTTAAGCTTTTTGCTTTCTCAAGTTGCCCCTTTTATGACAGAAGCTCAGCTGGCCCTGCTTAACATGTGAATGTGCCCTCCTTCATGTCAAGTTCCTTGCTACAGTCTAGGTGGCAGCACAGGATCCCAGTTAATATGCATACCTCCTATTTAAGCACATAATTTGAGATGTTTCAATGGAAAGGGAAAAATATGAATCAGCTGAAAAGACTTTCTAGCATTTCACATCATATATGGAAGTGATACCATATTTCGCTTTTTTTGAAGTTAAAATTATGAATGGGATCATGTTTTTTAAAACACAACCTAACAATCATTCGTCACAGTTATGAAATATATATAAATATATACATATAACACAAGTGGAAACCATGGAAATCTTCAAGGAAATCCATTAATATCAGAGTTTGGACTGTGGAATAGGGAAATGACTACTAGGAAGTGGTTGTGGACAAAAGGACACAAATACAATACAGTGTTTGCAGTCAAACTCTGATAAGAAAAAAATAGTTTCTTCATTTTGAAATAAATACATGTTAATTTTATTTCACTTAATCCTTAAACTTAAACCATCAATAAGATAAAAGATACCCTCTAGACACAATCAACTTGTGGATAGACAAGAACATGTAATACATGATCAAAATGAACCAACATTCATAATCCTCACTTTCAATAAAATAGTCACAGCAGTTTTGTACAGAATACTGTTTACTTTCTGGTTGTTCTTAGTTGTCCAATCAGGATTGAGCATGGAGTGGTTCCCATGATTCTGTAGGATAAAGTGAGTTCAGCAGTCTCATTAAAGAAACCAAAGATCATCCAATCAGTCTAATTATTTTAGTGTACAACTCCAGTTGATTGGATTGTACTTCAGCTGTTCTCGGTCATACTTGTCTGTCGAATATTTGGACGATTTTCTGTCGCTCCAGTGATATTCCATTAGCTGTCAAAGTAAAGAAGAATTTTTTAAAAGGGACGCCATTGGAAGTGATACCATATTTATCTTTTTTAAGTGAAAAATTATGAATGGGATCATATCTATTTGAAACAAAATCTACACATCATTCATCACAGTTAATATGAAATATATACAAATATATGAATATATACATATATATAACACAAGTGGAAACCGCGCAAATCTTCATGGAAATCTACTCAATCACAGGATTTGCTTTTTTGACTTGTTTTCTTCTTCAGCTTTACATTCATTCGAAGAATTAGAGGTTCTTATGACTAGATGATTAATATTAAATAAAATTCCATCAAATTATGTCATCTGAAGCATATGAAACAATGATAATTATGAACATTCTGTCATCTGAACCATATATATAATATAAGATATATATGAATATTTTCAATTTTGTTGATAAGAGAAAGGAAATTGGATAGACATACCCTTTTATTTTCATTGGTAAAATTCTTTAGGTAGGTAAATTTCTTTTTAAAGGCAGCAGCATCTTCATCTCTACATTTCTGGTCATAGGCCACCGCCTTGGTGCTCTCGTCAATCTTGTCGACAGCAGCTTGTCTCTCACCGGACCATTTGTCTGTCATCTGCTGCTTCAAGACAGATCTGACATAATGTCTGCAACCAGAAGCAGAGATTTGTGTTGATTCTAATGTATCATTAATTTTTTGTTAAACGTATTTATGTCTTTATATCTGTAACATTTTATCTTCAGGTGTGTAGTGTAAGTATATACGTTTGCATGCAGTTGTAATTCTGCACATATGATTTTGAGGGCCACTCTTGACACAACATATATCTACCCTGCATGCATACATACATACATACATACATACATACATACATACATACACACACACACATACAAGCATGCATGCATGCATACATACATACATACATACATACATACATACATACATACATACATACATCTCTCTTAAGACCACCACCCATATGATTGGACAATATTATAAATTTCTTGCTTAAAAGGATTGATGGGCCACGGTGAAGTGAGCTGGCTAAGGAAACAATAAAAGTGGGGAGAGGTCTTCGTACAGAATACATTGTATAATATTATGCTGTTGAAAATGTATTTATTGTCACCTTTTGTACCATAAGAATCTATTCCCCTGTTTTTGCAGCAGGCACTCTACATCACCATTATATTTACTCTTTTTGGCAAATAAACCTTTCCTGCTCAGAATAAGATTGAGTCTGTAATTTTCCTTGGTGTAAATTTGGTGCCTGCTGCCAAATCCACACCAAGAAAAGCTATTGACCTGGAGCATGTCATTATGACAGGTCTTCTGCACAGTTCTCAGCAAAATGGTTTTCTACACACATGAACTTGAAAGTTAATAGAAAAAAACAAACCAAACCACAGCTGATTTCAATTTATATCTGCTTGCTTTTGGGGGTAATTTTGAATGAGAATCATTAACCAATAAATGAGTCAACTTTGCAAAGCAAATAAAAAACTTTAAAGAAAAAAAAACTGCACAACTGATTGCATTTACATCATACATGTAAAGCCATATTTCACAAAGGTACATGTACTTTGTGTAACTTTTGTGGTAGTATTGAGATATATATCTGGTTGCAATTGTGTATATTTTTGTACAGTGAAAAATGATAGTAAAAATAAGATAACACTGTTATGAAATAGGCCCTGAGACGATCCCTTTATAGTATCAACGAAGATGGAAAGTCAATAGATAGAAAGCTGATAGACCACATACACTGTACATATATCACACCTGGTAGAAAGGTCCATTGTCTTATGGGAGGAGGGTATCTTTATTTACCTATCATATATTGAAAATTGTAATAATTCCCTGATTATTGTAAAAATAGGTGTTGATTAAATGCACAATGGCTTTTCACTACTTGTATATAGAACCAGCAAGGGCAATCTGTACCACCAACAGTAAAGGTGGGCTGATTGCTTAGAACAGTTTTAGTGACATACAGTAAAAACTCATTATAATGACACCATCTGTTCCCTGAGAAATATGTCAGATAACTGAATATGTCAGACAAATAAATCAAATAACAAAGAAAACTAACTTTTTCTCAGGAAAATTTGTGTCATTATATAGAATATGTCGGATATCAGAGTTTCATTATAATGAGGTTTCACTGTATTGTAAAATTTACTGTTGCAGCTTGATGCAAATCCACAGCTTGAATATTCTTAAATCATGAGTCAAATGTATAAAAAAAAAATTGCAGGTCATGTGTATGTCAAAGGTACGCATGATATTCCTTAGATACCAGCCTTTACCATATTTACCATTCAATAATTTTTATCAAATGTGACTCCAGAAATTATAGATTGATGAATTTTGGCACGGTGGGTACAGAAATTGTATAGGCCCAACCATTCTATTCATTCATTGGCAAACATCTTCACTTGTCACATGAGAATGCATATGGGTTCTTCACTTTTGTGGACACAGTGAGAAGGAGGTGATGACCATGTTTAAAGGTCAACTGCCAAAATAACACAAATCAAATCTACTTGCAGAGGTAAATTTAATGACTTGAAACCACTGCATACTACATGTGTACTTTGCAACAGTTGGATACTGTGATATGCCTGAATTCTAATTGTTGCAATACAGTATGAAAATAACAATTAGGAAATTGAAAATTCCTGAGGTATGAAATTCTTTTGATTGCATCAAGACCCAAAAGTACAATGCCATGCATGCTTGAATAGTCCAACCTATATCACTCTGGTATTTTTACAATATCTATGAACAGGGTACCAACATGCCTATAGCCTTAAGTCAGTGGTTCTGGCACTGTCTGGCAAGTCATGCTGCAGCTGCCCTTGTGGCAGCTGCAGCATGACTTGCCAGACAGTGCCAGAACCACTGACCAAGGCCTGTGACCACAGTATGGAATGAGTTAAAAAATGTACCATTGGTCCCCAGGGTGCAAGTACTATTTTCTAATTTCACTCAGCTAGAAAATGCTCATACACTTACAAAAATTGTTTATTTCTGATTTGTTTTTCATTTTCTCCATATGAAAAATGTTTCCCTATCTTAAGCTTATTGTGGCTACATGAAGTCGAACGCACCAAAAATAAGACCAATTATTCAGAACTTTTAAAACCTCAAGTGTTTTCAACACAGAAGTGCATAAGGTCTCAAAATTTATACCAGTAAAGCATGGACCGTGACAAATCTGTGTTTTGTTAGGACAAACTGGGCCTCTGAGGGTGGTATATTATGAAGTGACATCTATCCTTAAACTATTGTTTGCCAGTAGTAAACAGTTTAGGGCTATCGAAGTGTGTACCTCACAAACATGTTATGTTTATCATATAGCCTCCATTGGCTACTGACTTCATTGTGGTTTTCAATTGAATATACAGTAAATATATATTGCTTCACTGAGAACAAGTTGGATGTCCAGTGTTAAGTTGTTACAAGCATATTTGCTGGGTTCTGGAGACTCTTACTAATCTGATGAGGTGCCAAGTTGGTTGTTTGATGCTTATAACTACATCTATTGTGCCTGCCAGACATGTACCAGTTTATATTGTCTCTTACAAACAAGAAAGATGCAAATAGCTTGATCAATGCAGAGAGATATTCAATCTCCATTTTCAGACCCTTTTCTTTGCCTCCTTAGCACCCTTCAGTTGCTATACACTTCCGATGTTGATGCTCCTCGGAGAACCAAACATGGGAAACAACATCGGAAAAATATAGCAACTGGAGGCTGCTCAGGAGGCAATCTTTTCCTGAGGTAAAATATTTCTTTTATTTATTCATTTATTTTTATTTCACTTATTTTTTTTTTTTTTTTTTTATTTATTTTATTTTTTTTTGAGGTGGGGGGGGGGGGCGGGTACAAAGGGATTATACATATATGTATGACTCGTTGGAAAGAGTTGAAATATTTATATCATATATATGGAAGATTTAAAACACACAAATTTTGACTATCATTTCTTTTTTTTTTAATTCACTTTTTATATAGGTCTGATATCAACAATCTCAATCACACAAAAGTGAAAAAATGTCATAATTAATCAGGCAAATCTTCATGGAATTGTTTCAGACAATAAAAAGAATGATTGATAAAATTATACACATTGGGAAAATGCTATGTTTTTTCTACCTTTATTTTTAAAAACATCCTAGAAAGTCAGTTATCAGTAGTCAGTAAATGGAATTTGGCACTTGATATTCACTGCTATATTCGCAGGCTGGATTGTTTTCATGTTTTGAAAATAACTGTATTTACTTAGGAACAATAACGTCAGAAATAAACAGTTTTAATTCATATTTCTACACAGGATTATATATACATGTACCAATGAAAAATTACATAAATAAAAGACCACAGAAACTAATCTATGTTGCTTTTGTTAAAATCAAATGAAAACTGTTGAACATGAATTTTAGGAATGTAACGACTCTCTTCAATTTTCGAAACAGTGGCTTGCAGGTTTTCAGTTAACTATGTACAAATTCTATGGTTTTCTGATGTACAGGTCTTTTTTTGGTTTTTGGTAATATTAGTTTAAAAACAATTTCCAACTTCTCTTTCATACTTGGAAAAAAGTGCATGTATACTTGTAACTATTGGAAATTGTGCCACATATTACTGGTTTCATAACCCTACATGTAATAAAAAGGATTAAGTTTATAGAGTGTATAGCAACCAATAGACATAGAGTGATTTTGATTAATTTTATAGAGAATTGTATAGTGACCAATACACATAGTGTGGTTTTGATTAAGTTTATGGAGCATATAGCAAACACTAGATGTACAGTGAGGAAGCATTATAAAAAAGGGGGAAGGACTTGATTTGTAGTAACGGAATTTGACCCCTGAACAAAAACACCCAATTTATAGTATGGTACTGGTGCATAATTATGGTCAATTTATAAACTATACATGCATATACCCAATGGATGGAAATTTTTAAAAAATACATACATACATACATACATACATACATACATACATACATACATACATACATATATACATACATACATACATACATACGCAAGCAAGCACGCATAGATAGATAGATAGATAGATAGATAGATAGATAGATAGATAGATAGATAGATAGATAGATAGATAGATAGATAGATAGATAGATAGATGAAATCATCATATGTATATTTCATTTGTATTTGTTCATAGAAATATTCAATTTCCATGGACCATTCTATGTACAGTACAGGTGTTTGTTATATGTATTTTAAAATGAACAAATATTGCCTACCACATAGTTAATAATAAAGTATGTCCCTCTGGAGATTTCATCTTAAGAAATCCATATTTGTATGTACACAAATATCATTCAGGGGCACATCCAACTTACTTCCAAGTTACGCCGGGGCCTTGTTATGAATAATACAACTCTGGAATTGTCTGGAATTGTTACAATAAGCAGACTTCATTGGTGATCAGCACTAAGAGAGTTAAGGTGCAAAATAAAGCCTGGTAGCAGATTTGTCAAAGAGCACAGCTCCTCAACATATTGAGTTTACCATGTGTATTGACTCATTTATTGGCCCATGTGGCAAATGACAAAATCAAGTAACTGTTGAAATATGTCCCATTGTTGGCAGGACACTCAATAAAAGAGCAACAGACATCAACTCTGGAAATCGTTTACTCAGTATAAATACTATACATGTATATGTAAATTCAATACAATAAAACCAGTGTGTGTCAAATTGATTTCTGTTGCATGTCATTTCCAGCAGAACAGAATGAATAATTCAAATGTTAATATTAACCTTTTCTGGGCCAGAATAAAACTGAGTCAATAACATCTGGCAGGTCATATTTGGTTCGACCTATGACAAAGAAAGCTCATTTCCTGGGGTATGTCAACATGACAGGTCTGATCTACAATTCTCAGCATCAATAATTTTTTATTAAGGAATTTCAGGAAAATCACTGAAACAGCTGGACCACAATCTATACCGGGATGCTTTTTGGATCATTTGAGCAGGAAAAATTTGAAGACAGATTAATGTAGGCATGAAGAAATATTCATGCTGCATTCATGTGAAAGATTTACAGTGTGGTAGTTCCTCCTTAAGAGACCACCTGCCTTTTAAGACCACATTTGTCAGGTCTAGTGCTCTCTATTTCATGTTAACTGACCTCAGTTATAAAAAAGCTACATGTACCTGCTTTATGCAGTCACTTGTGCACCTACCCTAAGGCTGGTATGATCTCCAAGGAGTGCTCCACATGGCTTGAAACAGTCTGGCCTACCTGCTGGTGTCTAATGGTAACCCTTTCCCCCCTTTAATCCAGCCAAAACTGGCCGGGGGCCAAATGTCTTCTGCTTCAATGTTTTCAAGGAATTTCATGAGTAATGAAAAACAATTTGACAGAGAATTGTAGATGAGACCTATCAAGATAACATGTCCCAGGTCAAAAGTTTTCCTTGGCATGGGTTGGGCACTAAGTGCCCAAACCATGCCAAGGAAAGCTGTTGACTCAGTCTTAATTCAAGGGGAAAGGATTAAAATCTGAACCCAAAAAACAGTTTGCTTTGACCACAAGGTGGAATGTTAGTTTGCATGCTAAGAAACTATATTTCTTTTATTGTTGCAATATCTCCTGTACTGCCATAAAACACACACACACACACACACACACACACACACACACACACACACACACACACAAATAAAAACAATAATAAAGAACTGTATGTTCCACGCTGTTGACAATAGATATTCACAGTGATGTTCAAACTTGTTAATAAATGTCAACATTGTCCTGATATAGAAGAAAAAAAGCATGTCTTATTTGAATGAGATTTCAGCTGAAACAAGCAAAAAAAAAAAAAAGAAAGAAAAGAAAGAAGAAGCAAGAATTGAGAAACCAGTGTTGCATTGAGCAAAGACATATCACAAAGTTATTTCTGTGCTTCAAGCTGACATGTCTTCTGATATATTATATTCATAATGTGTCTCCATGCATGTAGTTCCTGTACCATATATATGTGACCTACGCGATACTACTTAGTGGTAATGCACGGGGCAGTGTTTGTTTAATGGGATTTGCTTAAAGTCGCTTTATGTGAATTTACAGTAAGCCAGCAACATTGTACGACCTGCCTGTATGGTTACCTAGCTATATCCTGTATACATGTATTGATCTATTCTGCGTCGTGATACATAAATGAAACAAGCGGTGCTGTGTCATTATTGTCGTCACAATGGTGAAGTAAATTTGACGACTTTGGTCAGAGAAGACAGTTACATTTGTATGCATGTATTGTTTATGTTGCTTGCCTTGGGAACCAGGAAATGGTGCACATTACGTTTATCAGGACCTTCAGAGTAATATATTTATTACCATATGTGAAAAAAAAAAGAAAGAGACTGAGAGAAAGAAAGAAAGAAAGAAAGAAAGAAAGAAAGAAAGAAAGAAAGAAAGAAAGAAAGAAAGAAAGAAAGAAAGAAATACCCTTTTGCATGGTTGTTGTTGATTTTAGTACATACATTTCCCTACAACACTTCCTCTACTCTGTTCCTTTACAAATCACACAACGCAGACTCCATAAAAGTTTCATGCTTTGATTGCTAATAATTCAGTTTTCTCGTTAATTAGGATGTCATCAGGGTATTCTGTATTGGCAACAGGCAATATACATACATCATTAAGGACATACAAGTGTGTGGCAGAAATTACAGCCATGTAATACAGATTTCACACGTGATAGGCTAATTCAAGAATAAATCAATGTGAATTAATGGACAGTACAATGCAAGGTCCATCCAGACAGATGACTCTGATGAGAGACCACCTTTCATGAAAGACCGCCTTTTTCGGGTTTGTTTGCTAAGTACTTTTCACTTTATTTGTACCTCCTATCAAAGACCACTCATCTTGAGAGACCACAATTTTTAAATTCTTAGGGGTGATCTTTAAGTCAGGTTTCACTGTATCTCCTTTAAGACCACTCATGGTACTGAAAAATGAGGTCTTTACCGGGAAATTGACATAATCTTGAAAATGATATGTATGTATTAAACATACAAAACACACTCATCTGAAATGATGGTTTCACTCAGAGTATGGTCTTCTTTCAGTGTGAATAATACTGCTACTGCTCATTTTCCATTGACATAGCAAACAACAGAGAAAAGCCTTGCCTCTGTTCATAGTAAACTGGCAGTTTTTCATGAATCAATGGACAGATGGAGCTGAATCTTAATAGTTCTGTCAATCAAACTCTCAGATTCCACCACTGTAATTATGTAGAATATAAACTAGGGCATAAAGCTGTCACAAAATAGTGTACACATACACAGCTCCTACTTTCAAATTTGTTCATATTTACAATAGCACTTCTTAAAGCTCACACCTTTAGTAAAAAAAAAAAAATATTCACAAGAGGACAGTGACAGTTCTGTGCTCAGCTGACCTTACATGAAGTGCACACATACACAGCTCCTACTTTCAAATTTGTTCATATTTACTATAGCACTTCTTAAAGCTCACACCTTTAGTAAAAAAAATAATATTCACAAGAGGACTGTTACAGTTCTGTGCTCAGCTGACCTTACATGCATTGACTGAAGTGGTCCTGTGAACTTAAGGATGACATATAGGTCACCTTTGTTTCAGATCATCAACACTGTTCATAACATGACCATATCCCCTTACCCATTTTTTCAAATTTTAATAATTTGTTAAAAACCAGAAAATGACTGCACCATTGTATATAGTGACCAAAATTGGTAAAGATCAATTCCATGTACATTCCCAATACATCTTAAGAGGATCTGACTTAACATTAATAAGAAAGAGTTAATAAAAAGTGAAAACATACAAAAATAATGGTTATCAGGAGTGTCCCTCTGCAATTTGTAACAACTGGCTTGGCAGTTTTGTAGAATATGATTTTTTTTTAAAGATTAAATCAACAAAAAAAATTCCATGAAAATTTTAAAAATGATTGTAGCTTGATCATTTGCGGTAAATTTAGAAAAAACCCATCCAAGGTACATTCCCACCAAATTTGAAGTGAATCTGTTTTATTTTCCCCATTACCTATATGTTAAGGAAACCTCTCTGCAGTGGGAACCTCCCTACTGTGGGCAGTGGGCACCTCAAATGTATACACACCAAAATATGCATGAGTGGGCACTTAAAAATAATAATTAGTACATGTACCATATTTGAATTGTTTTCTTCTGACATTGTCACTTTTGCACTGGTCAGTGCTCATCCCCTCTGCTACAGAGGGCACTTTAAAAAACAAAATAAAACAAAAGGTAATCAGTTGGGTACATGTTTTTGGATTGTTTTCTTCTCAAGCTGTCATTTTTGCACCACTGTTCATCCCCTCAGCCAGGTTCTTCACCCCACACAGTGTTATTTCCTTACCACATCAAACAGTGCAATGTAGGCCAGCCAGCCAGTATGTATATTCAAATATTCAAAGCATTTAACAGTATTTTAATCTAATATTGATTCCCTTGACACCTTTGTGGACTAACACCAGGATCAAAGGGAAGTGACTTAGCAGTTGACTTCTCTGAAAGAATAAGTGTGTGGTTGAGTGCCACCTCAGTGATTTGCTCAAGGTTACTGTGAAATACTTTGACGCTTATCATTTTAACCTATGAGATAAGAACTGTTCTTCCTATGCAGTCTATGGACAGTACAGGGGGACAGTATCAGATCAGTTCCGTTTCGTACTCCTGCCCGTTAAGCAAACGACAAAAAGTTCTCCAGTGTACACGTCACAATGAAACCCGGAAAATTTCTGACACTTGGTAAGCAAGCAGAAACATTTAAAGAACTTGAGAGTAAATCATAGAGACAAATCATTGCTGAGTATGGCATACCAAAGGGAGCTGTGGGCAACATTGTCAAAAGTAAAGGTCTTTTTTCCCTGTTTCAGGTAATAAACAAAAAATTTGGAAACATTGTTGCCCATCATTTATTTCATTTGGGTTTTCAGCCAGCATAAACATGTACATAGTATATGTGCATGTTTTGTCTATCTATACTACATATACTGGTAACAGGTAATCTATCTGCCCATGGTGGTCAACCCTCTCCACAGTGGGCACTTTTCTCCAGTCCCAAGGGTGCCCACTGTGTAGAGGTTTTACTGTATGTCGTATTCCCAGTTGAAAATGACTCGACAGATTTCGCGCCATTTTGGAATCTCTGAGTTGCCATGACCTTATTTGGAGACCAAGGAAGACATGTATCCATTAACATGAGCATTAATTGCTGCCAGTCTTGTCATGTAAATTTTAACCCTTAAGGCGCTGATTTAAGACTCAGTCAACAGCTTTCCTCAAGACACTTTGTGTGCAATGTGTCCCAAGGAAAGCCATTAACTAAGACTACTTTTTCCTTTAGACTAGGCTTGCTGGCATTAGAATAAAAGGTATCTTCATGAGGAATTGATGTGAAGACTTTGTGCTAAAGGTCTTTGCAGGTTAAAGCTGTACTAATTAATATTTGAACTCAAATACATGTCGCGAAAAAAAAGTCGAAAGTGTTGTTTGTTATGCACATTTATGTACATGTATCATAACTCTGCTTGTTTTTTTTTCTCTTTCTATCTTTTTTCTGGGAAGAGAGAAAGAGTAAGCTTGACTCTATCAATCAATCAATCTGGCCAGCATACCCCATTCCCATATCATCCTTTTTTGAGAGGTCCACCCCACAGAAAAGTTTCAAACTTCGAACAGGAGTGTGCAACATGTGGTGATACTCATGAACAATTGTTTCAAACAAGTATAACACTGACAAACAGCTGTAAGACTCAGTGACTGTACAAAATGCCTTTCATCATCAACGAAGAAAAATATGCTTACCTATACTGTTCTTGTTCTGGTACAGATCCATAATAAAACTTAGACCATGCATTATGGTATCTATGGTGGTCTCTTTGTTTCATTCGATTACTTCTCTGTTCATTCTGCCAGTGCGGCTGTATCGTCTCTAAAGCAACAGTTCGTCTCTGTGGGGCAGGAGGGCACAATGGGTTGATTCTTTGGGGAATATCTGGGGCTGAAGGTAACCTTGGTGGATATGTCTCATAAACCCGAACTTTAGTTCGCGGGGAGCTGGTGGAGCTCCGCGCCGGGGCAATCTGCGGAAGAGTGCTCATTTGGGTGGTGGCCTCTGTCATAGCTGCAAGACAAAATGTCAAACTGATAAATTTTTATATTGAAATATTTCATACATCGAAACATGCAAGCAGTGGTGTTGGAAGATGATTGATTGTTGAGAGTGCATGCATCTCGGTTTTTTTGACCATGTTATTCACGGCTTGTGTTCTTTTTTGGATTATTCACACCTCGCATCTCCCTATCATTTCATCCATAAAGACATTCCCCACAGCATCCTTTAAACCCATTTGAAGCAGTTTCTGAATTAAGCTCATGAAACATGATGCAATATGGCTTTAAATGCTTGTCACAAATGTAATGCAAGTTTTGTCAGATCAAAAGCATTGTCAAAATACAGTACAAATTTCATCATTTCCCAATGTTTTTTTTTTTTTTTTTTTTTTTATGAGCTGATAAGTATTGATATTTTTCTATGGTTTACCAACATACTTCTTTTGCCAAATTTTCCCACAGTAATATGGTGCAAGTAAAATAAAAACATGAAATGTTTCCAAATACTTGACAGTAACTGGAAGCGTAAAAACTTGCTCCACCAGGTCAGTGTTTCAGGGAAATCAACTACTATACAAGTATGTGAAATGTAGATTTTGAGTGAATTTGTGGAAAATCAATGTTTGGTAAAATGCACATTTATACAGTACTCTCCATTATTTTGTCCTTCAAATTCACCAGCCTACATGGATAAATAATTATAGGCATGCTTTAAGTTTCTTTTGCATATGTCATATTTTTTTTAAATGCCATCATAAATCTATACTTGGGCTGCCTTTGGGAACCTGATTCCATTTTTCTTAAATGAGCCTATATCTGATTTTTTAAATTTCAAATATGATATAGTTTGTTCATATTCCACTGAATCTGATCAGATTTTAACCAAATAAACCTATCTAACCTACTGTAACTCCAAAAAACATATATATAAAAAAATACTTACATACATATTTAACACCATGTTTTGCTACCTAGCTACTGTTGAGGGGCATTTTCTGTAAATGCTATGCTATCATGGTCCCCCAGGAGTATATCTTGAGTGTTATCAACTGGTGTCAAAACATTGAGTTCCTATTGGAACATTATGTTCCCAGTCTTATCTCTGAGCAAATACACTTTAGTTTCTCTGTTTTTTACTGGGGATGCAATTTGCAAACACTTTATGGGGCCTCTGAAACATGTAATTAGTGAGGCTTGTGCAAACAATTGACACATTTTAGCTCTGCAAATTAATTATTCAAAATGTTACTGCGGTTATGATAAATGCATGATATTTATAATGTACAAAATGGAAACATATATACTCCAAGAAAAGTGTCCTTTCTGTGTGTGTGTGTGTATGTATGTATGTATGTATGTATGTATGTATGTATGTATGTATGTATGTAAATGTCAGGCATTATAACTGTAGAACTCCAGATGGTTGGAGATAGAGCTCTCATGACCTACTCTTATATTTAAGACAATAGTTTTACCTGAAAATCAGGTACACAAGCTCAGGTATAAAATTCTTACGAATATAGCAAGCTATTATGATATATACTCTGGTACTATAATGTCTTAAAGTTGTGTATGCTCATTAAATTTGTGCATGTGTTAAATTTTCTCACGTCAAAATATTTACTTGTTCAATTGCATGATGTCGATGATAGTAAAAAAACATACCTCCACATAAATCACGCGGGCTTTGTTAAATAAGTTGCCAAAATAATTATAGACAGACAATTCACCCATGGAAACTACTAGAAGAAAGGCCTGTGCACCATCCAAGTCTGAGGTGGCAAACAAAGTTTAACGTCCACTTCAGTCAAAACCTTTCAATTTTTTTATCCATTCAACCATGCCACAAAATGTCCGTCAGCTGAGTGAAAAGAATTCCTCGACAGCAAAACTGAGAATTTTCCGCGGTATACAAACTCAGATGGTATGAAATAATCTTGATGTTTAGCGACACACGCACATCGAGCGCCCACGACTAATATTTCGACCCAATGTCAAATATCACACGTAAACTATCCATTATTTATAACACTGGCGATTGACAACTTACACGAACTTCCACTGCCCCAAATGAGTGTAAGACATCGACCAAGGTTTAACCATCAAGTTGATCTTACTGACCGTACTTTGCGGGATTCGTGAAAGCAATTAGCACTTCAGCTGATAATAGTTCTAAAATCCCTACTTACCCACATGAATATAAAGTACAAGGATTCCTGTCGGGACCAGATAAGACTTCTACGGTTGATAACAGGGCAAGAAGCAAGCACTAGCTCGATGTGTTGACACTGTAGTCACGTGATCAAACGTCGCTACGGTGACACGCTTGGCATGCGAAGGCAGGCGGCCTCGTTCGTGAGTCAATCAAGCATTTGAGATCTCACTTCTCACTCAGTCAGGGGCGCACAGTGGCTCAGCAGACAATTACCTGACAAATTGTCTTCATGCCACTGTCACACCAATGATTGCGTGTTTTTTTCGCTCTTTCTCGTTTTTTTGTATACATGAAAGAGACGACACTGGTGCTCCCGTCACACTCACAAGTCACACAATTTATGTCACAAAATTAAACCTGATCAAGTATTGTGACAATGTCCATTGATCCAACCTCAATTACATTCCCACGAATCATATTATTACACGGGCATGTTCTCAGCTCTGTCGAGTATATTTGTGTGATATATGCCATATATCGCACCATGGAGATAGAAAGGGCCCCTTTCCACCGCCATGATCGCACAAATATACTCATGGGAATTGAGAACAGAGCCATCTTGTTTAAAAACAAAAACAAAACAAAACAAAAAACAAAAAAAAACAAAAACAAAACAAAAACAAAAAAGAAAAAAAACAACAAACAAACAAACAAAAAAAGCCACAGTAAAAACAGTGCTGTACTTTCCGACAGGACTGTTGATTTTCATGATCCAACTGGGGGAGGTATTTATATTATTGACCAGGCGTGACTGTTGCCTTGGATGGGGAGTGAGGGCAGGGTAATATAGGCCTAAGAACAAATCCCAGCTCGGTTGCAAGATAAGAACCAAATAATTACTTTAAAAAAATGTCTTTAATTACTCGTTGACAAAATAATCATTCATGCATTAACCCATTTAGTTCCAAACTTTGCGAATGATCAGGCCTATTATAAGCCTACCACACACCACGCCAAAATAATCTTTGGATCAGACATCTAACGCATCTTCGTTTCCAAATTCCATCACACAAAATACCCCACCCACACCCCTCTTCACAATTAAATCTTCCCGGACACCATACATAATACTAAGTGCATTAGTGGACATACCTTGAAACTCAAAATATTTTCCATTTTATGTGCAGGAGTAAAGATGTTCAAAGTAATTCAGATTGTGGGCATTTAAAATTTTCAGCATTGTGTGATATCCTTAAAACTAGTTAAACATTTGCCAATTGGGGACATTTCAAACTTTAGATATTTGAATCTCTCCAAAACTATCATAACTGAGAATAGTTTTGAATAATGCTTCGAAGGCATTCTGGGAACAAAATAAAAAATTGACAAAACTCACTAATAAAAAAAAAAAGACAAAAAAAAAAAAAAAAAGCACAAAAAAAAAATCAAAACAAAAACAAAAAAACCTGCACGTTAAACAAATTAACGTTTAGGAGCCCCCAGCCGTATCCCTATGCAATTTCAAAGCAATTGGCTTGGCGGTTTCGGAGAAGATTTACCCCCCCCCCCCTTAAAAAATGAACAAAATGAATGATTGAAAGAATAAATAAATAAATAAATAAATAAATAAATAAATAAATAAATAAATAAATAAATAAATAAATAAATGAATAAATGAATGAATGAATGAATGAATGAATAAATAAATAAATAAATGAACAAATAAATAAATGAATAAATAAATAAAAAATAAATGAATAAATAAAAATCACTGGAGTATGATCATTTGAATAAACTTGGTACAGACCCATCCAAGATACATCCCCCACCAAGTTTGAAGTGAATCTGACCAACAGTCTTTTAGAAGTCGAAAATGTTAATTGTTGACACACGCATGGAGAACAATACTTAGCCTCAGCTGAGGTAAAAATTATAATTATAATTATCGCAAAAAACGATACCATTTCAAATTCCACACACGTTGTTGCCAATTTCATGTATAATGAATGTTGACAAAAACTGTAGGTTTCAAATTATCCTGATTAGGCCTAGATGGAGGTTAGGTGTTTAATTCTAAGTTCTAGGTATAGCCTATGTTATTTGCTATTGAGCATATAATAAAACAGTCAGCAAGTATGACGCATTTCAATTTTCAGATCGTGAATGTCTTCAAATGAGTAATTAAGATGCCATTCCTGTTTGCATCTTTAGTTCTTCGATGACACACAGATATTATTATTATTATTGTTATTATCATCATCATCATTATTACAAATTCTACACGTGAATTGTATCATATCCACAAACACAAGAAAACAAGCTAGTACAGAAGAGTTAATGTTCCATCAAATCTGTCTGCGGGTTTACATAGTGAACCTAGGAGCACAGGTAAGAATGGATTTATCTGTATGTACTGTACATCTGAGAATATTCATTTTTTTTTTCAATTTGATTTGTCTAATCAAATGTGACAGCCGTAATGCCACAGCTTTTTTGGTACAAGCTTTCACCGGCGTGCTTTGGGTACAATACACCAAAAGCACACGGAGGAAAGCTGTTGACTTCGACATGAGTACAACAAAATCCTAGTGATATACGTGTAATTGATTGCTGATGTCAGATCATGGCCTGTTGTAATGTGTGGTATATCATAAATGTGTTCAAGTCTGCTATTGTTGCTCCTATTTTTGCATTATTTTAACTGCAGCAGAATAAGGTTCTTGGCATAAAAAAAAGAAATCTGCAGATAAAAAATGCCAGGGAGAAAGAAAAAATTATGGATAAAACACAATGTCAAGTGTCAGGTGAAGAAAGATACAAAATATATACTTTTCGTTGCAACTCTGATTCATTTATGAGTCACTGTTGAGCATGGACCAATGACAAAATGGTAACCATATGGTAGAATCAAAATGTGGTGTTAATTCAAATCACAAGTGAAAAGCTGTATGCGGCAATTGGAAACTGCAGCTTACAAAAAGATCAAGTTAAAGTATGTTTCCAGTTTGTCTGTTTAGACAAACCATCAACTGCCTGCATGACAAGGTCATCAGTTCAAAAATTTCTTGTTGACATGAATTTAATGCCTATGTATCCGTGCGAACAGACAAATTTGTCAAGATTTTAAGACAGGTGGAAAACAATTGAACGCTTTAACAAGCTGGAATTCTAAGGATTCTTCATTTACTTATAACAATATTTTCACAGGGACAAAAGGTTCCAATGAGAAAGAAATTTTTAGCTTAGATCTACCCCCCCCCCCCCATCTTATTCGCGCGAATGATTGACCGCACAGATGAATACACAATACTTTATTGCCGATAAGGCCCTAAATGACCAGTTGTGGACGTATGACTTAACTTCAAGGTTAACTCCAGGTTACGACGGTCAACCTGAGGTTGTTAAACTACAGATTATCTGCAAGTAAACTTGGCTTGGCTTGGCTTGGCTTGGCTTGGCTTGGCTTGGCTTGGCTTGGCTTGGCTTGGCTTGCACAACCTCAGGTTTAAACCAGTCTTCTTCCTCTCTGAATTTAATTACTAGTAATTAAATTTGCCTTACAATACTAATTTACTAAATTCATGCTCTAAAATGAATACAGGACCATATTGATGATATGAGTACATATTTTTTGGTAAACATCGTGTGTAACAAACTGAACTCCCTTTACTTTAGAGTAAGGAAGTTGCATGTATGTATTAGATGTCCAATTTTATGAACATGCTCTGTTAATGATATGCATCAAGATAACCTTTCACTACACAACCGTGATATACATGAACAGAATGATACAGCCTACTTTTTTTTACATGTGTTGTACATGCATGTGCATATTTGGTCCGGGAGGGCATCATAGTCTCATCAAGATGAGACTATACTGGTGACATCTACATAGTCATGTACTAGCAGATTTCATAGTCTCACAGTGAAAGTGCAGGTTTGAAATTGTATGCATTATATGTAGATTTGGTGTAAGTCTAGACTAGACCTATTTAGTATGTGATATGGAGAGGTTTTGTTACAAGTGGTAATTATAGTTATACTTCCTTCATGGTTTAATTTGGCCCCCATGCATGGGGGTTTTGGCTGTGGATGCATAGAATGATACAGATTATATTGTTACATGTGTTGCACTTGTATGTGCATGCTTGGTTTGGGAGTATACACTATAAATCTTATCAAGATATGATTATATCAGTGACATCTAAACAGTCAAGTACTCGCAGAATAAGCTATTTTCACGCTTTGGCTGTGAAAGTTCAGGTTTTGAAATTAGATGCTTCATATGTAGATATAGTATAAATGCAGATGCCAGCTATCTACGTACGGGTGTAATAAGAGAGACATTGTAACAAGTGATAAAATTTCGCAGATATACTTTTTTTTAGTCATTGGTCTACATGGGGTTTGGATGCAGACGATATTACCAAATTCTTACTGAACAATGTTTTGGCCTCCAGTTGTTGTCTTTCCCTTCTTGTTTTGTTTTGTTTGTTTTTCCCCCCTTTTTCTTTTTCTTTCCCATATGTTTCTGTTCATGTTTGCTGTTGTTTGTTTTGTATCTTCGCATTTCTTTTCTCTCTCCTTCTTTCTTGCGTTCTCTCAACAATGAATTTGGAGAAAATTTTGTGCAACTACTTTTCTTAAGGTATAGGGTACATGGACCTACAGGCCAATAAAGAGCCTGACCACCACTTTGCTTTTATGCTTCCTGTTCTCGTCTTTACATGCAGTTTCCTGGGACTTGGGCTCAAGCTCAGTGAACGCATGTATTTTCTTTCTTTGGCTGTACAGGTAGTACTCCATCTCTTTATAGCATACAAAACTTCCTCATGGGGTATTGTACAAAATATTGAGTATGCAATCATATCTTCAAACTGTAAAGAATATGGCTAAAAATTTAGGAGTTATTTCTTTCAATGTTCGGGGGATCCGGGATTCTCAAAAAAGAAGAGAAATATTTAGATGGTTTCATAAGAAAAAATATTCTATTTGTATGCTTCAAGAAGCACATTGTACTGAAGAGCTTGAGAAGCAGTGGTATGCCGAATGGGGTTTTAATATATATTTTTGTCATTGCCAGTCAGATGCACGAGGTGTTTGCATCCTGTTTAAAAATGATATTGATTAACAAATTCATAACATCATAAAGGACAATACCGGGAGGTATTTAATTTTGGACATAACCATTCATCAGCAAAGAATAACTTTAGCTAATATATATGGATATAATGAAGATAAACCTGCATTTTATGAAGAATTTATAGAACAAATTGAATCACTTCCAAATGACCACAGAATTGTTGGAGGAGATTTTAATTTCATTTTGGACATTGATAAAGATAAATTCGGAGGTAATCCAGTCACGCATTTCAGAAACCAAAAAATTATCTTGGACTGGATGGAGGATACAGATCTTGTAGATGTCTGGAGACAAAGGAATCCTGATAATTTGAAATATACGTGGAGGAGGAAAAATCCCACTTTTATACAGAGTCGCTTAGACTTTTTTCTCATATCTTTTGGTTTACTAGGCAGTATTGAAGAAGCAGACATAATTCCAGGGTACAAATCTGATCATTCAGCAATTACTTTAAAAATTAAGATTAATACACAGCCAAGAGGCCCAGGCTATTGGAAATTTAACTGCTCTCTTTTGAAGGAGATTGAGTATGTCAATATGGTAAACAGTCTTTTTGAAAATGCAACACAAGTCACAGAAGAAGAGGATCCAATATTAAAATGGGAAATGTTAAAATTAAACATTCGTTCAGAAACCATGAAATATGCAGCTCGAAATAAAAGAAAAAGAAGAAACAAAATTGATACTTTGGAAAATGAAATAAAACAATATGAAAGTGAAATATACGGCCCTTTAAATTATGAAGATGAAATGAAATTGAGAAATATTCGGATAGAGTTAGAAAAAGAATTAGAATATGATACAAAAGAAGCAATTTTGAGGAGCAAGGTTCGTTGGTACGAAGAAGGTGAAAAATCTTCCAAATATTTTTTTAATTTTAGAAAAACTGAATTTTAATAATAAAGTAATAAATAAATTGAACATTAACAATAAAATTATTAATGACCCAAAAGAAATATTACGTGAAGAAAAGGTTTTTTATGAGCGTTTGTACACTTCTAGTAAACAAGGGGATATAGATACAGAAACACAAGATATTAAAATTTTTCTGAACAATAAAGAAGCGCCAAAACTCTGTGAACAAGATAAACTAAAATGTGAAGGAGATCTAAAGGAGTACAAGCTTTTAAGTGCATTAAAAAATACATCTAATGATAAATCTCCAGGTTCAGATGGATATCCAGTGGAATTTTATAAAATGTTTTGGGATAAATGTAAGAATTTTCTGTTAAATGCATTAAATGCTGCATACAATAATGGGTTGTTATCTGTAACACAGCGACATGGAATTATTTCACTTGTACCGAAAAAAGAAAAGGACATTCTATTGCTGAAAAACTGGAGACCTATCTCCCTTTTGAATCAGGACTATAAATTAGCTGCAAAATGTATAGCCTTTCGCTTGAAAAAAGTACTTCCAAAACGGGTCCATGATGACCAGACAGGCTTTGTGCAAAATAGATATATTGGTGAAAACATAAACAGGATAATGAACTTGATGGAATTTGCTGATGACAATAACATAGCAGCCCTCTTAATACTTGTAGATTTTGAAAAAGCATTTGACCGTTTTGAATGGAAATTTATTCAGAATTGCTTAGAATATTTCAACTTTGGTCCATCCATTCAACAGTGGATAAAATTATTTTATACAGATACTCAGAGCTGCATTATCAACAATGGCTGGACCTCAGAGGCCTTTTTCCTTTCGAATGGCGTCCGCCAAGGATGTCCTCTGTCCCCGTATCTCTTTATTCTGTGTGTTGAAATTCTGGCTCTTGCAGTCCGAGAAAATGAAACAATTACAGGAATTACAGTGGATAATAGGGGATATAAAATTTCTCAATATGCTGATGACACCTCTTTTACTGTACTACCTGATGAACCCAACCTAAATAAAATATTTGACTTATTGAAGCAATTTGAAGTTATGTCAGGTCTAAAAGTAAATTTGGATAAAACAATAGTATTGCGAATTGGAAGTATAAAGGATTCAAATGTCACATTTGCTGAAGAATTACAATTACATTGGACTAATGCACCAGTTGTTCTTTTGGGAGTTGAAATAACACCAGAAAGAGACAAATTGGCAAATTTAAATTACCTCCCCAAACTGAAGAAAATTGAACAAATTTTTAATTCCTGGGACAAGAGTACTTTATCTGTTATTGGTAAAACTTAAATCATAAAATCTTTAACATTATCTCAATTATTGTACTTAGTATCTGTCATCTCAAACCCATGCGAATCTCTAACAAAAAGAATTGAAGTCCCAATCTTTAAATATCTTTGGAATAAAAAACCCGACAAAATCAAGAGAAATTATCTTATTGCACCTGTTAACCAGGGTGGATTAGGAATTACTCATATTGCCTCTCAATTTCGTGCAATGAAATGTGCATGGATTAAAAGGCTTATTTCAGAGTCAAATGCAGGATGGAAACACTTTGTCTTACGACAGTTGCCTTGTAAAGATAAATATTTATGGGAATGCAATTTTCATAAAAAAGATATTAAAAATATATTTAATAAAGTAAAGAATAAATTCTGGTTAGAGGTCATATATAGTTGGAGTGAGTATAACTACTCAAGTCCAGAAAGAAAGGTGGAAATTGAACATGAAACATTATGGTTTAATTCATACATAAGAGTAGGAGGTGAAACTGTTTTTTTTACAAGAAATGGTATGACAAAGGGATAAAGTATGTATCTGACCTTTTAGACACAGACGGAACATTTATATCATTTGTAACGTTTTCACACAAATTTCAAATATCAACAAACTTTCTACTGTTTATCGGTTTGATATCTGCTATCCCACAGAGGTGGAAAGATATTCTAAGTGATGAAGTAAATCTTCAGGAACATTTCACCGAAAATGAAAAGAAAATAGATAAAATTGTACAAATTAGTAAAGTGCCACATTTTGTTTACCCACATTTTTTACAAAATGCTACAGAGAGTCAGTTACCATTAGTTTGTAAATGGAATGTGGAACTTAACTATGATATTCAAGAGGCCGAATGGTTTTTATGTTTCAAAAGTATTTATTTAGCAACAATCTCTTAAGAAATACGTAGTTTTCAATTTAGATTTCTCCACAGAACAATATACACAAATGAAAAATTAAACGAATGGAAAATTTCAGAAACTAATCTATGTTGCCTCTGTAAAAGTGAAATTGAAACTATTAAACATTTATTCTGGGAATGTAATCACACTGTTCAATTTTGGAGACAGGTGTTTGCAGGTCTTTCAGTGAACGATGTACAAATTTTACAATTTCCTGGTGAACAGGTCCTACTGGGTGATATTAGTTTAAAAGCAATTTACAATTTGATTTTTATACTTGGAAAAAAGTTCATATATGCCTGTAAATATAGAAAAGTTTTACCCAATATAACTGGTTTTGTAACCCTAGTAAAGAAGATTAAGTTTATAGAGTACTGCATAGCAAACAATAGAGGTAAAGTAATCAAAAATGATCAAAAATGGCAGGGGTTCAATCTGGAGTAATTTAATTTGATCAGTTGTTCCCCGAACAAGACTCGATGTATTGGTTATAATGCATATTGATATATTTATGGTCACTATGTGTGTATTCCATGCAAACAATTGTTAATTAATTTATTGTCAATTTGTAAATCCTATATACATGTACCCCATGGATGGAAATAAAAAAAAATAAAAAAATTAAAAAAAAGTCTTCTTCCTCTCTACCTTCTCAAAAACAATGGGTTTCTACCAGGCGAGACCGTCTGCCCCCGTTCTGATGTTTTTCATTGAATAATCTAATTTGCATGCTCAGGCGTGGTAAGTTGTGTCACTGGGTTTGCAGAAGCGTTCCTCGTGGGGCCGAGATAAAAGTTAATTCCCCCCCCCCCCCTTGAAAAACAAACCATCTTAAAGCAGGTGGAGTCAATTTCAAGATATGTATACTGGAGGGTAAAGAAAAATGACCGACGAATTGTTGAGAAAAAGAATAAAAGTTGGGACACCTTAACACAGCAGTTTAATGCCAGGCATGGAGTAAACAAGCAAAAAAGAAACAGCTGAAAGACGCCTGACAGAACATGAGAAAAAAAATACCAGAAAGGAAATCGCAAAGGATAAATCCTCATCGTCATATTTATCAAAGGGGTTGCTTCTAGGGCACTGTCGGGTACGCGGGTACCCGCGAAAAAACGTGGGTACCCGGATCGACAGCTATTCCCCGTGGAATCAATACGTATTATTTTCTTCATATATACCATATACATATGAACAGCGGTACCTGCTGTATGCAGCCACTGTCGTGAATAGCTGCATTGCTTTTTGTGGTCACTAGGCTCGGACATAGCAGTCAATTTTTTTTGTAAAATTTACCTGTGGTGACAAGTCACCTGCTGTTTATGGCCACTTTTTCTTAACAGAAGGGGTTGCCACATACCGCTGTTTGTATATCAAATACATAATATATATTTTAGATAGATAGATAGATAGATAGATAGGTAATGATAGATAGATAGATAGATAGATAGATAGATAGATAGATAGATAGATAGATAGATAGATAGATAGATAGATAGATAGATAGATAGATAAGAATAAGTAATGGCCCTTCACCTGCATTGCGTCACGACAGTCGGGAATGTTTAAAATTCCAAAGTGAGCCTCTCGCATTTCTTTTGTTGAATATTATTTATCTGACATCATGGCTGATGGAAGCCCACAGGACCAAGGCTCCCAGTCTCAGGTTTTGCATTATTTACGAAGTACGTAGAACAAGTCAATTGCAAGATATGTAAAAAAACAGCTCAAATATTGCGGTTCGTGTACGAGTAATATGCTAAAGCAATATTAATGGTTGGATAGATTATGCAATCCAATGTGGCGGGTAATACCCGCGGGTACCCGGGTATTTTAATAGGCCTACCCGTCTGGCGGGTACCCGGGTTTTAAAAAACACTACCCAACAGAGCCCTACTTGCTTCTATCTTGAAGGTGTGGAATTCTTGTAACTCTTTCTACTAGCTCAATAACGCGAAGGCGAGCCAGATGGTGATCCATAATTCTTCCCACATATCATGTGAAAGTCACCCACTGATGTGCTGTACAGCCAACCTGGCCCTATATAGGCTACAAACAATGAATAATGATACATTGAAGCTTTCACTTGCATGTATTTAGAGCAAAATCCCAACAGAAAGTGTTTTTGCACTTAAATATATAGTTAACCATGCCCGCGGGCAGTGTTTAAAACAAACCATAATGGAACTCGAGATTAACTTGGAAGTGCATGACATTGTGTACAAGCCAACCTTTCATTTAACTGCTGCCTAACCTCAGGTTCTGATAACCTGGAGTAAAATGTGTCAACGGAACTTGAAGGGAGGGGGGGGGGAGGGGGGATGGCTGCGAAGTACACTCTGTTTTTCATGCTCTGATGTTTATGTATCTCCTTCGCTGCAGGTAGAAGGCCTGCCTCGCAGACAAGGGTGGGGAATGTTGGCTCTGAAATGTTCAACTGTGATCACTCAAACAATTCAGTCAAGGCAGCTCATGTCCGTTCAGAAAACTGGGGGTGGGGGCGGGAGTGGGGGGTTCTAGAATATTTACCACCCCCACCCCCGTGCTGTTAGTCCAGTCCATTATGTACATGCATGTTATAACTGTAGCAGAGGTTTTAATGCTGGAATATGCCGGCCCCATCACATTCGTTTAGTATATATGCAGAACAAAGTATAAATGGAAACGGGGAAGGGGCTTTTGCTAATGGAATGTTTGGATCCCCATCAGATTAGTTTATTGAGGGCAAAGTCTATATAAAAGGAATCTGTACGAGGGTTGTTCTCGAACATTTTGGACCCCCTATAACTTGATGACAATGTGGTCAATTCAGTGTGTGTATAACTGGAGGGGGCTTTTGGTTGTAGAATTTGGATTGGTCCCTTTCAAATATGACAATTTCTGGAAAACATTTTCCACGACACTCAGGCCCTCGTTGCAACGTATACCTTTCAACCATTGATGCGAGAGGGAAATTTCCAATAACATCTGGGCATATACAATATAAGATGCCCATGCTATTTTCATTTGAACAAATTTAATCCTGATATTCAATTTGTTCAAATGAACGCACGCTTGTTCACATACATCAAAAAGACCCCACATATTTCAACGAGGTCATGTGAAAATTAACCTTTACTTTTCCCATCAAATACAGGGAGATCATGCAGCGAAAACCCCTCCCCCGATGAGGTAACAGGTTTATTTAAGCCAAACATCCTAGTAGAAATTGGTGGTTTTTCAAGCATTTATAGAGCTTAGGCCTATATTTTCAACAAACATCACTCGCGGATGGTCGCCAGGCGGACTGCATTAGCTTTTTGCAGAGACATTTCAATAATTTAAGTGTGTAAGTGGACCTATGTAGGAAAAAAATTCAACACCGCCAGACAGTGAGCGAACATGCGTGCCTACTTACTAGCAGCAACACTACCAGGCGTTCTGAAGATGTTAAACGTTAAAAACAAGAAAAGTTTGTAAATTATATAGAAAATATATACAATTTATTACCAAAATACCCCCCCCCAAAAAAAAAAACAAGAATAATATATATCACGCAGCATCTACACAGCCAAGTGCATGAGTTTAAGTCTCATATATCTAATAAGTCGAGATCCCAGACAGGATGATAATGATAGCATATTAATATATTGTTGATGACGCATTTGTGTGAAAACTCTTCGTGGCCCGGTCAACTCGCTGTATCGGCCTCTCTCTGCACGGTCAGCTGTTTTAATTGTAAGTCTACATAACACGTATCTTCATTCAAGTCTACTGAATGGAAAAGGTACCGACTTCTTCCATAAAAGTCAGTTGCACAAAATGTGTCCATGATCATGTGACAGTCTTTTTTTTTTTTCTTCATCTGTGTGTTATTCTATAAAACTGAGAACGACGGTCCAGCAGGTGGGGCCACTGAATGGCTGTAGAAACGATCGTTGTATGGTGATGTTCTTGAATACAATGCGTTGAAGTAGCTCTGGTACAAGCTGCTGTGCTCAAACATCATGGTATTGTAGTCGTATGCAGGAGGAAAGACGGGCGTTGTCCATGCTGGTGGAGTTTGCTGAATGCTTTGCAGTGGATGCGATTGGTTGCCGACAGGAAACTCGCTTTCGGTCGGTGCGGTGATCGGCTGAATGCTGTCAGTGATGTCAAAAGTGACTGGCACATTGACTGGCATACAAGGCAACGAACTGGGATAGTGGTGAAGACTGCAAAACGAATGCAAATAATAATAATAATAATAATAATAATAATAATAATAATAATAATAATAATAATAATAATAATAATAATAATAATAATAATAATAATAATAATAATAATAATAATAATAATAATAATAATAATAATAATAAACGCATGATTACTGTTTTACCAAGGAAGACCACAGCCATCTGACATGGATTATGATGATAACACACGAACTCAAGTAAATTCATATTCAAACTTCTTTTTTTCAGAAAATATATGGCTTCTGACTTTATAGCACTTGATATCACAACTCTGATATAGTGGTTACTAGACGGAATGTAGTTTGTAGTACTTCATTCATTGAACATTAACATACGGAGAAAGGCCAATTAGATATAAACATACCTTTTCCAGTTATCAACATTATGGCTACAGGACATTGGTATGGGCCAGTTACAAGGGTTGACATGATAGTATATATATGTGTATGCCTCTTTTATTATTGTTATTTTTTCTTATCAGATCTCAATCGAAACATGACGACATTTTAATCTTGTTATGTTATGGTCCTGTCCATGCATACAAATTTACTTTAAAAAAAAAAAAAAAAATCGCACCTGGAGTCGGGGCTTATCCGTTTGACGAAAGCGCAGGCGTCAGTGTCCGCAGGCTTCTCTGTCTCTGTGGGAGTTGTGGGCGGGGTAAGCACACTGGGGGTCAGCACGCGTTCGCCGTCATCGGCAGGTGGCGCCACATAAGCAGCATTTGGTGCGACGTAAGGCGTGGCTCTGGTGTCACTGGTGAAGAGTTGGTTTCGCATCCACATGATGTGCCCTGTCTTGGACCCCTTACGGAACTTTGCTCTTCTGTTCTGGAACCATGTCTGAAAATTATTGCCAACAAAATAAGATTTTCCCGTAAGGCAAGACAAAAACGAATATATATATATATATATATATATATATATATATATATATATATATATATATATATATATATATATACATATATATATATATATATATATATATATATATATATATATATATATATAAGTTACACATAAGCGAAAATAAGTGACTTTTATCTACTTTGTGTTCACTTTACTTTTGTTGACGCTTTAAGCAGTCGTACAGTTGATGGTTATGTTTTTGACAATTGTGGTTAACCGGGAGCAGCAGAGACAGTCCTGAAAAATTGAACGACGTGAATAATGATAAACAATACAACAGAATGAAAGATACCGTTATGAAATCTTCTCAGTTGAATAATAATAATAATAATAATAATAATAATAATAATAATAATAATAATAATAATAATAATAATAATAATAATAATAATAATATTTGCCACATGCTAAAACGGGCTGACCCACATTTTGCCAATTTGAGACTTTCACATGGATTGAATCCATTAGCCATGCCTTTAAAATATGCAAAATACGATTTTGACATTAGCCAATCAGATGCCTTTTTATATTGAGACATTGGTTTTGGAATGACTCTATTCTTGTTATGTTTCTTGTGCTAAAGTCATCTATACTGATGATACTGGGCTGTGCAGGCACTATGGCTACTATAGTACTACCAGGCCCCAAAATAGGCCTAGGCCCAGGTGTACCACCTTGAAAGCACTTGAGAAGATCCTGGCTATGAGCGACAGTGATAAAGAAAAGGAAGAAGGAGACCGCAGTGATTCTGGTAAGAGTTTTATCTGTTGCAAAAAGAAAAAGCAAAAAAGTGGGCTATCCCACAATGAGGAAAAAGAGGTATATATATTTTTAGGTAGAGTGTATAAAAACTATAAATTCTCTAGAGCCCTCGCACAATTGAAATATTCTATATAAAATACAATTGCACTGCATCAATACATGCGGCATTTTGATGTGCACGTATTTCGTTTACAAAGGTTTACCTGTTTCACTTTCATTGCCAATGTTACAGATTATAGCCCTGTTTGGCATGATCAACTGGTTGTGCCATAATGGGCTATACAATTTTTTTTTTGGCTATAATTGTATCTAGGTATAGGGGAAAACCTTAGGGGTTAGCCAAAATTATCAACATTTTCAAAAGTGTATAGAGTACTAAAAAATGTTGATTTTTGGCTACTAAATATTGATCAACATTTTCAAAATTAGCTAAAAACGAACATTGATGTTGACCCCCTCCCCCCCCCGCACTCTATGCACTAATGTGAAAATGATGATAAAAATGGCTGACCCCTTAATTGATTTCCTGGAAAAAACAAGGGAACAGTTACTTCCCTTCAAATACATTTGCCATAACACATTAGATGCAGGAGGGGGGCACATTTTGGAACAGAAACATGTTTTTTCCCAGAAAGTGACATTTTGGGGCTAGCCCACTTTGGCATTAGGCCATCCTATTATAATACTTTATTGTTATTGGAGTCATTTAAGTATATCCCTAGGCAACGATAGACGAAATTTACCGTCCACATATTATAATACATGTATAATATGAGGAAGATACGTTTCTTCGTAAACAAAACGTATATATATATATATATATATATATAACAAGAGATACAAAAAAATCTTCAACTCACGCAAATCTTCTCCATGGGCAGATTGCTGTCCTTGGCCAACTGCCTCAGTACTGCGGCATCTGGATACTGGTATTGAGCAAACACCGCTTCCAAAGCATCCAACTGAAGAAAAAAAACATAGATGTCCGGTTGAACAGATTTCTCTGTGCAGCAATCGCAACAAAAGTTATCTTCATTTGCCTCCAAAACAGAACCAAGAGATAACACGGAATTTGGTTGCAGTACTTTGCAGGGATGCACTCGTAATCCACCCTCCACTCGCACCCAGGCCACGCGACCCTTCCCGCTTCCTACCTGCCCCCAGCTCCCACGCACACCTCCGGCTCCGACCACACAGTGTTACAGTGTGTGGTTTCTTTGATTTTCACGTTTGATGCCCAAAAATGATAATTCAAAAATGAATTTATAAACGGGTCATCACCATCAGGCGTTTTACCGTTCCCGGACACCCTTTAAAAAAAACAATAAAAAATAAAAATAAAAAAAATTATGGTCATTTTAAAAATTATTTTTCTTTTTCAATGGTGGCTGTATGCCTTTACCCTATGCTGGTAAAGACAACTCACTTGAAAGAATATAAGAACGTAAACCAATAGCAAATAAGTAAAATAATAAAGAATAAATATCCAAAGATCCAACAAAGTGGTCTCTCAAGAGAGGGAAGTCTCTAACTGGAAATGTCACCTATACAGTGTTTCCTGCTCGGAGAGACCTTTCTTATTACCAAATAAAAATTGTCTTATTTTATAGATTGTCTCACATGACAGGTATATTAACAGGAACTGGGTTTGGGGTCAGGGAGAAGAGGAGGTGTACTGGCAAATACTAATATGCACTAATCCCTGCCAGAGTGGCCACCCGCATTACCAAGGTAAAAGTGGTCTTTTGAGACAGGCGGTCTCTCATGACATGTAAATAATCATGATAGGAACAGAATTTGGAAGTTGGCAAAGTGATCTCTCAAGAAAGGGATGTCTCTCATGACAGATGTCATCATACAATAGTCTTTGCCTTGGAAGATCACTCTCATTGCCAAGTTCAATGGTTCCATAAGACAGATGGTCTCCCATGACAGGTACATTAACATGGTAAAACGAGTATTTGAGATTCGTCAAAATGGTATCTTACGAGTGTGAGGTTTCTTATCACAGATATCATAATGCTGTAGTCTATGCCTTGAAAGACCATAGTACCAGGTTAAAAGTGGTAAGGTGGTCTCTCTGGGCAATCAAAAACATGAAAACGAGAATCGGATTTGGGGATTCACAAAGTGGTCTCCAGACAGGATATTTCTGATGACGATTGTCGGGACAGATATCATTGTATACTATATACAGTTGTCTCTGTGTTGAGTTTGTCCTCAATTGCCACATAAAATAACAGTGGTCCCTGTCTTAAGAGACCACTTTCTCTTGAGAGACCCCTCCAATGAGAGACTTCATATCTTTATAAGACGGCTCTCTTGGAATGCCGTGCTATCTTTGCCAACTTATTGTGTCTCTAATGAAAGCCCACCTGTTTGAGAGACCACATTTTGACTTACACTGGGGTGGTCTCTCAAGACAGGGACCATTGTATCTCAAAACTATGATCTCTCATAAAGGGTAAAGTAACAAGAGTTGGAGCACGACAAGAGAGGCAAGTCTTGTATTGCAGATAGTGTGTGTGTATTATATTGTAGTAGTAGTAGTACCTGTGGCCAATGAGTGGCTTTTCAACACAGGTGGCATTTTATAAATACCAGTTGACATTTAGAGAATTTACTCAGCTATACACATTCATATATATTTTTTGCTAGCTAGAGGGTCCAGCTGTCATAACAGACTATGCATTGCAAAAACGCATACCCTGGCTAGGCCTCTCTGTAGGGCTGTACTGATTGTTTTAACAAATTATTTTACACTCTCAGCGATGAAACATGGCATTATACTGTTGGATACCAAACAAACTGAACTTTAACTTATATAAACAACAGACAATGTACCAGTTGGAGCTTCTGTCTTGGTAATCGAAGATGAAAATGCTCATTATCCCACAGTAAGTATATACTAATTAGACACAAGCCATGTTCTCCTTCTGAACCAAGAGCCACCTGGTGACCAACCTTGGCGGCTGACTAATGCTATTGAAACAGAATGTAATGGTAATGGAAATGTTCAGACATCGGCTGTTCTGTTGACTAAAACACAATAGAGTGATCTGTACCCAAACTGTACATTCTTCCCTTGCCTATTTTGTAACTACCAGATGGGCACCGAGCTCCTGGGACTGTGCCTGAACATTTTATTCCGGTTGTTACCTGACGTCAGATATATAGAAGCAAACTAAGTGCTCATAATTTACCACCATTCCCATGCCTGTACAGCAAGCCAAATACTAACAGACTTTTATGCAAATGTTTGCATTCAAACTTAGATATATTTTGCATAGAAGAGAGGTATTAACATTCAATATTGCCCATGTGAAACCTGCCTGCGTGGCACAACGATGCCTGGATTGTGATTTATGTCTTAAAGTAGGCTGTGAGATATCTATCCTGATATTTCAATTTTCAGTAGCTTACCAGAAAGGTGTATTCATCTGCCATGACACAGCTGTGATTGTCAACGGGGGAAAAAAAGCCGCCTTACCTGCGCCAGACTGAAGTTGATACGGTTCTTGGTTTTTCTCTTGGTAGTCTTTCCAACTTGTTTCTCAACTCCCATGGTTGTAGCTTGCAGATGCAGAAGAACTTAATGTCAAGTAAACTCTCTCCCTCTTGCACCAGGCCAACAAGACTGTTTCGGAAAGCACAGAAGGGCCCCGCTTTATACCCCCCCCAGTCCAGCCTCTGACACATGAGCAGGATTGGGTCTTGTGAAATATCTGCTCCTCACAATAAAAAGAAATCGCCGTGTGAGCAGATATTTCACCTGACGTGCCTACTCCATCTCAGTTGTCAGGCCTCAAAAACTTTTGAAATTCCAACATCAAAGGGGCTTGAGTTAGATTTGCCTTTGACCGCCGAACAATGGGGGAATAATCGCGAAATCATCACTTGCCTGTGTGCTCCGCCGCTTTGGCGTGTGAGACGGAGACGACGGGTGCACGGGTGTCAGTGTTGTGCGCAGATAAAACATGCCGCTTCCACTCACGTCTCTCAGGTGTGAGATTATCTATGTTCCACTAATTCTTATGCTCCATTGTTCTGTTGAAAATAAAGCCATTGATCCCGTCAAAATTTTGTTTTTCTGAAGTTTAAGGAAAATCCAGGAGGGAAAACTAACTTTGCTACAACTCATTCATTGATTGTCTTTTGAACACAAACTCAATTTGTTCTTTCTTTCTTTCTTTCTTTCTTTCTTTCCGCCAAATTTGTCCGGAGCTTTTCTGTGACACCGTGCAAGCTACACTGTTTCAACTTGGCATGGTAATTCACCTAGTAAGGAAGTTGTCTCTCTGATCATGATTTGGAATAGTCATGATGTTCAAAATTATGCTAATTAGGGGCCTTAAAATTTTAAAAGCTCCATATCTTCAAAACTATTATAGATAGATACAAAATTCAAAGTTCAGCACATAGGTTTGTGACATCTGCCAATCTAATGGACAGTAAACAAAAGTTGTAAAATTTTAAATTATGCTACTTAAGGCACTTTGAAAATTTAAATCTTGAATATCTTCAAAACTATAATAGATAAAGATGCCATTCCAAATTCAATATATAAGTTTGTGATAGAGGTGTATCCAATGAACCATGAACCAAACTTATAGGATTTGAATTTATGCAAATTAGATGATTACCTAAAATTTAAATCTTGAATATCTTCAAAAATATTATAGATACAGATGTGATTTTAACTTCCGCATATAAGTGTCTGCTAAAGGCGCATCCAATGAACTATGAACCAAAATTGTAGGATTTGAATTTATGCAAAGTAGGTGAATACACAAAATTTAAATCTTGAGTATCTTCAAAATTATTATAGATACAGATGCGATTTTAACTTCCGCATATAGGTGTCTGCTGTTGGCACATCCAATGAACTATGAACCAAAATTGTAGGATTTGAATTTATGCAAAGTGGGTGAATACACAAAATTTGAATTTTGAATATCTTCAAAATTATTATAGATAGAGATGCCATTCCAACTTCAATACATATGTTTGTGCTATAGGCGCATCCAATGAACCATGAGCCAAAGTTATAACATTTAAATTTATGCAAGTTACGATAATACACAGAATTTGAATCTTTAATATTTTCAAAACTATTAACAAAATTTCAGTCCTGAATATCTTCAACACTTTTAAAGACAGAGATATCATTACACACATGAAGCTTATGTCACAGCTGCATACATTGCATTGCAGTTTCTCCAGGCACCCAGGCTGATTTGCTAGCAAGCAAATCAAATTTTCTAGTTCATAATGCTTTCATGTACATGTACTTTTTTTCCCCACTTTTCCCTTGCAACCTTTAAGTCATACATTTAAAGAAGGAAAACCCAAATTCGGGGACAAACGGGGAAAAAGAAAGACCAGAAGTGTTGATGTTGTGCCGAATTTTATTTTGACATTTTGCGTTTTATAATCATCGGATGGAGCATACATGCACACGTCGTTATGTTCTCCCTTCATGAAAAATCAAGCTGAATATCCTTTGAGCAATGATTCTTCTCTGAATGTGAACCAATTTATTATTATGCACGCAAATCTGTATGAGCGTTTACTGAAAACCTGTTTATATGTTAAATAAATACGGTCCCTTTTACAGATCAAAATTAAATCTCAAAATTTTAAACTCGACTTTTGAAAATACTGTTGGTGGTCCTATCAAGTTTCCATAACAAACACAGCACAAAGAAAACACTTTCCCCGGGATTTTTTTTCTACCTTCAACTGAATTGCATAGACTAATCTTGAGGCCCTCAGGCTAGCAAAACGCACATAGTATATATATATATATATATATATATATATATATATATATATATATATATATATATATATATATATATATATATATATATATATATATATATATATATATATATATATATATATATATATATATAACTACCTCTATTGAACCATTCTTTTTAGGAATGGGGATTTGGTTGAGTGGATATGTGCGTTTCTCATTTCAGCCAGGCGACTGGTGCCAAAGGTTGCAGGTTCGAGTCCCGCTCGTTCCGAACATAATATATATATATATATATATATATATATATATATATATATATATATATATATATATATATATATATATATATATATGACTAACGAGTCCCGCTCGTTCCGAACATAATATATATATATATATATATATATATATATATATATATATATATATATATATATATATATATATAAATATATATTTATATATGTATATATATAAATATATATATATATATATATATATATATATATATATATATATATATATATATATATATATATATATATATATATATATATATATGACACACAGGATTAAACACTACAATTTGTAAGAGATACATAACTCGGAAACAGTCTAGGATACGTGCTTATGGCACCAGAAAATAAATTGCTGAGAATTAAAATCTAGATAATGCGATATAATTTTGCGCAGGATAAAAAATTTTCATATTATCATTGCGACTTAAGTCGGAATTTCCTTGCTTAAAATATGTGACAAGGAGATCGCTACACAGATGTACGTTAAGTTTCGGGGTTTGCTCCCGATGCCACAATATGACATAGAGTGTCCAACAGATGATGCCTATGGTCTGAAAAGAGAGGACAGGACAAGACATCTTCGCTTTGGAAAGAGCATGCACAATGTGATGAGGGGATTATAGTAACTTTATAAAGATGGGTGTTTAACTGGGCATGAGTAGCCAAGGCCCAACTGAATGTGACAAATAATTTGGGAAACGCTTTCCGTGTGAGAAATAAGAGGGTTTAATATCAACAGATTACAATTTGAAAGCTGTGAGTGATACGGATTCCCTAATGTCGAGCGGTAGGTTGCTCCAAAGGTTAATGCAGGAAGGGAGGAAGGAGTCGCCGCAACGTTTGGTTATGAATTTTATCTGTCTTATTTTCAGGCGGGTACGCAAGTTAAGGTTAGTGGTAAGACTGATGTCACGAGGTACGAGGTCATATAAGTCCCTAGGAGTCACTTTGTTGACCATCTTATAAAAAAAGTTCTAGTTTGTGATATTGACGTCTATCAGATAGGGTTTGCCAACCCAGCTTGGATAGAACAAGGAGACGCAGTGTGTGCTTCAATGCACCAGTACAAATCCAACCAGCTTCACACTGAACGGCAGTTCATCGAATGCCGATTCGTCGAACTGTCATCCCGTCGATGCTACATTCTGCCTACAGACTTGTTCGTCTGACACCCTTTTCGTCTGAGACAATTTTGCCTAATGACAGTTTGGTCTAATGCACTTTCGTCGACAGGTCAACCTGTCGAAAACAATTACTTACTTTTTCCCGCTCTCATTTCCTTTCTTTGTCGAGGTAATAAACTTGGGGCATTGTATAGGCTATTTGTTTCTATTGGCCTTGATTTAAATAAACGAGGATTTTGCTTTGGTCTTCACATTCATTTCGACAGAAGGAGCTACCGGTGGAGCGATCGGGTATGGTAAGCCGTCCGCACAATTATGTTTAGGTTAAACATATTTATTTCAACTGGATCGCCCTATAGTACATCGAGATGTCACTAATCGGGGGGGGGGGGGTCTTCAGAACATGGAGTGACACACAAAATGTATATTACAAAACACACAGGACAAAACAAGAACAAAGTTATCCAATTAACAGAGAAACTGTACACATGTTTCAGATTTGAACCCTGCATACAAAGATCAAAATAGTTTAAGTCACCAAAAAGCAAAACAAAACAAAATAATTCACTACAGGTAGAATGTCGACATTTACGTCCCTGTTCACAATAATACGGACTAGCGGTAGGAAATTTCATGGAGGACACTTAAGAAATAAATTTATGTAAATCAGCGAGTAACTCAATACAAAATTACTGCTTATGAGTAGCGGAACTAAAATATGAAGCGTCTTGTGTCTACGATGTATCTGTGGAAAGCATCACAAATTTGTATGTTGAAGGGAATGGACAATTCGTGGCTACCAAAGAGAAGAATATGAGCTTGTCTCACTGGCTGTGTGTATAATCAGATTCGGCTGGACGCCGGGAGCAATAATGGGGATGATGGAGTTGAGAAGTTAAATTCTATAAGTTGCATACTTTGGACAAAAGAACACAAAATGTTGCAGATCTTCAGTGGGGTAGGAACAAGAACATGAAGGTTGTGGGATGATATTGACTTTAAACAGATCATCGTTTAGTCTCGAGAATCCAAGACGAAGCTGAGTATGACAAATGTTGCAAGTCTGTGCCCTTGGGTAGGCCCATAGTAAACAGGAACATGATCCACTGCTGGTGGATCTATAGAGTTGCTTTCAGTTTTGATTTGAATATTTGGAAGGAAATTGAGTCTCTTAATTAAATGGGAGGGACGATTGCTCCACAGCTTAATAGTGTCAGGTAGGAAGGATTTGTCTGAGCGGTTAGTTTTGCAATTAATGGGACGTATGGAGTTAGTGTGGCGGAGGTTTCAAGTATTAATAGTTGGATGAATTACTTGAGAGAGATAGGAGGGTTAAGTTGTGATACATTTTGTAAAGAAGAAATAACTTAAGGTACTTCCTTTTGCTAGCGAGAGTTGTCCAACCAAGTTCACGTAAGAGATGGGCATGTGATGTGTTATCAAAGGGTACACAACCATATGCAAGGATAGGTCGCATCATTCATTGTTGTACAAACGGGAACAAGCTGAAGTTCTGCAGAACATGTGGAGACACCTATAAATGCACACCAGAGAGAAAGATAAATTATTATTATTATTATTATTATTATTATTATTATTATTATTATTATTATTATTATTATTATTATTATTATTATTATTATTATTATTATTATTATTATTATTATTTTAAGAAAACCCACTCAGTTATGACCACAATGTAAACGGTAATAAAATAAATTATCTGGAAAAGCTACGCCTTTACATCGGGGGGCACCGGAGGGCCAAGATCAACCTCCGATGCGTCCCGAGCAGTAGTATGGCAAACCAGTGACGTGTTATAGACTTCTTAATAGCAGGTCCCTTGTCATATAAATTAAAACGCACAGGTATAATTTGGAACTTACATAAGGTACAATATAAAAAATAAAGCTTTCATTAAAATTAAGTGGTCGTCTCCGCTGGATCCGCCAAGGACTCCTGCCTAGAACTCCCCGCTTTTACCAAAAATTCAGGAATCAGGAATCAGGAATCTTTTTATTCAAATCAGAATACATACATTGCATCAAGATACAGAAATAGTCAAATTATACATAAACATATTTGAGATATATCACAATATACATATACTGATTTGGGAGACTTGTGTTAAGGTCATATAATGACCGCTATCACACAAGCCACCCACCCAATTCTTCGGAGAGTTTTAAAAATATAACACCAACATTGTTGCCTGCTAAACAGACTTCCTTGAGGGCGATAGATTGTTGGCTCCCTGCGGGGACCAGATGAAAACAAACATAATTTCACTAAGACAGATGACGCACAATATCGATACCACACTTCCTCAGCACTACAGTGCTTGAGCTTTTTCGCTATGGCACGGTCCTTGAAAATTGTAGTTCAATGAGATCAAAAGTTAACCCATCTGTTAAAAGCTATTTCAAAATAGGCATACAATCCAATGCATGAGGCAGTGCCACTCTAGCCCACAAGAATTAGCCCTAAAATTATGAATTGAGTTGCATATTGAGCTGAACACACATAAAATTATAATTGTGGCCTCTGATATTATAATATGACATGGCCTTAACACTGACAGGGACCATCATAGGCACGTCGTATGAAACTTAAATTTGATGTTGTTTGTTGATGTGACAATTAGAACACCCGTAAAGAAAACTCTACTGTGGAACACAGATTTATAAATACCATTTAAATTAATGTTACAAACAAAAAGTAGCCCAACTCTTCATGACTTGAGGGTAGAATCACAGAGGAAATTGCAAAAAGCCAAGAAAAGGAAAGGAAGCTGGTCACTGGGCTTGATGAATCTTCATATTAATTTGAGCAACAAGCCAAGGAAAATTTTTGATTCTGTCATATTCCTTGGTAAATAGATTAACACTAAGAATTATATGCGAACTTTTATCGTTTTGATCTGATCGACACAATCAAATTCACTGCATGTTGATCTCTTAAAAAAGTGAAAAAAAAAGAAAAGGAAACAGAAAAGAAACCTTATACCACCACATGATGCAACTGCAGTCACTTGTCATGTTGCATTGTTTCCTCGTTTACTCAGTAAAATGCATCCAGAAATATTTGTCAAAATGCTCTTAGTTTCAGTTTACACAGTTTCACTTCCATCACTTTAATGAGAAACGAATTTGTTATTGCACCGTAAATATTAAATACTGCACTACAGTACCACGTTGTCCTGTTTTCCCGCGTGAAATGTTAGGTTTGGGAGGAAACGGGGTAGTTATGACTAATGTTGATGAACGATTTTTCTGGGTTCTGGAAACTTTTCAGCTTACATTGTTTCAAATACACTCATTTGGTCTCTTCTTTTTCCCTGGGGACTGACAGCATGGAATAAAAATAAATAGAAGCTTAGCTCACATAGAAACGATTTGCTTAGATGAACATTTACTGTTCTCTTTTTTGAAGTTCCTTGAAGTCAGAGGGATAAACTGGCGTGTGGTCTGCTGGAAGCAGCACGAACTTTTCGAGCGCCCCCTACCGTTGATAGTCAGAACAACAAGCATCAGGAAACGCAATGCATAACATTAACCTCCTAAATGTCCCATTGTGGCTTATGTCCCGTTTTCCTTCATATAGCCCAGAGGTTTTTTTTTTGTTTTTTTGTTTTTATCTTAAGTATGAGATACTCGATCGTACAGTAGTTTTACCGTTATGCCTGCACAGATATTTTTTCCAAGAATTCCTTCTACCTTTTCCACCTTCCGTCCATTGTTTCAGTTTCAGTTTCTTCAGGTACAACACACAATTATGTGTATAACACTATAATATTCAAGTTGGGGAAAAAAGAAACTCCGTGGGGTTTGTGGAATCCCCATGAGGACAGTTGACACCGTGATACAGAGATAAATCACATCAGATGACAGACCACCACTATTGTTCAGGTTTTCGTTTCCATACGTATATTAAATTTCACTTTTATATGGAGGAGTGAAAACGTTGAATATTATACAAAGCAATGATATTTTAAATTTAGACCTTGAATAACTTCAAATTTATATTAGATATCCGAATATCAAACCGTTATCATTGTGCATTAAATGGACATCAAACAATTAAAAATTATGTGGTCTCCATGCGTTAATTAAATCCTAAATATCTGTAATTAGTGTAAATGTACTAGTATAATAGAGAGATATGCCATTCCCAACTTTCACAATTTGTTTATTCCTGTGCATTGAGGTGATATCCAAACTTGCATGCATATATATATACTTTATGGGCGCACAGACAGATTTCATGCAAAGCAAATCTACTTTTCTGTCCCTTTCTCGTCGGAACGGTTAATGTTTCTCTCGGAATTTTTCGTCACACACGAAAACTCTAATTTTTGCATGGTGGCAATGCATTCAATTGGCATGACGTTTTGTCTTTGGGATAGCTATAAGGTTTAAAAATTTATTTAAAAAAGAAATGGAATGAAGTTGACATTTTAAATCTTCAAAACCACAACAGATGTGTATACCGTCAGATGCGATTCCAGCTTCAATTTAACTCTGTTTATGCCACAACCTTTTTTCAGACACACTGCCCAAGTGCCACAAACCGATTTTTTTGGGGGGGGGGTGTAATAGCCTCTTGGCAGAGGACCGGGGGATACCAAAATATAGGTATTTAGCACTACCAGAGTAAATATGATCGTTTGAGTCAGTATGCAGTAAGGGTGGGGTGGATTGGCTATCTATCTAATGTACAGGGTCCATCAATCATTCTGTGAATTATTTATAGGCCTAATTATGCATCATAAAATTTTGACATAGTAAAAATGCTTCTCTCGGACTCCATCATACACGAAAACGAAATTTTTTGTAGGCCTATGGTGCACTTGGTAAAACCTTCAATTGGCATGAAATTTTGTGCAAAATCAATGCAACCATGACGTCATATTATTATATCAAAATCAATAATGTGTAAATCTGTAGATTGTGCAGGATTCATACTTTCCAAGGCTGAAGCCCTATTATTATTCCAACAGCTTGTCAACCGGATAGCTGAGTAACTCCCGTGGCAAACACAGGCGCTCGTAACGTTCAGTAAGTCAAGCATGATGATCATGATGATAATAATAATGTTGTGCTCCCCTTCTGCGCCGCGGTCCTGTGTGACTGACACAGGTGGCCCAGGAAAAGGGGAAAGGAAAGAAAAGAAAAGCAGATGAGGCGGAGGAAACCATGGTTATGAAAATCACGGACCTACTACTAGTACTATAGTAGGTCCATGTCCAAATCAGCTCGTGCCATATTCGGGATGTGGGAGGGTAGAGAGGGTGAACCTGGAACATCTACTAAGTGACGTAAAGTCTATGATCTAGACTGCATACTGTAAAAAGTGTAAGACTGTCGGTCCTTAGTAATAGTACGTCAATACGTGGGCCTTCGCGCATAGGGCCTGCCCTGTTATCAGCATATTAAGTATTGTGTATTCATCTATGCAACCAATCATCCGTGTTGATAAGATGGGGGAGGGGTAGGCCTAGAACCATCACGTCGTCAGACCAGGGACGTGCCTGACTCGGCCAGACTGGGAGTAACGAGCGCACGCGGTTGGTGGGGGTGTTACTAAACACGGGAACGGACCCATGGTACGGGAATGGACGGGAACGGACGGAAATGGACGGGAATGGAGTGTTATCGGGAATGTATACTTGATTGTATTTGACGGGAATTGATTGTTTTATCCGACAATGAATTATCAATTTGTTTATCGGACTTAGTTTTCAATTAGCGCAGATTATAACAGACAAAAATCTGCGTTTAAATTTTAGTTTAGGCCTAGGTGAATCTAGGCACTGTAACACCAGCAACACACCGGAATGTGGGTTCTATCTGAAAGCCGGTTTTACTGTCTCAAACATTTTCTTTGACTTTGGTCTCACTCTCATTCCAACTTCTGTCTTATTAGTTTTTGAAGCCCATAAACTTACTGCATATATAATCTTAAGGACAGAGTTTACTTTCTTCTTTGATCACTTGGCTCAGACTTGAACGGACTGTGATCAGGAAGTGACTGGAGTGTGTTTAATTATATATATATATATATACAGTTGAATCTCCCATCTCCCTATTAAGACCACCCAAGGGACTGATAATTAGGGGAGTGGTCTTAATGAGGAAGGAAATTAAATAAGAATAAACAAAAATGGGACTGTGGTCTTATTATAGAAACGGTCTCTCTAAGAAAATGGTCTTAATTGGAGATTCTACTATGTACATACATATAAGTAAAACAAGTTTTTTTTAACTCATTTGTCTCTCTCTTTTGTCTGTTGTTTTAGTAGATTGTCGTTTGCTTTTTTTTTTTTTTACCTATAACTATTTTTCGATTGTATTTGACTTAAGTCGAATTCACTGTCACACCATAGGGACTAGTCACTAGGGGGATTCAGGGTTAACTCGAACGGTTAACCATTTACTGCTCTTTTATATATATATATATATATATATATATATATATATATATATATATATATATATATATATATATATATATATATATATATATATATATATATATTCCTCTTCTGAATGCAAGAACATTAATAGTCAATTAGAGACTAGACTTAAAACAGTAGAGTTACAAGAGAAGAGTAAATCACAGTCCTCAATAAATAGGTATGCAGCATTTTACATATGTCCCCCCCACCCCCCTCCCAATGTCACTTGTTTTTTGGAAGTGCGAAGCGTTGCAACTTTTCCTGCTTAAGGTTGTAATTATAAAATAACATTCTTAGGATCCAGGACTTAACATTAATTCTTACAAGACCAGCACTGATCACTGTTCGGGTAGGCCCTATATCTGAAATTTCATAAAAAAAACTCGAACAGCCATTTTCAGGAAAACTAGAACACGCAATTTTTTCCCTTTTTATATATATAAATGTATTTTTGCACTTGTAAATAAGATAAAACACAGGTTTAATATTTGTAGCCAGATAGCATCATTGTAAAAACAGGTCGAACAGTTGATGTGGATACCAATAGGCTATCACTGGGCTGTCATTTTGTCATAAGAATTTTGAAGTTTTCTGTCAGCGTGACGGCCAATATTTTAAAAGCTCATAGTTGGCTAATAAAATAATTTTTGAATCAATTGGACCTGCCGATGGATGTATTGTCATTGTAATTTATCAAGCGTGGCCACAATAAAAAATATCGTACAGCTTTCCAAAACTTTTATTTGACGTGTAAATTTCAAATCTTCAAATTAGAGGTTGGTACGTATTTTAGCTTCCTTTCAGGCCTCATATTTAGACCTGTATCTGGCTTTTTATGGCTGAATGAACAAAAGAATGATATTCACATGGAAAACATTAATCAATAATCATTTGAATAAGTGAGAAAACGGAGAATATAAACTGTTTATTGCAGTCAATGTAAACTATACATTCATACAATGTATAACAGCATCATGAGCAGTTAAGTCCCGTGGCAATAATTATCATTTTGATTACATGTAATTGCTTCCAGTGTCTAATCGTGGAGCCTTAAACATCAATGTTGTTGTACGGGCGCACCGTTTTCTTTTAATTTGACCCGGCTTTTTCCCTGCCTGGTTTGATTTTAGTACAGTCAATGTTCCATTCATACAATGTATAAAATCGACACTGTAGACAGAAGAAACGACATCGTAAAACAATTAGGCCTATACATGACAGGATTAGACACTGTTGCGCGGCTTTCAGTGCCATGTGCCGCTGACATTCGTACTGCCTTATAGTATTAACAGTGTATTAATGACACAAAAATGTATAATTATGAACAAAAATCTACGATATTGTAGATATAAGACTGATGTTTGATGCCTCAAAAGTTATGTTTATTTTATCAAAAAGCATGGAATATTTATGAGTGGGTATAGATATGATATCCCTACACAAATTACAGGAAAAACAAACACCCCCCCCCCCAAAAAAAAACAAAAACAAAAAAACAAAAACAAACAAACAAAAACAAAAAACAGGGACCTTACCTTAGCATTTCCACTTTAAGGCATTATGGTCATACTTTGAGCAATATCATTCAGGAAAACGGATGCATACTATATGATCTTTGATATATTAAAGTATATTTTACATGTATAATAATGGTGTTAAAAATATGTTTTTTATTGTACAATCGCGTGATCCCGTCAAGGCTAATTTGCAGAAAAGAAATATTTTGCACAGTAATTCACATTAAGATAAATGAAAATATTTCCGATTTCAAGATAAATGTATAATTTAAGATATCAAATAATGAACAAATTTAATAAGTGGCAATATTTTCATATCCGCGGCAGTATCAATATAACAACAACTACAATGATGAAAATCACTATTTATTGTGCTTCCATCATGGACTACAAAATTTCAGTGCAATAATGAAACGGGCGAATGAACCTACCCTCGCCCGGCTTTTGTCGTCAGTACAAGCTTAACGACGTGACAAGAACCAAGGGAAGTTGATGATAGGGCCTGGGATATAAACGTATATATATCTTTACTTTATAATTCCTGTCTGATGTTATGTATATCCCGTCAACGAATCCAGGTTTTCATTCTTAATTTGTTCCGTATCGTCCGTTCCCGTCTATTTCCAGCCCCATTCCCGTCCGTTCCTGTCCATTCCCGTCCGTTCCCGTCCGTTCCCGTACCATGGGTCCGTTCCCGTGTTTAGTCGTACCGGTTGGTGGCAAGTTTCAACCGAGTCCAAGGAGTCCGACTCTGAGGATGAGACGTGGTAAAATTTAAAGCGCCATCTAGCGATGAGTAGACCAAGGTGCTTCTGCACCGGGGGGGACAAGACGACTGTAATGGCGAATGGTTACAAGTGAGAGAAGCACGTGTGACCACAGTTTGCCTTCAGAGAGTCAGTTTGAGTTTGAAGCAATATCAAGAATTGTCAAGTGGTAAGTTTAATGCTCAGATATAAAGATTAAAGCAGATAAACTGTGTTGACAGTTACGGAAAATGCCACATGTGTTCCAAGAACGTGCAAAAGTCGGACCAGACCCCCTACCTTACCTTTAATAGTCTTTAGACTTTACTTAAAAATCTTGCCAAGATTCTTCATGCTTATCCAGGATTATCACTGGGTGCATATATATCAGATTATATAAGACATCAGGAATAGCCAGCAGAAGGTCCCTGTATTCAATATTCTTGTTTGATAATCTTTGGTAGTATCTAGGGCACTGGTTATTCACGAATTCGCATAGTCCGTAGCGCCATCTGGGTGGCGAGTTGGTACTACCCCAGATCTCGCGAGAGTCAGAGGTCGGAGGTGTAAACAAGAATCAGCTGTGCGTGTTTATATAGTGAGAGTAGCCTAAGTACGCAACAAGAAGCAAGGATTTATGTTGTTTTTTAAGCAATTCAGTTACCCAAGTGCCTCACTTACTGGAACAGTTCACTGGGGAACCAAATATATAAGTTTAAATTAATGAGGTTCCACTGTAGAACTTGATTGCATTCTCCAGGAAATGGATTTAACAAGTAATAATGAACAAAACAGGATATTCTACAAATATGAATTTATTAAATACAGTTGCATCACAGAAATAAATAAATTGCCATACCTTTCACAAATGACCACAAGAAATGCATGCAATTCTTTGGTTCTGGGAGCCTGAGTTTGACAAAGTCACCCGAAGAACATGTATACTGCATAAAAATTGTGAACTGCTTAGTAATAAACAAGATCGCATTTAAATATATATCAAATGTGGAAACTGTAAACATCACACCACAGTTTCATGGCCACCATTGTGCCCACTATCTATGTGATAGATAGTATTCTAAATAACTACATCACAGACAAATCACTTTTCATAAATCTCAAGACCTGAAAAGTGAACCATTTACAATGCATGACTTATTACAAATTTGTATGAAGGAGTTTATGAAAGTTGTCAAGTGACAAAATATGCTGCCTAAGTTTGAATAAGACTAAGTAAATACCTACAAAATAAAATGTATTCCTCCCATTGGAAGAATATACTATTTAAATACCTACAAAATTATATGTATGCTTCCCATTGGAAGAATCTAGTAATACTAAAAAGAATGTAAAAATTATATCTTGGTGTGTCACACCATTGCTTCATATTCATCAAACTGTAATAAAAATATGTGTTCTGAGGATGAATAGGACTTTATAAATGTTTTCCTATCATCATAAACAAATACTAATATATCATACTACAAAATTTGTATTAAAAAGTGTAAAACATACATCTTTGTATACATTCAATGTAAATGTAAAGTAGGTTTAAATATAGGGCAAAAAGCCCATGTTGACATACTTGCATAGTGTGCCACTTGTGTATCAATCATTACCTGAAATTTCACCACATATCTCTCTTCATATTGGATGAAAGTTGTGGGCCAATATCACAATTCAGCATATAAGCTATTGTAGAAAGAGAAAAATCTAATATGTGCAGTATTAATTACAAAATGGTGACACTGAAAACACGAGTTTGACTAGGAAATTGTCTTTAAAAATGTAAGTTATTCTAGAAATGGTGTAAACGCTTATGTTCTCCGCCACAGTGTTTACACCTCCGAGGTCCATCTCTCGCGAGATCTCGCTTAGTACCTCAACCTTGCCCAGACGGCGCTGCGGACTATGCGAACGAGTGAATCGTCCACCTGTAGTCCTGATATGGTGAAATTCGTGGTATTGCACAATATTTCCGAAATGAATATTGTGAATTGCCACTAAAATTTAAATACATATACTCAGGGTACAGTTGCCACCTGGTGCACTTCGCACTTAGATGATAGGTAGTGCTGAACCACTGACTATGAATAAAGATCGATCTATATATATCTGCGTCCCCAGTACCGTCCCCATCTGGGTGTAGCTGTGGTATCACCATGGAGGAATAAACTAGATTTATTCCTCCATGGTATCACCCAGCGAAGCTGTGCATCACTTGGCTGGCAAAGAAGCTCTATAACCAAGGAGGGTCTACCCTCCGTGGTACAACAAATCTTGTTACACCTTGCACAGATAAAAATGCACAATGTAGTTATAAACTAAATACAATGAAACAAAATGGTTTATTGCTCTCGGCGAGCCAGAGACTCCTGATAAATAGTATTCTTGGATTCACCATCCTGGCACTTAAGGCACTCAGCGAATCAAAAGGCGTGAACAGCATGCATTGACAACAAGAAGTAGGGTCAAACAAGCCCGTAGCAACCTATATATTCTATGTAAAACATGCTGGACCACAAGAGCCAAAAGTACAGTTTCCAAACGTCAAATTTTTATTAAACCCCATGTACTAATAGAGCAGAGTATAGTTTAAAAGCATCAGCGATTTTCAACTCAAAATCTTTCTCCAGCTCTGAGTGATTTGTATCCAAAAAAGGCCTATTTAACATGGGAATGAATGGGAATACACACTTGTATCCACCGAGTAGAGATTTGTAGGTCAGTGCCTGTGATGTCATGGTGAAACCAAGAATTGTAATACATATCATGACAAATAAGTGGAAAGCACTCATTAACAAGTTTTGTCTGCTTTTCTTGGTTCAAAACAGGGATGGATTAAATACAGTGAAATGGTGTATTGTACATAAGTGAGCCACAGACTCGTGGTAAATGATAAATATACATGTGCGTGTATGAACATTATGACAGATAAATGACAGACAATGCTTAACAACATGTGCCTGCTTTTCTCATTTTAAAATTGTGATGTACAGGGTTGCCAACCAGGGAAATAAAAAGGAAGTAGATCTTCCCAGATTGTAGAGTGACTGAATTGGGTAATGTTTGAGAGGGTTTGTTTTCCCCCTGCCCTGAAGCTGGAAAAAATTTGAAAACTGGAAGGTTATTTTTTATTTTAATTTTTTCGTGCTTTCAAGGTTGAAAATTGACAAAACAATGTGTAAAACAGTGTTAAAATTGCACTCGTTTCTGCCCCCCGTATGACTGGCCTATCTGTGGTAAACGCCACATATTTGGTATCATTGGAGGGGCATTCCGTGATAACAGGGACACCGATACCTGGAACTAAATTTCCACATCGAGAAAAAAGCTTAATGCCACTGAAAAGTAATAATTATAAAGAATTCAAATTGTTTTGAATTTTTTCACATAGAGCACCCTATGCTCAATTTATGAATCCCTATCTATGGAAATTAGCATTTCTGTGTCATGGATAGGACGTTTTGCTTTTTAATATATATAAAATATAGATAATGTTGTGTGATTTTCATCCCTTGGGAGAAAGTAACAAGACAACCTTTTTTACATTCTCTGTATTCATTATAAAGGTTTTTCAAAGAGACAAACATAATTAAGATTGGCACCTTGTTAATATCAAAATATTAAAATCATAATTTGTCATGGACAGGACATTTTTGTCATGTACGGGACATACCTATCAAAGATTATCCAGGCATAGTTCCCTCGACTAATAATAGGTTTATATTACATATTTTTAGACATAATTCTCTTAGTTAAAAATGGTTACATTAGTCTAATCGGGTCAGTTTGTCTCTCATGCACTCAAATTGTATACAGAGTGGTAAATTATTGACATATTATCAATATAAATAATTACCAGTAATGTCCCATATATGATATATACAATGGCCTAAAAAATCAGGATAAATGTACCATTCACAGTAGGAAAACCATTCAGGTTGTTTATCTTTGTTTTTAATAGTATGGTTTGCTGAAAGAAAAAGTTTGTGGCACATACAAAAATCATAGCTTGTCATGGACCAGACAGAATTAAACAAAATACTGCATTTATAGTATCAAATACCAAAGAAAAAAGTCAAGTTGGGTGATTTTTTTCAGGAAGATTTTTAAAAAAAAGGTCACGGTTGTTTGGGTCTGCAGACCCAACTAATCATTTTAGGTAACACAAACAATCAATAGACAATGGTAACAAATGTTTACATTGTTTATTTATAATTGGATCTCCCTGATCCCTTTGTTACTGCTGTGGCCACAACAATGCTTTCACAGCTCTCTGTCTGCCTATGCTAATCTACTTGAGCCTGTCAGAGAAAGTCAATCTATCAATCACAAAGCATTGTGGCCTTGTGCTTTTGAAGTTTGTAAACAAGGAAGTCCACTCAGATCTTTCTGGACAAAATCGTAAAAAATGAAGGGAAAGAAATGGAAGAGATTTTCTTATGGAGGGGTGGTGATGACTGGAAGAAATTCATGTTCCCCATGAATGAGGATAAAGCATGGATAGGTAGTAATCAAACAACTGAAAGTGTTGCAAACCTCTGAAAAAAAAACAAAACTGGACCACAGACAGAGAGGACATTATATGTTTAGCTGTGATGTGAAGACACTTGCGAATGAAGTGCATCATCTGTTGATTGTAATTTATGAAATGGCTTCTGGCCAGAAATCTTTTCTTTTCCTTTGTCTTTTTTTAAAAATTTTTCTACCAATTTAATATACACATGCCAACAGCAGAAATAGACTTTTCACAATGAGTGGACATGAACAAACCTGTCAATTCCGGATTGTAGCTGCAGTACTATATCTGGCAAAATATTCTACTTAAGTTATCTGTTGACATCAATAAAATTCAACTTTACATTGCTTATTCTTCTGAAATTGTAGGTTCACGTACAGTGGTACCTATCACTTAAGACTCGCTAGTAAACTGTTTTCTGCGGCATATGACCTGTTTCTGCGGCAGCCAGCAGAGACGCAGCCACCGCCGAAAGGCGATAGAAGGGTTTGGGGTTGACTGGAGGTCGGAGGCAGGCAGTGGCACATCTTGATGGCCAGTAGCAGGCCTTACTTAGGTGCTGTCTACTGCTGCCTTCCACTCCCTGCCGCTGGGCTCCACTCTGTATTGCATGCTACATCAGGGTTCATACAAGCCTTGAAAAGTTTTGAGAAGTTTGAAATTTCAGGTCATGCCCATCAAGGCCTTGAAAAATCTTGAATTTCACACTTATGTCTTGAAAAGTTTGGCAAATCATATTTTGTACAGCTTTGGGTATTTTAATTCATTTGGGACAGAAACATGGAAGTTTAGTTAAATGATACCTGTTATTTTTGTTACGTGTTGGCCCTGATGTTACTCAAAGTTAGTTTGGAATTTTGGACAAATCAGTGTGGAAAAGTCTGGAAATTTGTGGCCAGACAGGTGTATGAACCATGTAACATGGTGTATCATGTAAAATATGGATCTTAAGTTGGGGATGGAAGAAGTTCCTGTAAATGTATTCATTTATTAGACTTTATAACATGACTTGTATCTCCATCAACTTGATGCAAGTTGTGGCTGTGATACATATGTAATGTGATATTCATGATTCGCAATTAAACGTACATGGCCCAGTACATTTATTAGCATCAACTTCATAGCCCCATTAACCTTGAAAAAATATGTCAAGGTCATGCATGTTAAGTAATATTCCAGTTTTGTGAATTGTACACAGATATGAGTAGTTTCATTCTTTGCTGAAATAATGAATGTGTACAAGTGTTAACAAATTTGTCTCATATTCTCCATACAGCTGCAGGTAGTGCTGCTAGTATCAAACATGTTTGAGACTTTGACCTCCCTCACAATTCCATCAGATTTCATGTAGATTCTTCATGAATTAAAGATGCTACAATGCTGACAAGATTTTCACATTTTGACTCGTATATTACACAATACTGAAGGTGGTGCCAGCCCAGATGGTTTTCAGATTATCACAAGAACAGTAAAGTGACAAAGTAGCCCTGTGACCTTAGTGATTTTGATGGAATCACAGACAGACAAAGCACCATGTACGCATCTTCATATGGTGACTACGTGTCAAGTCATACATTGGTTCATATCATTATTTGAAAAATTGTGTGAGTCGGTAAGGCAAAGGGAAATCATATGGCCCAAATGCATTTTTCTATATAAAGATGGGGCATTATCTGTAAAATTAAATTCAGGAGTCCCATTAAGTCTTCAGGCAGACTGTAGATGTTGCACATGTTCATGTTCTTCCATATAGGTCAGACTTACTCAGTACATGGGTGACCTTGATCTTATCTCAAGTTCATGGAACCACAAGCGTGATGGTTCTCTGGGTCAGCTGAGCATGGGCTGTTCACACAGCCTTCTTGTTCAACAATAGCCTTGGTTCACATTAGTGCTCTGATAGGCATTGTCTTTTTGGTAAGATGGGGGTGCACAAGTATCTGAGTAACAAAAATTCCTTACATGGTATATCACACTAGTTGAGTAAATTTTACAATTTTCCTTAATGAGGGTTGAGTGCATCAGGGCTTCCCCTGGGATTTTTATATTTTTAGTAATTTACTAATTGATACCTGAAAAAATTAGTATATTATAATTTGAATTAGTACCATGCTTATTAGGCAAGTTAAAATTAATAGGTACTTGCCCGGTCGGGCAACCAATTTTTTTCACTGGGAACTCTATTCCTCAAATTTTCATGACATAGTTAAATAAAAGTTGCAGTTGTTTGCAAGGCTGGCTACGGGTGGGGGGGGGGAGAGAGGGTCTAATCACTTAAAAAATCGGAGCTTTCGCAGCACGTGCGTGGGGCGCCGATAGGTGATAATAGTCGCTAATTGATTAACATTCCAAGTTTAAACAAATACTTGGTCCGCAGTTGTATTGATCAGACCTTTATCTCTGTCAACACAAGCAGACATTTTCACTGTCGTACACTAGTACATACGATTACGTTACGACAGCAAAGGTACCGGCAGTAATTATTGAGCGGGGTCACACAACTCACCGTCAGTATGCTCTGCCCCAAAGATGTCAAAGCAGCGTCAAAATACAATAAAATTTGCATGGCGAATTCATCTGCAAATTAACATCAAATGCCATTTATCGGGGGGTTCTAATAGTGTTGGAAAAAATATGTGCCTTGACGACTTTCAGTCACACGCAAGTGACAGGCCACACAGCCTCACAGGGTAGAGTGGATCTGCGGTGAACTGACCCTGTCTCACGGACTGATTTGGGACACATTCAGCTATTCCCGCTATCCCCTACCTTTGTGTATTTGCCTGTGACTCCAAATAATTGTTGCAATTAACACTGGAATCTTTATTTTCGCATGCTGCAATATAAACAAAGCTTCCCGTTTGTGTGTTCCCTCCGTAAATTACGGCAGATTCACATACGTTCACTGGGCGGAAGCCATGATGAAAACACTGTAACACGAGCCGTGATTGGCTCATTTTTGCATGTGACTCAGTTGACCAATCGGGTAATGTGTTGTGCGTCAGACCACATGGCCAAAACAGCTGTTTGTGTTCAGTTGCAGGAAAGATGTCGACGGTGCGCACACTCAATTTCTGATTTGAAATATTAAAATTTTCATTTGAATTTGATTTAGGAACACCTTTTATTGCAAGGAACTTGCCAATACTGTATACGCATATTTACTACGATGTACCAATATCATTCATGGTAGGTACGCAAACGATATGCGTTTACAGAACTGCCACACGGGGTGTGCCGTCGTGCGAGTAGCGTTAAATCAAGCCTGAAAAAAAAAATTTTTTTGCACAGTTGAAAAAAATATTCGCTCGTAAATAATGTGAATGCATAGGGTTTTATTATCGTCATTAGCTGGAAATAATCGTAATTTACGAAAATACGAGCGGGCAGCGGGAGCCCTGGTGCATTTTTCTCAATATATATGCAACAGTATGAAAGCTGCTGCAATTAGGAATAGGAAAACACTCATGGTAAATAGACAACTAGCATGATGTTTTGGTATTGTATTGGTGCAAGACATCTAATATGTGACAGGGTATTATATTTTTCTTCCACTTGAATTTCAAGACTGGACAAGACTAGCACTATAATAACTTGGCATTGAAATTTTTTGTAAATGATGGGTTTTGTATTGAGTACTGCATGTATTTATCACATTTTGTGACTACTGTTATTCTGTGGCAGGTCACCATGGTGAAGGCAGTGAAACCCACGCCTGGCCCCAGTCATCTACAGCCAGTCACGTCCTCCGACAGTGAAGAGGAGTTTCCGCGAAAGTCTACATGGAGGAGCAATGTTTCTACCACGTCATTGCCCAAGGTCAATGTGACTGTAAAGCCAAAAGAATCTGCAGGGTATATATCCATCAATTCAGGAAAGACCAAAGGAAGCAGATCAGTAGTTGCCAAAGAATCAAGTTCAAGTGAGTCATCGGAGAGTGAGTCTGATGATAAAGAGAACCCCCCACCTTTGGTGAAATCTTTGCAAAGTGGTACTAAGCTTGCCACTAAAAGTTCCTCACGTGGAAAGTCTGCTTACTCAAGTGCCTCGTTTTCAGAGAGGGACCATAAATCGGGGAAAGGGTTGACAACATCAGCCAAGTCTTCATCAGTCCGTTCAAAAAAATCGAAGTCGAAACATGCTGCCCCAGCTGAACAGTCAAGTTCTTCAAGTGACTCATCAGATGGTGAACCAGAGCCTGAAAAAGGCCCGACAGCTGGGGTAACAATTAGAACCTCAGATACAGCAAGAAGGTCCAGTTCTTCAAGTGTGTCTTCCTCAGACAGTGAGTCAGTAAATGACAAGAATTTTCCACCCCCAGGTGCTACGTTAACAAAGAAAGATGTAATTTTAAGCTCTAATGTTGCCAGAAGATCCACTTCCTCCAGTGGCTCTTCCTCAGAAACTGAGCAGGAAACTGAGAAGACACCCCCGGATAAAATGATATCGGACGCAACAGTTACAAAAGAAGAAGTACAAAAACACTCTGATGTTGCCAAAAAGTCAAGATCTTCCAGTGACTCGACAGGAAGCGAGTCGGAAGATGAAGCAAAAGCCATAACTAAGTCTGCAGTGAGCAGTGTTTCCGACAGCAAGACACTGACCATCACAGCTGTTAAAACACAAGTGCATAGGGATAAGGACATTTCTTCTGATACTCTCTCCGAGTCCAGCTCATCGGACAGTGAAGCTGATCATGTAAAGTTACAAAACTTGGGAACAAGAACACAAGTGTCCAAAAAAACTGCCACAGGCAAAAAATTATCACTTGACCAAATGAAACAGGTTAACAGCCGGGAGAAAAGTAGCAGTTCCTCGTCAAGTTCTGACTCCAGTGAGTCCAGTGATGATGAAGTGGGAAAGCAAGTTCCTTCTTTGACTCAATCCCTAAAACCAAACCAGCCTTTTGTGACACCCGTGTCGGCAAAATTGAGACCAGCCATGCCCAGGGGCGATGGTAGGTTGATGCCAGTACGAACAGATTCTCACATTTTGGGAGCTAGTGACCAAGAGTCTGATGAGATTCCAGTAATCGGTGGGTCGCAACCACCCACCAGCACACATTACAGTTACAGAACCCAGAGCAGTCTCAGTTCAAGTGGTGGTGTGGTACACAATAGCATGTCAGAGGATGAGAGTGCAGATGTTAATGTCACCGAGGATATACTCGCAGTTGCTGGGTCCATTTCAAGACAGTTAAGGCAAAGCTACCCTTCTGATTCAGGCCAAAGCCCCACAGGATCTAAGAGACAAAGGAAGCTGATCGAGTTCGATGCAAGAAGCCCCAAGAGTAAACAGTCTGCAGTGGCAATTAAAGAATCTCAGTCAGAGGGAAATCAAGATCTGATATGCTCTCAGAGTTTGTCAGGGTTGACACAAACAGAAACAAGGTCTACTGGCAAAGGCCATGAAATGAGTGACAGTGATTCAGAATCTGAAAGCTTAATTTCTGGTCCCCAGTCGAATTCCACGACGAAGTGTGGTTTCAAAAAGAGGGGTGTATTAAAACCAGATGAAACAGCAGACAGGCCAGGCCATGCTGTAAGCACATTTGTTAGCTCTGAGGAGGATATCTTTGCTTCTGAATCCCAAACATCAAAAACAGATGAACAGCAAAATGTCTCGAGCCCAGAAAGGACTAAGAAAAAGGAATCCAGGAAGGAGTGTGCTGGCCTTGATACCAGTGCAGCAAAAACGGGTTCCTCACTTTCAAGTCCACGCAGAAGTCTCTGCATGCAGAATATTAAGAATGATGAGTCCGCTTCACAGGTATCCAGTGACAAAAGTGGGAAAGAAGCAAACACAACACCGCAACAGAGGGAGTCCAGAGTGACTGCATCGCCAAGATCACACACAACGACATTTTCTCAGGAATTAAAAGGTTTATTGCCGGATGGCAAAAAAATCCCCTTATTTGACAAAAGGACACGCAGTGGATTAGTAAGTGAACCTCAGGTGGACAATCTCTCAAGCCAAACAAGCCCCAGAGTAGCTCGGTCACCTGTAAAAGACAAAAGTAATTCAAGTACAAAAGACCAGAACAAGTTATCAGAGGAACATGATGAAGAGTCGGGGACTGATGATGAGACAGAAATGAATGTTTCAAGGCAAACAAGATCAAAAGCTGCTGGGGCTGCTGGAGCTCCTGTGAACACCAGAAGTAGATCAAAGATAGAAGACAAGGACAGGTTGCCTGCAGAGGAGAACACGGGGTCAAGCAGCGATAAAAAGCTAGAAGGAAGGGTAAAAGACAAAACTTGGCTCCAGGAGGCTGAGGAGTCAGGGTCGGGCAAGGGGGAAGACACTGAAGACCATGTTCCAAGACAAACAAGGTCAAAAGCAGCAAGATCCCCAGTGAAAGACCAAGGTAAATCAAAAGTCAGGGGCAATCCTGGATTACCCCAGGAAGATGGGGCTGGGTCAATGGCTGGCCAAGACACAGAAGATGTTGACGGCATCACAGCTGACATAGACAATTCTGGTGAAAGGTCCCCAGTCAAAAACAAAACCAGAGCAAAAACGAAGACCAGCACCATATCTGTAGCAAAGGACCAAGAAGTGTCAACAGATGAGGATGGAACAGAAGACACACAAGACCACACAGCCAGCGATGGAAGATCGCAGCAGCCATGGCTCATGTAAGGCATAGAGGATGGTACATGGGCGACCGTGAGTGATGGTGTTTACCCGTCACGCGAGGGCACATTTTTCGGCAAATATTTTTGCCATTAAATATGTCCTTAAGTGACGGGGGGAAAATCATTGCTCACATTTGCCCATGAATGATTTTGTTTCTTCTATGATATTGCAAATAATTGCCCCAAACAAAAATTCAAATCAATGACCTTGCTTGACGCCATGTTTGAATAAGCCAGTTTACAATTTCTTGAAATACATATTATCAATTAATGCGCTTCCCTTCTCAAAACTTGTTTTAGTTGCCTTCATGATATGTTGTGCAATATTTATAATTCTGAAGATTCAATTGTGTTCTCAAGAAAGATGAGAACAGTTCAACATTTACCTGAATTTTCTTCTTGGTTCTTAGATTTTCTTGTCATCTTTCTGTATCACTGTCACCGATTTCCACAAGTCATACGCCAGAATTGTCAGCTTGTGCCATGCTGGTGATTTCCATATGGATAGTGTTTAGAAACAGATGACAATTTATGTGAATAAATAGAAAGTACGTTATCAGTATGTCATTTTAATTGAAAAAGAATGATTAGAGGGTTGTGACTAGGATGGGAGATGGTATTTGGATTTTCCTGAAGAAAAACATCTTCCTGTCTCCATCATAGAAGAACAGTGGATATTTACACTGTTAAAAAAAATGCAATTATCTGCAGTCAGGTAGTATTGAGTGTTAAAGCTTACTGACTATTATGCGTGTTTGTGAGTGAGACATGAAGCCATTTGTGCCTGCGTTTTTCCTAAATTTTGCATGTAAATCTTCAGTCACTTTTGAAAGTTTGAGAAGTACATTTGCAAGTCCTCCAAGCATTTGTTCTCTTGAATTTAGTTCTGAGATGTAAAAAGGTAATATTTGGAACCCTTTCATCTTCGTAATCTTGGAATACATGTGTGACCTTTGATGTTATATATTTATGTATATGAACCTTCTATCTTTGTAGTTTTAATACATATATATGTACATATAGTTCTGTCAAGGGTGAGACTTGTACTCTATGTATTGACTGGGATGTAGCCTGTATCTTATGAACTCCGTGATAAAGAGCTGTTAATAATTCTTCAGCCCAGGCAGCAACAATTTTTGCTGTTTTTATCCCTTTTGTTATGTTGCCAGCAATAGAGTTTTCTGTTATTCTGCATTGATTACTTTTTTCAGTATGTGCAGCAATGTTTCAACATTTTCGCTAAATTTTTATCCTTTCATTTGTTACCCTGTGTGGCTGTCATGTTGAAAATGCAAGGTGATTCCCAAATTAGTAAATTCATTTCAAAGTGTCTTAAGTGCCTGGGGCAATTACCTGGTCACAAATTACAGCAAATGCTTCCATGACAACTCCAACCTGTGAGCTGATAAGTTCAGACTTCTTTGGCTTCAAATATGCTGCTATGCATTCAGCCTGCAAGGAATACACTCCTGAATTGATATGTGAAGCTAGCAGTCTGTTCTATTGTTTATTGAAGTTTTGGAGCACTATAAACAAGTTTGTATTCTGAGCAAGTGCAGCTGCGTAACTCTTGATTGCAGGTACCAGCAACCAGAGGGATTTGTTGAGCTGGAGTATCGGGGTAAAGATGTCTCCTTGTGGCTAGAGGACATCACCAGTAGCAACAAGGAGTTGTGGCTGGTCCAGACCCCGTATGATGTAAGTATAGTGCTAATTGTAGTGCATAGATAGGGCAATATTGATAATACAGTGGTCAGGGCTTGACATTAAGGATATTTGTGACTTGTCCCTGAACAGTTTTGTGTAAAATTTGGACAAGTAGTGGGTTAAATTCCTATTCAACTCAAAATTTTTACTTGTCCCAGCTGAAAAGTTACTTGTCCTGGACAATAGGGCTTGCCTTAATGTCAAGCCGTGGTGGTCCCCCTCAAATTATAAGGCCACTCTAAGTACACCAGAAATCTGGCCTTATGTGAGGGTGGCCTCTCATGGGGGGGGGGGGGGGGGGGGGGACAAGACCATACTTGATTCATGGGAATAGGCCTGTGGTGATGGTTGTTGCGTGGGTGGTGGGGGTGGGAGGCTTTTCAAGAGGGGGAGCCACTGCACTGTTCCCTTAAAAATATAGAACAGTTGTAGGGACAGATTTAGGCCTTCAAAGTTTGTAGCCAAATTGGGAAATAAAACAGTTAATCACAACAGAGTTCCACCTGATTCTTATAAATATTTATAATTCATGTTAAAACAAATTAGCCATTTGGCTAATGGCACCAGCAGTCCCTGATTTGTACTGCAGCAGGATGGTCACATGCATGAAAATGTAAAATTAAAAAAATACAATATTGCTTCACCACACGTGGAAGTATGTACAGGCCCAACAAATCAAGAATCCAGTTACAGGAGGACTTGGAACTGCAGTAAGCAGCCGAAAATCTAAGGTACTTGCCCCGCTGTTTGGTGACAGTCAATTGTTCACTTACATCAACAGGACTGTAGCACTGCAGATAATTAGTCTGCGTTAAGTACATCTCAAATTGAGTTTTGTGATGCCCACGGGGATTATCCACCAAATGCTCAGCATGATGCATCTGTTTTTACAGTGTATTAGGAATATAAGAGAGCGGAGGGGGGGGGGGCAATAAGAATAAGGTTGATTTGGGGCCTGTGCATGGTGACTTGAACTTAAAAGACAACCTAGCATGCATTGCTACAGTACCACCTTCAGACATAAATTATGTGAACTCACAGCACTTGGGTCATCCTTCCTACCCTTTTGAGGGCAGTACAATTAATTTTCTAGACTCTTGTCCTCAGGGCTTGTAAATTTGGTATTTCACGGTGAATGAAACTGCAATCAACAAACCTTCACAGCCAAAGCATCTTATGAGGACCTTTGATTAGTATGGTCCCAGCTGACCTTCAAATCGTTCCTTATAGCCCTGCATAAGGTCTAAGACAAGTTCATAGAAACATGTAGGTGACCTTAACCCAATTCGCAAGGTCGCAGAGCCATTTTAGTGAATTTAATTTTCATGCGATACGTTGGAAAAATTTTGACATGGGCATGCTATATTGCACATGCTTATAGTCCTGTATAAAGTCTAAAATGAGTTTTAAGATGGGTGACATAGACCCAATTCCCAAGGTCAGAGAGCCGTTTTAGTGAATTTGGTTTTAATGCGATATGTTGAAAAAGTTTTTTGACATAGGCCTTTCATATTACACATGCGTAAGGTCTCAGAATAGTACGAAGATGAGTGACTTGAACCCAATTCCCAAGGCCATGTTAGTGAATTTGGTTTTCATGTGATCAGTTGAAAAGTGTGTGACATAAGTGTGCCATCTGGCAAATTTTACTTTTTCCGTGTGTCAGTGTGTTCGTCTGTCTGGACAGTTTTCACATGATAACTCAAAAAGTTTTTGGCATGCATGGGGCTCTCATACTGCACATACTTATAGTTCTGCTTAAAGTCTCGGGCGAGTTCTAAGATGGCTGACCGTGACCCAATTCCCAAGGTCACAGAGCAATTTTAGTGAATTTGGTTTTCATGCAATAACTTGGAAAAAGTTTTTGACATAGGCCTTTCAAATTACAGGTGATTATAGTCCTACATAAGGTCTTGGACGAGTTTGAAGGTGGGTGGCCTTGCCACACACTGTACTGGCTATGAATATTCATATAGCACAAGAATGACACCTGTCCGTTGTAGCATTGGGAGGGGGGGGGGGCATAGATCTAGCAATATCTGATTGCCTTTTAATTTTCATTACTTCTGTTTTTTAGTGCAACTTGAGTGAAATTGATGGCAAATGTGTTGTGCTCAACAGCACACACTCCATTGGCCAGGCCAGCACAGACACGGTAAGATCTTCGGTCATGGCTAGCAGTCACCAGTTGACAGCACCTTACAATCGAGAACTCACAAACCCTTGGCTGACAGACACTGGTACAGTGGTGGTGCCACCAGTCTATGCTGCATGTAACAATGTGTAAAACACACTTCCAGCCTCAAGCAGGACCAGCACAGTCCTAATCAGTGCTCGTAAACTAGTGAAAGTTGTCTTATCACATTCGATACCTCTGTAAATACTAAGCTGTATACTACAGTACATGTGTCTCACATGCCCATAATACAGAGTCTACATTTATTTGGGAAGGCCACAGAGATGCTGAGACCTTTAACATTTTACATTTTTATGCCCCCACCGGGTGGGGGGAGGGGGCATGTAGATTTGCATTTGTTCGTCCATCCGACACTGAAATTGTCACTTTTGTGTTGCGCATATCTCCAAAATCATTTGAGGTACTACTATAAAACTTTGTGGAAACATCTATCAATATATGAAGGCATGCACCTAGGGCTTTGTTAGTCTGTTGGGTTGATTATACAGTCTAAACTAATCATTCATTAACTTAGGGAAAATGTTGATTCAAAGTTAGGCTTGTCACATGTGTATTGTGTGTATCTCAAAAGGTATTTGAGATTCAACCATGCAACTTTGTGCAAACATCAATCAATATATGAAGGTGTGCACCTGGGGTTTTGTTTCTCCCTTGGATTAATCATTTTCTGTTAGGGTAATCATTAATCAACTTAGGTAAAATGTTGATTCGACATTAGACTTGTCACATGTGTGTCGCATGTATCTCAAAAAGTATTTGAGTTTCATGGTTGTCGCATGTATCTCAAAAAGTATGCGAGGTTCAACCATGAAACTTTGTAGAAACATCCATGTATCAGTGTATGAAAGTGTGCACCTGGGGCTTTGTTTCTCCCTTGGATTAATTATCTTGTGTTAATTAATCACTAATTAACTTAGAGAAAATGTTGATTCGACGTTGGACTTGTCACATTTGTATTGCGTGTATCTCAAAAAGTATTTGAGGTCTTACACCAGTTACATGCCATATTCTTTCCAGTGCTGATGGGGGCAGTGGCAGGTTGGCGCATCCGTGTCCTTTGGACACTTTTCTTGTTTCACTTAAGTGTTAAAAGAAAGCTTTAATTTAATCAGAAAACCTACATTTATTTTGAAATCAAGAATGAGGATGTAAAGAAAATACACTCATATATGACTTGGTTGTCAAAAACAACCAAGTCATATATGAGGAACTAAATAACTGTATGATGTATGACCCTAAATGGTATAATAGTATAGTGTTAATATGTTTTGATGAATTAGAAAATTTCATGTTTACAGCCTAGGGATACACGGTACACCTGGGATGTCCACTCCTCAACTAATCCCTGTATACAGGTAAGGCTGGTGGCACTGAAATTGTCAATGTAAGCTTGTCAACCCATGACATCCATGAAATTTCTGTATAGCTTATCCAGGTTGTAACATGTCACTGGAATTGTAATATTAGTGCCTGCTATTGAGGCATTGCAAACGTTTGCTTTCACACGGCCATTTTTTTCAGCTTAGCTGACTGGTCAGTTAGCTAAGCTTATCTTCTGGTCCTTCGTTTGTCCGTCATCAACAATTTACATTTTTTATTTCTTCTTGAAAACAATCAGCCAAATCCACTTTAAACTTGATGGGGATGTGCCTTGGGTGGCTGTCTGCCAAGTTTGTTCGAATGGTCATGGTCCAGTGATTTTTCAAAAAAATTTTATTAATTCTTGTTTGTTCATTTTTGGGATAAATCTTAAAAATCTTCTCAAAAACTGCTTCAAAATTGCTAAGGAAAACTTCTGGGGACCCCTAGACCTTAATTTGTTCAGCAGGTGGGGCTGCAATTTTTTCTATTTTTTTTTTTTTTTTTTGTGTGTTTAAGCAATTTTTGACTTCTCCAAACCAGTCACTAAGATTATGCTGAAGCATTGTGGAAATGTTTCTTGTGAAAGGCTCAAACAAAGTTGTTAAGCAGGTGGAATTGCTGCGAATCCTGGATATTTAACAAATTTGTCATTTTGGGTACAGTGCTCCCTCTTTATAATGCTGGTGTTGGGATCCACATGGTAGACTGTGTTATAAGAAAAAAAACCCCTTATAACAGAGGGACTTTTGAACATTGAAGTACATGTTATGGTAATTTTAAGCACTTCAGTGGAAGCCATGGTACCCACCTTGCATCAGAAACCGCCTTGTAAGGAAGGGTGTTATAAAGAGGGAGCACTGTACTTTTGGGTTAATGTACATAGCCCTATTGATTACCATACAAGTCAATATGGGCTGCAATGGTAAATCACATTTTCAACTTCTAGAAAACTGTTAGCGCCAAAGCCAAATCAAACTTTATGGGGATGTGCTGTGGGTGGGTCACTACCAATTTTGTTCAAATGGTCACACTCCAGTGATTTTGGATTGTCTTTTTTTTTTTTTTTTTAATTTTTCTGTACCTTTTTTTATGAAAATCTTAGAAATACTTCTAAATCTCATATGCACTCAGCTAAAGCTCAACACAAGTCTATTCAGTTTGCAACTTTGATTTTGTGAACAAGCTTAGATCAGCTGAGCATGGGCTGTTCACGTAACTCTCTAGGGGTTTTTTCAGCCCCCAAATTTTGAATCTTTGAGATTTTTCAAAATCTGATTTGGAGAGGCTTGCTCGTTTCCTTCTTTGGCTGGAGAATTTGTTTTTTTCACATGGATGAGATGCCGTTTGGAATATTCAGCATTTATTCATAGTTCAAGTGTTAAGTTGAAAACATTCTGTAGTTCACCATTTTCTTCATTTCCAAAGTCTGTCCGATTCCAGTCTCTTCGGACAGAATATTTCCATCCCCGCTGTGACACCTCACTCAGACTATTGGTTCTTAAAAATTATGTGCAGCTTTATTTACCCTTGAAACGTGATTCCACATTAAACTTGTGCAGATCAGTTCATTTAGGTCTGCTGGTTGGTAAATTCAATATCAAATTAGAAGTGATGAGGACTTGACTTGATAGCCTAGATTCACTGCATACCATCTCATTTGTCCCAACAAGAATTTAACCCTTTCCCCCCTTGAATTGACACTTGAGTCTACAACTTTCCTGGAAAGTTGTTGACCTGGGGCATGTGATCTTCATAGGGCTCATCTACAATTCTCCATCAAAATTGTTTTTCATTACTCTTGAAATTAGTTGAAAACACTGAAGCAGACGGCATTTGACCACCAACCGGTTTTGGCCGGTTTGAGGGGGAAAGGGTTAAATATGTGGCAGAAAATTCAATTCATTCTGCATGATGTACATAGGCTGAGATATTGGTCAGTGATTTTTGCAGTGGTTTAAGTGAAGGATATTAAATTTCTACTCCAATTTGGCACAAAACTACTTGGTATGATCAAGATAAACTGATCGAGGTTTTTAGGTGTTCAACATCATGTTGGTATTTTATGCATTCACACTTACCCAAATTTCTTCTCAAAGTCGTAATGAATAGTATGAGATTTTTACTGAAATACTTATTATTTTTGTTCCAGGAAAATACATGTGATGTGTTACTTCCTAGTAAAAAGACCAAAAAGCTCCGTAAAGGTAAGTGTGTGTTATTTATCTTCAAAGATCGGTAGTTTTGCAGTCCAGGACATTGCAAAATTACATCACTTTCTTTATACTAATCTTGTAAGACATGTCAGAACTTTATTATATTATGATTTTAATTTATAATCCTAGGTTTGAAAAAATTGAACTTTTGAGCCAATTTTATGAAAATTTGTTCAGATAATGGTTATGATACTTTGATAATCAGCAGTAATTAAATCAACAGAAAGATATTTAAATCACTGCTGATATATTTATCATAGCTAAATTTAGAGATAAAATATTAAAAGGAAACATTAATTTTCAAGATAACTTTTAATAATTTTCTTTTGGAAGAAACACATCAGCTCATTCCAGAATAGTTTTTTCTTTTCTTTTTCTTTCCTTTTTTCTTTTTTTTTAAAATAACTGCAGTTGACAGTGGTAAATAATGCTTGTATTAAAGAGTTATTAAAATATAAACAAAGTTAAAACATCAGATATTAAAAAGTAAGAAAATATGTGTATATTGCATTATATTCACCTTGACAACAGGCAAAATACTTTGTAGGTGTACTAAACCATTAAACAGGCTTGTCAATGGGTAGGCCTAATATCTATTGACAATCTGCACATATTATACAGTTTTAAAAATCTTGGCTGCTTGAATCAATATTATTACTTCCTTTAAAAAGTCAATGTTAACAGAAATAAACTTCAAGTATCAAACTTCTGATTACAACAAAAACAAAAACAAACAAATGCTTGTTAATTAAAAATCTGTAAAAGATAAATATACATATACATGTACCAAATTTGCTGCCCATATCTGAAGGAACACAAGCATTTTTCATATTTGTCAATAGATGGCAGGACTACTACACTTGTGCCAATGTCAAGGTCAATCAAAAAGAGCATGGCACCCGCAAATTTTTTCACTTATTCATTTCAATGAATTTCTTCACTACAAGACATTTATGAATCATGACAACTCTGTCTGTGGTCATTAGTGGATAGATACAATATTTTGACAAGGAATCCTATGATATAAAGACCTAAACTGGGAGCTGGAAGTCACGATATGACCTTGATCAAGTATGTATTTTGGACAGCTTGTTTACGCGTGCTGAGTCAAAAAGCCACTTTGAGATTGACAGAGAAGAACATCGATTCATTTATGCCTGAGCAAAGCAAATAGACATTATATTATATGTCTCTGAATGTATTTTCTTATTCTCTGAAGTCCACTTTGAAGTTTAATAAAGTTTTCTTTTCGTTATTTCGATAATGCAGGTCCGTTTTTTTTTACCAGAATATCCCAGAACAAAACCTGTGCTGGAAAATTTTATCTTCGCCAAATTGGCGAACTTATTCGTATTTTCTTTCGCCAGATCAACTATTTTTTCGCCAGTGGCGAATTGGCGAATGGCTAGCGTGAGCCCAGCTCTAGCATCTGTAACTTTTGGTTGATTTTTATGAAATGTGGTGGGATTATGGTAGCAGTCAAAATCTTGATCAAGGTCGATACTGGGGGTGCCATCTATAGTTGTACAGAAATTATTAATCAAAGTGTGTTTAAACTTATATCAATTCATTATTTCAGCAAAGAATGCAGCTAGTCTTACCAAATTTATAGGATTTATGTATCATTTCTAAAATCAGAATGTTACACATTATGGATGACCCTGACCTACTTGTTCAAGGTCACTGGGACTATAAAGTTGATAGAGGGGAGTAGCTAGTGGTGGGCCTTGTCCATTCAATTGTGGTTATGATGTGAAGTACTGGTGGCGCCACCTGATGTATTTATGGAGAATTTGCCAAATAAATGGTAAACACATTAAATTCATTATTTTCACAATGCCGCATTTATTACATTACAAAATATACAGGAAAGATACCTTGGGTGAAGACTCAGAATTTGTTTTAATATGAATGACCTTGACATATTTTTCAAGACCACCAGGTGACACATACACAAAATTGAGTTGTAAATGCAACACCTACAATTTTCAGTGTAGACACATATGATTTTCAAAACTAAAAGTAGATAAAAAAAACTGAGTTTTACGATATTGGCAGCACTTACTAAAATGTGTGATATAGGGGTAAAAATATGAAAATCTGAGTGTTCTAACAACTTTAAGTTTTGATGGATCTTGATAAAATTTGGTAGGATGGTGGGGGAGGTCAAAATATTGATCAAGGATGATACTGGTGGTGCCACCTGTAGTTCACGGAAATTATGAGTCAAAACATCTTGAAACTTATATAAAATTATTATTCCAGCAAAGAATGCAGCTAGTCATACAAAATTTACAGGATATACAGTGGTACCTCTCTTGAGAGACCCCTTGAATGAGAGACGGCATATCTTTTTAAGACCGCTTTCTCAGAACACTGCGCTATCTTTTCCATGTTGTTGTACCTCTAATGAAAGACCACCTGTTTTGAGAGACTGCATTTTGACCTACCGTAAGGGCGGTCTCTCAAAAGAGGTACCACTGTATGTACCATAACTTAAAGTAGAATATTACATAATATGGATGACCTTGATGTCAGTGGGGCGCCAGGCCCAAGGGCCTCTTGTTTTTGTGTTTATAACCGCTTTGTCAAATGTGCAACCCAATTGTTTATACTACACTTGGCCCCCCTTTGATAAGGCTACCCTACGAACACACCAGAAATGTGGCCTTATGAGGGAGGTTGTCTGTTGTGAAAGGAAAATAAAATGATAATACCATACTTGATGCATGGAGAAGGGGCCTCTGTAGAGGGGCTTGCCTCTCGTCAAGGTGGGGGGGGGGGGCTTAAAAGGAGACAGACCACTGTACCTGTCCCTCAGGGGAAGGAGACATTGCCTTTTGGTGGTATAGAATGCTGTTACACTATCCTTGAAACCTGATATTGTACAATTTTCACAATCAATTTTTTTTTTTCACCAGATTTTATCAAAGTTGAATTGTAGGGTACCTCATCAGACAAAGATGAAAAGATCAGACTCCCTGAGCTTTTAATATTTCTATTGTAGGTCCACCAATAACAGGACATGTGACACTGAGCAAGTCATTACCTGCCAAGCCCTACGTTGTGCCATCAGTTGTGGAGCAGAGTCACCCGCAAATCCCTCAGGGCCTTAAAATTCGAAATGTGCCATTCGGGGCAGGTAAGAGGTGGTTGATTTTCGTTCTGTTGACATGCAGACTTAGTCACTTGTTCAGCTCTTATATAAAGGGTTCTTTGTGTGACACCCAACTCCTAACTCGAGGTACTAAAGGCTACAGACCACAGTTGTGATTGGCTGGTTGCCCATCCCAACGGAGATAGTCTGCAATTTTGAAAACAAACCTAGTTTACTTAGCTAACTTTATTTAAACAGAAGCTACAGCATTCAGCATGCTGTAACTTCTGTTTAAATAAAGTTAGCTGAGTAAACTAGGTTTGTTGCATCACATAGTTGCTTCAGTGGTGGTCCTATAGGTGCACTGTCTTCCAGGCCAGGTGGGAATTTTATAGTGGGGAAGGACAATGATGTGACCCTGGCAACAGCACAGTTCATACACCTGTATAAAGCTGACATCCAGGTGTTGTTTCATATTTCAATTCTCACCAATTAATGAGCCGGGAATTATATGACAAAAATCCATTTGTGTTTTTCTGACATTTTTATCTGTTAAATGCCGTTCACAAAATTGTAATATACCAAAATGCTGATTTTTTAGACTGAAAAATGCTAATATGAAAAATAGAAGGATTTATAACTGTGGTCTTTGGCCTAAATGTAAAAGTGATCCGTCACAGACACCCATCCTCTTCCTTGTGTGATTTCTCTTATTTGTGGTTTGTGGATTGAACAGTTCTGTACCAGTGAGAATGGACTGTTTTAACGTGTTAAACTGCTCACACGTTCTTACCTAGGTAAATTCAAAAACATTGTCACCTCTTACGCCAGCATGTGTCACACAAGTCTGGCATTCTGTTGAACTGTGTCATACCGCTGCCATAACACTTGCTATACGAAAACTGTCCACTTCAGCTGGATATATCTCTGACTTCAACCCGAAGAATTTAATCAAATGAGGATTTAATGTAATAATTTATTTCTTGAGAATGAATATGGGAAAGGGAGTTGATTTAATCAGTTGACTGATGCAGAAGATATAGGGTTTAAAAATTACAGAGAATGTTTCATCTGCAGCAACACTGAAATATGGACCAATCTTCAACTTTGTCCATCAGCAGGGCAAGGGGACAAAGAAAAATACCCCAATATATTACTTTAGATTCTATCTTACAGATTAAGAACAAAATTAATGATGCGTAATACAATTTTTTTGGATACACTGACATTGTTTAATGTTGCTTTTTTTTTCTCACTTTTTGCTACGTTTATACGTTGTCAACTGAAGAGGTAATTTGTGTGACGTGGATACATTCGGAAGACTCTTGCAGTCATAGTGGTACATATGTTTACTTTCTACATGAATAATGGTGCCAGTATTTTTGGTTCTGAACAGAAGTCCCTCTTGTTAAATGGATATTATGTGAAAGCAAATCCACACAAACTACAAATTGCTTTACAATAATGGTGTATCAGCTTGCACTTTTATCTTTGTGTTTCAGAAATGCCAGCCTGGGGCCCTTTTTATTTCAAAAAGTCGCAATCAACGAAAGACAAACCAAAGGAAAGGCATAAAATAGAAAAACTTCGTTTGACAAGTGGTAAGTGTTGGTGAGATTTTTGTCACTAATTTGTGTCTTGATAAATCACAGTGTTTGGACAGGAAACATTACATAGGAAAGGGGCCCTTAATTCGCAAACAGCAAATGTATTCATGATTTTACTTTACCATTTTTGATAGGAATATGTTTAACTCTTTCCCTGTTAAAAGTGACTAAACCAGCTGGATTTGAAATGTATACTCAGCCTTTTTTTTCACCATGTTTTAGCCTTAGTCGAAAAACCTGTTTCACAAGAACTGTAGATGAGGCCTGAAGGATAGCATGCGACATCGGCAGCTTTGTTAGCACATGTTAGACATTTAAGAGTCCAGTTGAAGGTCAACCAAGAAAGCTCAGTATCCGTGCTGGGGGTGGGTGAGGGATTGATGTCAATGCCCAGTGACCTTGAGGGCCTGTTTCATTCCTCTGTTTGTTAAGTGCCTAAAGGTTGCCTCATCTTGTAGGGTTCACACAGAGCTTGAAAAGGTTTCAAAACTCTGGAATGTTAGGACCACCAGTTAAGGCCTTGAAAAAGCTTGAATTTTGTTATGGAATCGTCACAGGTCTGGAATATTGATTATTCAGAAAAAATCTACCTACAGAAATAGTGTGTGAATTTGTAAAATTATGATGTTTATATGATTAGTTTGTTTTTGATGTCAAAATAGTTTCTTTTATATGTTTTTGTGGGGCAGAACTTCACACTCACTAGCTGTACTTCTAAGTTTTGCTCAAGAGCACAGGAACATGGGTGTGGGATTTTGAAAAGTATAGCTTGGAATGTGCATGAAAAGATTTGAATCTTGCTTCAGTGCTGCTGCATGAATCTGGTGTTGGCCAAGAATTAACCCACCTTTGGGTTCAGAATTATAAATCTGTTGAACAAATAGGGCTATTTGTGGGTGGGGGTGAGAAGGGGAGTCTTTCAGGTATAAGCTTTTTTTTTTAAAGAAAATCACCATGAGGATTATAGAGAAGACCAATCCGAAGTATGTGCACCAGGTCAACAAGTGACTTTTCTGCAGGTTGGCAGACTGCACAACCTGAGACAATTTTTATGAGTGAGATTCTAGTTTCTAGTCTGGGAGCCACTTAGACCCCCAGAGGCCAGAGGGGGTCCAAGCTGCCCAGAGATGCATTCTGAGCAAATTCAGGCACTTCAGTAAGTGCATCTTGAAAAAATAAAATTTTGATTTCTAGCACTATTTTGGCAATGAGTTGGAAATAAATCTTACTGTTCTCACTATGAGTTTGCCTATGTCATTAATTTAAAAAAAAAACCATAAACGTGTTTTTATTTAAATCTGTTACATTTTCTCCAATCAGCAATCAGCCATTTTTTAAGAGGTATATGATCATCTGTCTTTTTTTTTTCTGAGAGTTGCAGATCCAACTTGCTTCAGGAGCCTTCTGGTGTACTTTTTTTACTACATATGACTGTATAGTACATGTACATGCTCTTTAACACTGACTCAACTTATGGCAAAAAGTGGTCTTAAAATAAGTTAATATGTGTAAAACAACTGCATTTTAACAAGACCCAGAGATCAATGCGCCTGTGCTCCATTTAAAGGTTCCAGGCTGTTCTCCCAGTGTACGGAAATTCATGTATTTGGAGAAATATCCAATGCATGGTGGGCATTACTTTTCATCGCTTCCTGCATGTGATGACCTAAACAATGTGCGCCGGGGTAGCTTGACCTGACCTGGCAACAAAGGCACATCCTACACATGAAATTAGGTATACAGTGGTACCTCTCTTGAGAGACCCCTCTAGTGAGAGACCGCATATCTTTTTAAGACCGCTCTCTCAGAACACTGCGCTATCTTTTCCATGTTGTTGTACCTCTAATGAAAGACCACCTGTTTTGAGAGACCACATTTTGACCTGCTGTAGGGGTGGTCTCTCAAAAGAGGTACCACTGTACGTGCGATTGTCATGTTGAGGTGGCAGAGTCGGTGATTTGTTATCACCATTCCTCCGCATGGGTTGGGTGCTTTGTACGAATGGAGGATATTTCGCATTATATCGAGTATAAGTATAGTCTTTGCAACAGACATGACAGTGTCCAATTCAGATGATAATAGCTCAAATAGTTGTCGTTATCCAGTCAGTCACCAGAAAGTAGAATTCATTTACATGGCGCTACGACTTTGGGATGGTCCCAAAAGACCGAGGACATGACTGCACATGGGGAAAGTTTGACTTAGTTCGCCAGAACAAGGCCAGCTTTGTGAATTTACTGCCCATTTGTTGCCTCTGGAACTGTTACATGGGATTAGGAACTAGCTAGGATGTTGTACTTGATGATGGTTTTCTGCAGAGGCTATGCTACAATTACAAACAGGTGACTGTGACCTCATTACCAAGGTCACAGGGCAAATTAGGGGAAGTTTCAAGCCAGCTATGTTTTCACCACACATGTTGCATAGCAGATTCCTTTTTATTGCAGTATTGTTAATAATTAATTAGATAATAGGCAAAAGTTTTAAAATCCTAGATCATTTCACCACACACATGATTTCATAAAAACTTTCATTTATGCTGACAGGTACCAGTTTTTGCTTGCCCTTGCATTTCCTTAATGTGTGGGCATCTCTTTGGGAGCGCAAATTAGATAAACTTTGTACGACATGTTTCGCTTTTTCTGTGCACAAATTCAGAGTATGTGAAAGACCCAGATGAGGATACAAATGACCCCCAAAAAATCTTAGGGGTGATCAGCCGCAGTCAGGAAAAGATGGTCAAATTGATGGCAAGTGGACAGCTGGCTATGAGGGCCTTGGTTGAGAGTACAATGCAGCTTGGGGGTGAGTTTTGTACGACAGGTGAGGAGAAGGTCCTTTCATCTGGACAATTTGATTGGCTCTTTGGCTCTTTCTTGGGAACAGGGATACATTCCCAACTCAAATTTTCATAGCGAGAGACTTAGCATGGTGGGGCTAGGGTGTCTTGTGATAATTTTGTGAGGTACCTGGGCGCGTGATCAATGCAGCATCACTGGAAGTTTGTTGCTTCATGAGGATGTGTGTGTGACATGGGAGTAGGCCTAGAACACTTGAGTCACCAGATGGCACCACGGGCACATTAGAAGCGCCCAACACCTCCTGCCATTTCTGATTGGCAAGGTCAGATTTTGCATGATCCTCATGACCAGTAGTGCTCTCTAGTGAGTGAAGTGTTTTTTGTTTATTTCATTCCATTTTCATTTTCTTTGATATGGCCTTGTGGCCCAAATGTGATTTGGCACCAGTGGTGGAGACATGGCCAGTCAGGCACATAAGATTAACATCTGATTATATACCTGCTGATAACAGTATTTTCTTGGACGTTAAACAATAAGATAGATTAAGTTGGTTCTCTCTCTCTCTCTCTCTCTCTCTCTCTCTCTCTCTCTCTCTCTCTCTCTCTCTCTCTCTCTCTCTCTCTCTCTCTCTCTCTCTCTCTCTCTCTCTCTCTCTCTCTCTCTCTCTCTCTCTCTCTCTCTCTCTCTCTCTCTCTCTCTCTCTCTCTCTCTCTCTCTCTCTCTCTCTCGCGTGCACACACACGCACACAAACGCATAATCCGTACCACTATTCTTGCGCTGAACCTCCATCATAGCTGAAATGTAAGTACCTTTTCCCCATAGTGTGTCCATCTGTCACACATTGGTGTCCAGGCCATAGTTTTCTTGACCTGTGACTTGCTGTTAGGTAAACCTGGACCGAGGGTTATGTCACATAACAAAATTAGGTCACTAGGTCAGCTATCTGGGTCGCAATGGTGCAGGTGGAGGGAGGTATACTTTCAGCAATCTGATTTAATTTTTAATTTTACATGTGATACTATTTTTTGTGACAACATGATAGGATAGCTATCGTAATACAAGGACTAACTGCAGTAGAAGTTAGCTCCCTGGGGAGTGAATGTTCTCAGGTGTACGTCAGCTCTGCAGTCATCTGGACGATGAATGCAGTTCAGCTTTGTGTCTGTCAGTGATGCAGAGGAGTTACTTGTAAGGATCAGTTTTGGGACTTAACTTGAGCACCTTTTCAGTTCAGTGTGCAAAATTGTGTGAGGTGCAAAACAGTAGAATTCAAGTGTGGATCTACGCTGTGTAGTTTGATTGAATGTATTTGCTGGTAAAAGAGAAGTAGATCTATGTATTTGACTCACAGTCATTGTGGTGACAATAATATTCTAATCTAAAAAAAAACAACTTAATCCTGAATGCAGACTTGATGACAACTCATATACAAAACATTAATTGTGAGTACAGACTTTTACAGATCACAACTTCAATAAAATCTTTAATCTTGATTGCCTCTGCAGACCCAAGCTGCTTGTTATGTCTACTCCACTGGGAGTAGTGGTGGTAACACAGAAGTTGGTCTGCTGTGGAAGCAGTAATCTTGAATACACACTTGTGTATGTATTGGCAACAGCTGACGTGTGCTAAAACTTAACTCTTTCAGTGCCAATCTGTGTCTAAAGTTGATCTACTAAAGTCAAACTAGTCTGAACTGTCATTAAGATCTCAGGTTCGTATTCCTTGCAAAAAATCCTTGTATTCAAGTAGCAGGATGCCTATAATTTCAGACAAAATATCTCAGGTCAACAGTTCTTCTCGGTGTGCATTGTGTGCAATGCGTACTGAGTAAAGCTGTTGACTCAGTCCAAACTTTGACACTTACAAGAGTTAATCCCGAGTGCTGACCAACTGACATGTAAAGAACTTTAGTTTTGAACAAGGTTTGTAATAAGGACAACTGGTTTGTATAGAAATTTATTCATGGGTGCAGACTTCAGCTTTACAGTTGACATAAAGTGCTACTCAACACAATGTCTGGTGTCCAGCAGGTTTGGGTAAAGATTGTTCATGACTTCAGCTTTTTACCAGTTTCATGTTGAATTGAGGTACACATGAAGGCAGATTATGCGTTTTGACCACATAGCATAGATAATCAGATGTTCTGTTCTGTTTTTGATACAGCTCCTGTACAGAAGCAAGTCGCTCAGGGGGACAGGAAAAGAAAGTTGGTGGAGTGGGTGGAAAATGTTGAAGGTAAGCTAGCAGTACAACAGCGTTTATTGTGCACTGGCTGGTAAATCATGAGATAACTGGAGCAAGTTGTTAACTCCTATAAATTTGCCAGTTTCAACCAAAGTTGAATGTAAGAATGGTCCAGGTCAACAGCTTTCCTCTGTGGACATTCAGTGCAGTGAGGCCAAAGTGGGCCAAGAAAAGCTGTTGACGCAATCAAAATCTGGCACTAAAAGACTTAATGGATGGTGCTGAGCTTGTTATTCCATACAGTGGTCCCTCCTTTGAAAGACCACTCCTTTGGGAGACCACCTCCTTTGAGAGACCACAGTTGTCAGGTCTTTCTGTAGTACTTTTCATGTTATTTATACCTCCTTTGAGGGACCACCTGCTTTATGTGACCGCCTTTTGGATGGCACTAGGGGCGGTCTCTCAAAGGAGGGACTACTGTACCAAATTGCTAAAAGGCTTTGAGATTGGTATTTACATTGCCTGACAAGTGATGCTACCACATCCCTTGCATTACACCAACTATAGCATGACTTGCCGGGCAGCCCCCCCCCCCCCCCCCCCCCAATTTTGAGAAGATGTTTTGTCACTTGAATGAGAGCTCATTTCATGATGAATCTGAATGTGGTTCTTGTCTAATTCCAATAATCTACTTAAGAAACATCAGTTAAGGTTATAATAGACATTGCACAATGTTTCATAATAAAACATGTACAAGTTTTGTTCTTCAAAAAGTGGTTTGACAGGCAGATGTTGAAGAGAAAACTCTGATTTATTACTGGACTGAGTCAACAGCTTTCCCTGGCACACACTGGATGCTTAAGCCGAGGAAAGCTGCTGACTTGACTTTTTATTGTGGTAAACTTGCCCTGAAATTTTCATTGAAAACATGTTGATAAAGGATAATATTTAATCTATTCCCAGTCAGAGTTTGGCTGGGTCAATAGCTTTCCATGGCACGGCTGCATGCATTGACTGCACCCATTGCACATCAAGAAAAGCTATTGACCAAGGGCATGCCATCATGAGTGGTCTTGCATACAAATCTGAGCAGAAATGCTTTTCTAAACGAGAAATTTTAGCAAAAACGTTAAGGCAGCGACAACTTCCATGCAGGCACTTTTGGCAGATTTGAGTTGAAGGGTTAATACAATGGATGAATAAGGAAACCTTTGAAATTCCCAGTGGCCGTAGACCTGTTGAACTGGCAAAGGGTTAAGATGGCACCAACAGTAGAAGCAAGCATAGTTGTGGGGGGCGGGGGGGGGGGAGGGGGAACCATTTCCTGCATGATGCTTTGATGGATGTGTTGTAACATTCCAGGTGCACATGAAGTAAAGAAGAGGAAGAAGAAGGAAAGGCGCCGAGACCAAGAGACGGCAGCAAAGGGTGGCCATAAACATGACAAAAGTCTGAAACATAAACAGGGACATAGTGAAACCACAGCACAGGGTGGTAAGATACATGATAAAAGTCTGAAAAAGAAGCACAAACATAGTGAGAGCAAAGCAGATGGTAGCTATGAACCAGATAAAAGTATGAAAGATAAACATGGACATATGGAGATCACAGCAGAATGTATTCATAAACATGATAAAAGTCTGAAAAGTAAACATCGCGAGACCACAGCAGCGGGTGGGCATAAACATGGACATAGTGAAACCACAGCAGAAGGTAGTCATAAACATGAAAAAAGTCTGAAAAAGAAGCACAAACGTAGTGATAAAAGTATGAAAAGAAAACATGGACAGAGTGAGACTGTTGCAGACAGTGTTTATTCAGGTAAGGATAAGCACACACATCACGAGACCACAACAAAGAGTGTCCATACAGACTTCAAAGAAAGACACGGACATGGAGAGACTAAAGTGAATGGTACTCGTACAGGCAGTGACAAACACAGGCATAGGGAGACTAGTGTGGACAGTAGAGACACAGGCACAGAGAGCTTTGTACACGGCCAACAATCGACAGGTCCACAGCCACTGCTTAAGAAACACAAACATTCTGTGAAAGCTGTGAAGGGTAGTTCAAGCTTCACAGGTCCTGATTACAGTCTGCAAAGGACGCAAAAACTGAGCAAGTCAGGTAGAGAGACTATTGACAGGGGGCATAAGGGGGCCACACAGCCTCTGCTTGACCTGCAGTCTCCCAGTACAATTAAAAAGGAGAAGAAGAAAAAGAAGAAATTGAAGGAAAACAGAAACTCACACACAGAAGAAAGTGGCTCAACCTGTGAGCCACCAAAGAGTAAACATAGGAAGCGTAATCAGGCTTCCAACAAGTGGGTTACAGGTCATGGGCCAGTGGAGGTGTCTCCATCAATGTGGTCACAGAGTGCAGAAACAAAGAGTGTTGGTGGCGCTAAACCACCTGCAGTGCCCACTCCTACCCCTGAAGTTTTACAGCCTGGTCTGGTCCCTCTACCTACCAACACAGAAGGCTTACAAGGGACGCCAGCGGTGGCCGGTCACAGAAAAAGGAAACACAAACACCACAAGTTACAAGGGGAGTCTCAGCCAATAACCACACAGATTACCACTCCAGCAGTGGGCAAGAAACACAAACACAAAAAATCGAAAAAGAAGACGTCACATGAAAAACACGAGATTGTCTCTGTTCAGACCATAAATGCCACCGAAAGGCACAAACAGAAGAAGAAGAAGAAACACAAGCATCTGTGAAAGCAGCTGCTAATGGACAGCATGGAGGAAAAGCAGCCTGAAGCAGTTCGTTCCTTAACCCTTTCCCCCTTGAATTAAGACTGAGTCAACAACTTTCCTTGGCATAAGTGCCAAACCCAACAGAATACAAGAGTTTTTTAAAAATATATGTACTTTATAAATGTACATGTTACAGTGTAAGAATAGTGGACAGACTAGACAACTTTTGCTCTGGGATTTACCAGCTCACTTAAAGGTGCTAGGTGTACAAATACTTTGTAAGATACAATGAGTTGTATTTTATTATACCCCACCCACAAAAGGGGGGGGGGGTATACGGCAATGGGCATTGTCCGTGCGTCCCGCCGTCCATCCGGAACAAATTTTGTCCAGGCCATATGTTTAAAACTGTAAATGCTAGCCGTTTGAAATTTGTAGAGTCAGTAAATCATTGGTAGTAGGTGTGCATAAGCACTGTTTTGTGTACCTAATTGCTTACGTTAATTAAGCAAAGTTCATTAGGCAACATCCATGTCAGAAACAATTTTTCCAGGCTATATCTTGGGAACTATAAATGCTAGCCCTTTGAAATTTTCAACGTTGGCAGATCTTAAGTAGGAAATATGCACAGGATTAAATTTGTTTGGCCTATCTTTTTTTACTAATTAATTAACAAAGATTGTTAAGCACCTCAAACAGATTTTGTCTGGGCCATATCTTCAAAACTATAAATGGTTGCCCTTTAAAATTTATAGAGTTGGTAGATCATAGGTAGTAGGTGTGCATGGGCATTGTTTTGTGTGCCTAATTGCTTACATTAAATAATTAACAAATTTCATAAGGCAGCCTGCAGATGAGAACCAATTTTGTCTGGGCCATATCTTTGGAACTATACATGCTAACCCTTTCAAATTTTCAGGGTTGGCAGATCTTAGGTAGGAGGTGTGCATAGGATTAAATTTATTTGATTTCTTTCTTTGCTTTACTAATAAAAAAAGATGAGCATGTTTTTTTTATCCCTGCCTTAATGGACGAGGTTGTTAGGGTACGTTATTTTCTGCGCTTAGACATTGAATATGGACAGCCTTGGGAAAAACGGATGCCAGATGTGAAGATGGCTTCGCTTATTGCAGAAATTTTGAGAATGAAGAGTTAAAAACGGTTCTTTGACTGATCATTGACTTATTGTGTGACAGATATGGGCTTCAATAGGGGTTTTATGGCTCAGATATCATTTGTTTGTGAATTGGTTTGCTGTTTTTTACAATTTTTAGGAGATTTTGTGTGGCATGAGTGTGTCTAGGCAGCTGACCTGATTTCAGTGCAATGCAGTGGACCACATGCACAGCAATGTGTCATGATCTTGGATGTTGTGAATGATCGCCAGGCATCTTTAGATTACATGCTGTTAAAATGTTAAAAATATGAATCAAATAAGTGCATGTATTTATATTTGCTGTTGCTGTATTTTGGTGAACTTATGAACAGAAGTTGGGAGAATCTCTTTGATGCAGTCACGATTGTGGGCGATAATATGACACTTCAGCAGACATAGTAACCATCAGGTTGACTAACCCTGAACTTTGACCTAAGGCTAAGAAAACTTACGAGAATTTCACAAATGACTGTAACAATACACCAACATGAATGCAGACAGTGAGTGGAACACAGACAGTGAGTAACAATGATACTTTGGCAAACTAATTTAAAAATGCTTTACCCAGATCGAAACTGAAACTCAGAAGGTACAGCAGACTTGTTGACATTGTGAAATTTTTTACTGATATGTTGGGACTTGAGAAAATTGTGTTTGGCTGGTAGGATTTCTCACTTCATTTGCACATGTTATGTGTGGTTGACTGATGAGTGCATCTGCCTGTGATTTGCCGTTGGATATACCTGTTGCAACTGAAAGTGTTCTCAGGAAGTGGCAAAATGAATGTTTCTGGCATCGTCAGCATGGAGCTGCTAATATTGAGAAACTCTTCGATGATTAAATGTTTAGTTTCGTTTTTGGAACTATTTTGCCAGTTGGTGGACGGAGGGGTAGGGGGAAGGGCGTAAAATCTGAAAAGTGGTTTGCGTAGGGGGACCCCTGCACATTTTTTTTTTTTTTCAAGTTTGAACTTAGTTTTTTTTTTCAGGGGTGGGAGTTGCTGGGGTTATGTGGTCTCTGTCTTTGTTTCAATATTAATTACCACCAACAGAAATTTCTCACACTTGACTTGTAAACTATAATATATAACTGTACATCATGTGTAGCTATCACCACGATAATTGTGGGGTATGTGGCTAGCATTAGCAGCTACTTGTTTGTATGATCAGTTTCCATAACTGGTTTAAATTTAATCTTTTTATGTGGGCTCCTCTGCTTAAATGAGTGTATTTTTGGGTTTTGGTTGAAATACGAAAACACAAGTGTTGGAACTTTGCAGTTGCAGAGTTGTAAATAGAATTTGTTTCCATGAAGCGATGCCATACATATTTCAGAAGGTGAAACGGTGCATAATAATTTGGCTTATTGTGCCCAAGGTTTCAGCATGGCAAACAGCAGGGTGAGCAATATCCGCAAACTGTAAATCACTCCGAGATGGCAGGTGATGAATTATGACACAAGAATGAGGGGTGGTAGTGCTTGTTGAAAGGTATGAAGTTTCGAACGCTGAATGGCTAGAATAGAAATAATTATTTTGAATGGGGAGCCGGGGGAATTTCAGGAAACCAGGCCAGAGAGTATCCTGTCAAATTTTGCTGCAATAAACCATAACCGACATGCATTTCTTGTAGTGTGCTGAAACCACGTATGGGTTCATTAGGTCTGAAAGAACTCGTACATACCACTGTAAAGTGTCTCGTCTTATAATTATTGAACGGCCCAAACGATCCTGGAAAACGTGGACGTAAGAAAATAGATATGACTTTGAAACGAAAACCATTAGTTGCATTGCTTTGAAACTTGTATGAAATGGAGCATGTGGGAGGGTGAAACAATCTTGTTCACTTGGTGGTGTACTCCGGTTCCCTGATTTTTAGTTCAGCTGACCATAGGTCGCAGAGCTTATGTGATCACCTATGGCTGAAAATCCAGGTCATTTGATACTAGTGGTGTCACCTACAGCATTATGTAATATATGGGTCAAAATGTAAAAATCTTGTGACCACTCTGGTATTCTTTAACCAAGGGAAAATTTTTAAAATCCTTTTTTTTAAGGCGAAAAATGGACATTTTACAAAAGGGCTCTATTTGGAGATTTTTCTCGGGATTCTTTCAAAATATGATTTAAAAAATTTTTCTTGGTTTATATAATCTAGAGATCCTAAGCAACATGAATATATATAGTTTTATGGGTCTAAAAATAAAAACCAATACAGGAGAGCGGGTTGAAGACAACACTCCTCTAAGTGCCTAGCTTTGTTTGTGCCACCTTAAATTTGTTCTGGGACCTTAATGTTGCAGACGTTGGTGTTCTTCCATAAAGGTCAGACTTAGTGCATGGGTGACCTTTATCCTATCCCAAGTTCACAGAGCCAGAAGTATGATAAATTTCTAGGTCAGCTGAGCATGGGCTGTTCACACGGCCCTCTTGTTTGATAAAAAAGCTAAAGAAAAACAAAGGACACACACACACACACAACCACCACATGTATAGTCTTACAATGTGCTGAAACCAGATATCAGTTGGAGGAAAAATACAAAATAGATGAAGTAACTAGACCCTAAATGAGTGTCACAGGTTTATTTGTCGAGGATATTCCCAACAATCTAGGGGCTCAACAAATGTGGCAGGTATGTGTATCAAATTTACCATGGCATATCAAATTTAAAGCGGTTTGAGCACTGGGGAAACTTCTGCTGTATTTGTTTGTGACATTTACTGGGATGCCTTTTTTGGAAGTGTGTTGGAGAGGAATTTAAGACCGATGGCATCCATGTCTGCCATTACTTGTATTATGATCATTCAGTACAATTGTTAGTCTTCATGCTGATAGTCACAAATGGCAACCAGAGACCCATGAGCATGATGTTACAAAGTCCAGCAAAGCCGCAAAAGCAGGGCTACCATCCTTGATCATTCGGAACAGTCCTGTCAGCCAGACTTGTCAGTCAGCTGAGCTTATGTTATGGGCAGGTATCCATCGTCCATCCGTCTTCCATCGGTGTCTACAATTCATGTTTCCGGCTTCTTCTCCAAAACCATTGGGCAGATTCACTTCAAACATGGTGGCAATATACCTTGGTTGGATCTCTACCAATTTTGTTCAAATGGTCATCCTCCAGTGATTTGGGGATTTTTTTATGATTTTTTTTTGGGGGGGGGGGGGGGGCGGCAAATCTTATAAAATTTTCTTCTCTGAAACCACTCACCCAATTGCTTTGATATCACACAGGAACACTCCAAGGGAGTCTTAGTTCTTAATTTGTTCACCAGGTGGTGCTGCCATTTTTTAGAAACCTTTTTGTGATTTTTTGTGTTTTCGCTTTTTTCTACTTCTCCAAAACTGTCACTCAGATTAAGCTGAAACTTTGTGGATATGGTCCATGCAAAAGGGTCAAACAAAGTTGTTCTCTATGTGGCACTGCTGTGGATTCCTGATTTTGAAAGATTTTTTTCAACTTGGGTACTTATCAATAAACGGACCTTTCCTATTGATTACTATGCAAGTCAATAGGTATTCTAACGCTAATTAATCCCCCCCCCCCCGAAAGAGGAGGGGTCATATACTGATTATTTTGTCCATGTGTTTGTGTGTCCCACAGTTTTCACACGATAAGTTTTTCACGTAGAGCGTTAATATTGCTCATGATTATAGTCCTGAATAAGGTCTCAGACGAGTTGGAAGATGGGTGATCTTGACCTAATTCACAAGGTCACATTCAAAACCGCGAGCAAGATTCACTTCAAACTTGGTGACAATGTTTCTTGGGTGGGTTTCTACCAAGTGTGTGCAAATGGTCACACTCCAAAGTTTTTTTGATTTTTTTTTTTTTATGATATTTTTGTTCTTTTTGGGGGGCAAAAAATCTTCTCCAAAACTGGGCACCCATTTTTTTTTTGATATCATACAGGAAAACTCTTGGACACTCCAAGTTCGTAATTTCTGTACGAGGTGGCACTGCAATTTTTAGGTGGGGCTCCGTAAGGAGACCCCCTCTCATGTACATTGTACATAGTAGACCTAAAAAGTTCAATATTTGAAAACCAGGAACTATTCCTGTCGTGTTAATAGTCCTGATTTGTGACAAGACTTTATTCTTAACATTTGATATCGGCAAAATAAACAAGACTGATACCTGAAGGGTTTAATAAGAGAAAATACTCTGTCACCACTGGTCACAATTGCTGAAAATGCCTAACTGTTAGCTGAAAAAGCCTAACTGTGAGAATATGTCATCCGGCGAACGTATGTATTCTGGTGCAAACAAGAAACAGATTTTAAAAAGGTGCAAGTTATTTTCTTTCATTTGTGCTCTTAATGGTAACACTGGTATTACTGCTCATTGCTGATGTAAAATGTAGATATTCTTTATCGATTTATGCACATTATCAGGACCGTTCTGTTAAAAGAAGTTCCGTATCTTGCTTGTATTCGTGGGTGAATGTGACCTCAATTCTGTGAACACCGAACTTTTGTCAGCTCAATGAGGCTCTCTGTAGGTTTTTGCATATCCAGACAGTTACCAGTCTGAACACGTCCAAAGATGCATCAGACGGAAAAAATCCATTGAGCATTTGTTACAGTGATCTAAAAAGTCCACGAGAAAATGTAATCAAGTTATCACTTCCCCTTACAAGTCTTGTGCAAGTACGCTGTTTTGGCGCAATAACAATATGTAAGTGCTTTAAAGTTGCATTCCGCGATATTTCATACACGTACCTATCCACGTAATTCATCACTAATCATGCGTCGAAGGACCGTTGTGCCTTCGTTTTGGTCAATAAACATGATATTTTGGCGGCAAGAAAGAGTTTTTACATTCGACCATGCAAGTGTTGTTTGTAACGGCATTCGGCCATGCACAACGGTTCTAGGGCAATTCCTCGCTGATGAGAGATATATTTAGAACCAGTTGGCTCTCGCCGGTCACGTGGCGTGCGCTATATTGCGAGAGCAAAGCACAATTGCATGCAATCTCCACGTGCTTGCAGAGCCGTCTGCGGAGACAGAGTGAAACTGTGAAATACCACTATTTTTTTGGTCGTCAACGAGAATAGAATTTTTCATGTCATTAACTGTGCTTGATCATATTTTAATCATGCATGTTCGTATCGCAAGACTCAATGATAAATGGACGAGTTTGTACGCTCATCGGTGCCTATGTTGTTTGTTCAAGCCTACGCCGGCCTTCGCATCGTTCGAACTTGAAGACGACGGCATGCAGTCTTACATAATGTTCCGGTGTCAATGACAATATTTGACACATTTATTGACGAAAAACAGCAAATAAAGCTTTTATGTATGGTGTTCATTTTGACGCTAAACTTGTGCATGTTTTTATAAATTCAAGTCGCGATCGTTTGCTATGGATTGTGTTTGTGTTCAATTGGTATATATTTTGATAGACATATTTGTTTGCGTTAGATTACATAAGTGTGGAAAACGAGCAAATGAGAACACACATGGTCGCAAACAATAACACATGATTGTCATCTTCACCGTTCACTGCAAATACAGATTCAACTTGGAACATATTGACCTCAAATCTCAGGAAACTATAAATTTTTATGCAGTGAAACAAACGTCGTTTCCAATTTCAAGATTTGTCTATAATTTGGTACCAGCAGTTCTAGGATGCAGGTACCTCCGTTCCATTGGTTATTAATGTTACAGCAAAGATGGTAGAAAAAGCCGTCCTTGAGGGTCGGTAAGGGGTTTCTCGTACTGGCGTACTGTTTTTTTTTTTTTTTTTTTTTTAATTTATTTACCGTACTGGAAGCCGTCTTGTTTTACGTACTTCGTACTATCCAAAATTTTGAAAGATTTTTATTTTCCGTACTGCGTACTCTAGAAGTATAATTACCTGTACCAGCGTACCGACCCCCCCCCCTTCTCCTTGGTTACAGTGAGCAAAACACTATCTTCATGCTTATCTGCAGAGAGAGAGAGAGAGAGAGAGAGAGACAGAGAGAGAATTCGTCGTGTTTCCTACCAAAAATTTTGTTTTAGGATGTTTGTTTTATTGACGATGCACTGCATTCGTAACAAATCAAAATCTGTATTTCGTTTTTTCTCTCTTTCTCTTCTTAGATCTTGTCAATATTATCGTCTGAATAATTTTCCTCGCGGTGTTCCTACCAACTCTACACTATAGTAGATTGTTCCAATGCAATTAAGCAATCATATATTTCGAGTTTGCATCATGGTATGATACATTTGAAATCCTCAGTATTTTTTTTTTCATCGCAAATTACCAAAATAAAAATGCGAGATAAAAAACAAACAAAACAAACAAACAAAACAAAAGAAAAACAAAAAAACAACAAAACAAAACAAAACAAAAACAAAACAAACAAAAAACAAAAAAAAACAAGGAAAAAAAAAAACAAAAACAAAACAAAACAAACAAACAAAACACACACACACACACACACACAAAACCCACAGCAGATCTAGAAAGGACCAGATGAAATTCTGAATTACTTGACTAAAATGTTTTGTTTGGAAAAAATTGTTGATACCTTAAGTTTATGTACATCAACTTTTGTTCTGCATATGACTTACAAGAAAGAACGATAGATAATTCTGTGCTGGAAGCATGTGCAGAAAAATGGGATGTTATTTAGTTGGACTTGTGTGTGCGTGTTTTCGGAGAATGTATACGGTCGCGACCGATAATAGCAGATAGATATGGCTGAAGCAGTGACCGAAAGAGTGAGAGAATGAGGCTTCTTTGTATAATAAATTTTATGTTTCGAAACGTACAGTTCCTCATCAAATTTTCATGTCGCATGTGCCATTATACCGAACACAGTGTGACACCCGAGGACCCGTTCAGACGGTTGTGCAGTATACCGTTCTGTCAATGGTGACAACGTTCAAAGCTTGTTCTAATCCATTGCAAATGCATTTGGCTAGTGTGGTACACAGCAATGTGAAATTACAAGTACAATTCTTTCTAATTTTTCAAAATAAATTTGTTATATTGTCGTCGTCGAGAAATGTTGGTAAAATTCTCTGTCGGACGAGGCTCTGAACAACGTATTGCAACTTCCCACACAAGTGGCATGCAGACAAATGTCTTAAGAAAAAGAAACTCACACATTATACCTTGCACAATCTTATAGAAATACAGAACTGATAAAGTCAAGTTCATGAGAAAATTTTATGGTGCCCCTAGGAAAATTGATGACGAATAGAATAACATAAATCTTTGACATCGTAGACAATAACAGCTTGATAAGTAGCGGAGGTCGCGGGCACGTCTTCCTCGCAATATGTGCAGTCAAGAGCTGCCGATGCAGACAAAATTTTATCTCGAAGTTAGCGGGAAACGTAGATAATATGCCCATTTGTTTGTTGTTTTTTCTCTCTCTTTGTCTCTGAAGTTGCCGTCGTCTTTACTGATCTTAATTAACGGCACTTTTGTCCCATGAATTTGATTACCTAGCCACTCTCCCCCCCCCCCAAAAAAAAAGAAAAGAAAAAGAAAAGAAAACTTCATCAAGCTGGAGCGGTTATAATATGATAATGATATTCGGATTCAATCTCAATTGATTACAAACACGACTGATCAAGTATCCATGACGACTTGAATATAACGACTTCAAAGAAATGGGCGGCTCCTGTGATCTTTGATTTTTTTTTTCCGGCACGTGCGACAATTGGGCACAGCTCTGAACGTCAGACCTGTTCAGAATGAATGTAGCGACATCATCATCACTTGCTCGCCCAAGGCTGACCTTGTCCTTCTTTTACAACCCGCTATCGCTCCATATTTTCAACACCGATGGAAACTGTGTGTGTCTGTCTTATTTTGTCACGCGCGGCTGGGGCACGTTTCTTTTCGCTGTGAGTAGCGTAATTTAAATTTTCTTGGTCGCACAAGCAGACGAAAAGCCGGCTCAGACGGAAAACATAAGATGTACGCATGCGCGAGATCTGTATGTAAATGACCCAAATGACGTTGTCCAGGAATTCCCTGCGGCACTCTGTTTGAATATTCAAGTTCCATCGGTGGAACCAGAAGAAGACTTGAGGATTACTCGGTAGTTTCACCAGTAAGTGTGTGTTTTTACCTCAGCTGACTTGTCAGTCAGCTGAGGTTTTGTGAGGGTCCATCGTCCGTCCGTCGTCCACAATTCACATTTTCGACTTCTTCTCAAAAACCGTCTGCCAGATCCACGTCAAACTTGGTGCAGGTGTGCCTTGGGTGGGTCTCTACCAAGTTTCTTCAAATGGTCACGGTCTAGTGATTTTTGGATTTTTTATGAATTTTTTTTTGTTCTTTTTTGGGTAAATCTTAAAAAATCTTCTTCTCCGAAACCACTCACCCAATTCCTTTGATATCACACAGGAACACTCCCTGGGACTTGTAGTTCTTAATTTGTTCACTAGGTGGCGCTGCAATTTTTTTCTTATTTTTTATGAATTTTTGTGTGTTATAGCTATTTACGACTTCTTCTCCAGAACCATCACTCAGATTAAGCTGAAACATGGTGGATATGTTCCTTGTAGAAGACTCAAACAAAGTTGTTCACTATGTGGGAATGCTGCAGATTCCTGCTTTTTAAGGATTTTTTCAATTCGGGTACTTATCGGTCACTGCAGCTTTCCTATTGATTACTATGGAAGTCAATGGGCATTCTAATGCTAATTCACATTTTCGCCTTCTTCTCCAAAACTGTCATCCAGATTAACTTCAAACTTGGTGGCAATGTACCTTGGGTGGGTCTCTACCAAGTTTGTTCAAATGGTCATGGTCTAGTGATTTTTGGATTTTTTATGAATTTTTTTGTTCATTTTTGGGTGAAATCTTAAAAAATCTTCTTCTCTGAAACCGCGCACCCAATTGCTTTGATATCACACAGGAACACTCCCTGGGACTTGTAGTTCTTAATTTGTTCACCAGGTGGCGCTGCAGTTTTTTTCTATTTTTTTTTATGAATTTTTGTGTGATATAGCTATTTTCAACTTCTTCTCCAGAGCTGTCTCTCAGATTAAGCTGAAAAATGGCGGATATGTTCCTTGTAGAAGGGTCAAACAAAATTGTTCACTATGTGGGAATGCTGTGGATTCCTGATTTTTAAGGATTTTTTCAATTCTGGTACTTGTCGGTCAATGCAGCTTTCCTATTGATTACTATGGAAGTCAATGGGCATTCTAATGCTAATTCACTTTTTCGCCTTCTTCTCCAAAACCGTCATCCAGATTAACTTCAAACTTGGTGGCAATATATGTTGGGTGGGTTTCTACCAATTTTGTTCAAATGTTCATGCTCCAGTGATTTTTTTATTTTCAATGAATTTTTTTGTTCTTTTTTTTGGACAAATCTTAAAAAACCTTGTAAGTCAATGGGCATTCTAATGCTAATTCACAGGACAACTGACACGAAATTTACTGTTTACTTGATAACTTGAGATCTGTTTTGAGTTAGCTAAACATGTTAATTATTCTGTATGAAGGTCATGCTGAGACAGTACATAAATGACCTTGACCTCGTTTGTATGGTCACAGTGCAACGTACATGAATTTTACTCTTCATTATAACTTGAGAACTACTTGAACTTCAATGTTGCACATGTAAGTGTTCTTCTATAAAGTTCAGACTTACTCAGTGCATGGTGTCCTTGATCCTTTCCCAAGTTCATAGAGCTGCAAGTGTGATGAATGTCAAGATCAGCTGAGGCACGGGCTGTTCACACAGCCCTCTTGTTCATATTTCGTTGTTTTATATTGTGTATTTTACACGTGCGAAGATGTGTTTGTATAAAATTTGACAGGTTCCCTGCCACTTGCGGTGTCATCGCATCAATGTGGTATCCACGTGGTCATTGCCATGTTGACCATCACATGAACATTATGGCAATGTCGCTCATCACGAGCACATGCTTATGAATATCAATGCATTGCTCACAAATTAAACTTGATGTGTGTTTTGAACTCTTATACTGAGTTGTTATTGTATGTCACTTGGTCTGCTTTATTGATTGCGTTCAATTGATTGTGGGATTCTGAGATGAATCAAGATCTAGGTCATGGATCCGAGCGAGAAGTGGATGTTTGTAAACATTGGCATGCTGAGACTGTCGACATTTTCAGTTCACGTTTTGAATGACCTATCACTCAGTGCTGTACTCACTCAACCTTGCGCTCGATAAGGCTACTTTGTTTGATGCTAAAACTTTTTTTTCTTCGATTGATATACTGTATAGGGAAACTGTGCGCCAGAACAGTCACGGAGAGATGGGAAAAGTTGTGTTTTAATGGGAGGGAAAATGGCGTCAGTGAAAACTATTATTACAGCAAAGCAAAACTTATATAATTTAAAAGTTGGTTTGATTCATTTACATGTTGAGCTTTAGATTTGTCACATCGTAATCATACATAACTTGCCTTTTTTGAACGATCTGAATAGAGGTTGAAATGTATGTATGTATATATATGTATGTATGTATGTATATATATACATATATGTATGTATATATATACATATATATATATATGAGGTTGAAATGTATGTATGTATGTATATATATGTATGTATGTATGTATATATATATATATATATACATATACGTATGTATATATACATATATATATATATATATATATATATATATATATATATATGCATATTTCAAGTGTGATTAAAACCCCATCTTCTGCTGGGATTTTGGTGTGATTTTTACCTCAGCTGACTTGTCAGTCAGCTGAGGTTTTTTGAGGGTCCATCGTCCGTCCGTCGTCCACAATTCACATTTTCGACTTCTTCTCAAAAACCGTCAGCCAGATTCACTTCAAACTTGGTGGAGATGTGCCTTGGGTGGGTCTCTATCAAGTTTGTTCGAATGGTCACGGTCTAGTGATTTTTGGATTTTTAATGAATTTTTTTTGTCCTTTTTTGGGTACATCTTAAAAAAATCTTCTTCTCCGAAACCACTCACTCAGTTGCTTTGATATCACACAGGAACACTCTCTGGGACACTTAGTTCTTAATTTGTTCACCAGGTGGCACTGCAATTTTTTTCCTAATTTTTTATGAATATTTGTGTGTTATAGCTATTTTCGACTTCTTCTCCAGAACCATCACTCAGATTAAGCTGAAACTTGGTGAATATGTTCCTTGTAGAAGGGTCAAACAAAGTTGTTCACTATGTGGGAATGCTGCGGATTCCTGATTTTTAAGGATTTTTTCAATTCTGGTACTTGTCGGTCAATGCAGCTTTCCTATTGATTACTATGGAAGTCAATGGGCATTCTAATGCTAATTCACATTTTTGACTTCTTCTCCAAAACCGTCATCCAGATTAACTTCAAACTTGGTGGCAATGTACCTTGGGTGGGTTTCTACCAATTATGTTCACGTGGTCATGCTCCAGTGATTTTTGGATTTTTAATGATTTTTTTTTTTTGGACAAATCTTAAAAAATCTTCTTCCCTGAAACTGCTTACCTTAATGCTTTGACGTCACACAGGAAGACATCTAGGGACTCCTTGTTGTTAATTTGTTCACCAGGTGGCGCTGCAGTTTTTTCTAATTTTTTTGTGAATTTTTGTGTGCTATAGTTATTTTTGACTTCTTCTCCAGAACTGTCGCTCAGATTAAGCTTACACTTGGTGGATATGTTCCTAATGGAAGGGCCAAACAAAGTTGTTCACTGTGTGGGAATGCTGCGAATTCCTGATTTTTAATGATTTTTTCAAGTCAGCTCCTTTGGGGTAAATGCACCTTTCCTATTGATTATCATGTAAGTCAATGGTCATTCAAATGCTAATTTACATTTTCGACTTCTTCTCCAAATCCATCATCCAGATTAACTTCAAACTTGGTGGCAATGTACCTTGGGTGGGTGTCTACCAGGTTTGTTCCAAAGGTCATGTTCCAATGAATTTGGATTTTTTTGTGATTTTTTTTCAAAAATCACTACAAAAGTTTTAATAGGAAAACTTAACATAGGAATTTCTTGTAATGGTCATAACTTTAATAATATTGACCAGATTTACTTCAAACTTGGTGGGGATGTGCCTTGGGTGGATCTTTACCAAGTGTGTTCAAATGGTCAAGCTCTATTGATTTTTGGATTTTTTATGAATTTTGTTGTTTTTTGGGGGGGGCGCAAACCTTGAAAATTCTTCTCTGAAACCGCTCACCCAATTGCTTTGATATCGTTCATGGACACTCCCGGGAACACCTAGTTCCCAATATGTTCACCAGGTGGCGCTGCAATTTTTTTAAATTAATTTTTTGTATGTTTTTGTTATTTTTCACTTGTTCTCAGAACCATCCCTCAGATTAAGCTGAAATGTGATGGATATATTGTTGTGGAAGGGTCAAACAGTTGTTTACTAGGTGGCACTGCTTTGGATTCCTGATTTTTAAGGATTTTCAATTCGGGTACTTATCGTTCAATGCAGCTTTCCTATTGATTACTATGTAAGTCAATGGGCATTCTAATGCTAATTCACAGGACAACTGACACGAAATTTACTGTTTACTTGATGTCTTGAGATCTGTTTTGAGTTAGCTACACATGTTAATTATTGTGTATGAAGGTCATGCTGAGACAGTACATGAATGACCTTGACCTCGTTTGTGGGGTCACAGTGCAACATACATGAATTTTACTCTTCATTATAACTTGAGAATTACTTGAACTTTGATGCTGCACGTGTGGGTGTTCTTCTATAAAGGTCAGACTTACTCAGAACATGGTGTCCTTGATCCTTTCCCAAGTTCATAGAGCTGCAAGTGTGATGAATGTCAAGATCAGCTGAGGCACGGGCTGTTCACACAGCCCTCTTGTTTAAGGTCCATCTTCCTGCATACCCTTGGAATGGAAAATGACAACCTGTATGTATTAAATGTACAGGGTGGCCTTTTACAGATCAAGGGTAGAAACTAAACCAGAGGAGAAGCACTTCCAGTGATGAGGGGGCTAACAATTCTGTTTCTATTTTGCACCACCTGATTAAAGTGTACTGGAGCTCAAATGAAATAATACAGTGAAAACTCAAAGTGACACTCAGTTATCTGACATATTCATTATAATGACACAAATTTGAAGGGACTGAAGTTGTTGTTCCTTTGTTTTTTGACTCATTAATCTGAAATATTCAGATATCTGACTCATTTTCTTGGAAAAAAATAGTGTCATTCTTACAAGTTTTCATTGTGCCTGCTATGTGTTGACCCTGACAAACATTAAAAATGTAGCAATCAATAAAGCAGACTTAGTGACATACAATAACAACTCAGTATAAGACTTCAAAACACACATCAAGTTTAATTTGTGAGCAATGCGCCGATATTCAAAAGCATGTGCTGATGGTGAATGACATCGCCATAATGTTCATGTGATGGTCAACATGGCAATGACCGCGTAGATACCACATTGATGCGATGACACCGCAAGTGGCAGGGAACCTGTCAAATTTTATACAAACACATCTTCGCTCGTGTAATATGTACAAGGTAAAACAACGAAATATGAAAAACACGCACTTACTTGTGAAACTACTGAGTAATCCTCAGGTATTCTTCTAGTTCCACCTCTTCGCAGTGGCTTCAGCAACAGGTCTTTTCATACGTCACTGTGGCTGCTTTACATATGTCATAACACATTATGCGTGCCCATAAACGATCTCCAAAATACGCTCACTCCCACCCTAGAAATAAATTTTTGTTTGATCATACACAAACCTACATGTATTGAAATGTTAACAAAATATTCATATTAAGCCCGGTAAATTAAGGTCTTACAGATATTACTATCATAGCCATGAATATTAACTCGCAAATGTACCCAAATTTCATATACATGTATATGTATATTATACATGTAAACATATGTTCATGCCCTAATGAAAACAAAGGAAAAACAACAAAAAGCCCCACCTCCAGGCTTTAAGCCTTGTTTCATATTTTTAAATGACTTTTTTGTCCGTTTTCACTATTTTTGACTTCTTCCCCAGAACCGTCACTCAGACTAAGCTGAAACTTGATGGATATGTTCATTGTGAAAGGGTCAAACAAAGTTGTTCACTGGGTAGCATTGCTGTGGATTCTTCATTTTTAACAATTGTTTCAATTCTGGCACTTGTCTGTAAATGCACCTTTCCTTTTAGTTTTATTGTGTTATTCAATGGGCATTCTAATGCTAATTCACATTTTAAGCTTCTCTGAAACCATCATCCACATTGACTTCAAACCTGGTGGTTCTCTGTCAAGTTTGTTCAAACACACTTCAGTGATTTTTGGATTTTTTAAGGGTCTGCCCAATGGGGGAACCCTTTATCTTTTCGGTTTGTCCGGCCATTGGGATGTCTGTCCGGATTTCTGTCCGTCCTGATGTGCACGTTGTTACCGCGATATCTACAGAATCATTGCTCCATGTATTTTGTACAAATTTGGCAATATGCTTATCTTACCTGGCAACATGAACTGATGTGATGTTTGTGTTACTATGATCTAATTTTATCAAATGGCAGCCTAATTATATGCTTGTCAGGGCTCGTTGCCGCAATATCTCCACAATGTTCCAATGCATTTTGTTTAAATTTGCTAGTATGCTCACATAGCATGCCAAAATGAACTGACTAGATTTTGGTGTCACCGTGACCTAATTTTAGCAAAGTATGGCATTTTTTCCTGGCGAACCCTTCAGTCAATGATTTGCGTTGAAGGTATGTCTAGTTATGATTTGTGTTGGTTCTTTTTGGGGGGGAAATCTTGAATAATCTTCTCTGAAATGGCTTGCCCAATTACTTTGACATCACCACTTCAGTTTGTGAATGTAGGTTCAGCTGAGCACAACTGTCACAGTTGTTTTGTTTATGATTTTTTTTGTTTTTGTGTGTGTTTTCGCAATTTTCGACTTATCTAGAATCATCACTCGGATTAGGCTGAAACTTGATGGACATATGTTTCTTGTGCAAGGGTCAAACAAATTGCTCACTATGTGGTTTTGCTGTGGATTTTTGATGTTTAACATTTTTTTTTTTTCAACTCAGGTACGAACCATTTTGGTTGAGATCTGGCTACAGTCTTCAAGGGTTTTATCCTCCGTGCTATGGATACTGTTCTCTCTCTTGAGGAAAGAGCCCTGTGTTGCATGAGAGCCCTTCGCTGGTACCTTTCAGGCATGGACAGTATCAGAGGACAGAGGTCCACCCTCTTTCTATCACTTTCTAACCCTTGTAAGGAGCAAGTTTGCAGAAACATGATTTCTTCATGGATTCAGGAGACGATCCTGATAGCCTATGAGATCATGCTAGAGATCAAGGCTTAGCTGGTGTCTTGCAGCTCGTCTCAGCCAGAGCTCATGAGATGTGACCCTCAAATGCCTCTCTGTGCGCCCTGTGGAACATCCTGGTTGCGGATATTCTATGGATCTGCCAGTGGTGATCCGCTGCGACTTTTGCCCACCACTACTTGCATAACAGGATAGTGTTAGAGGAGGGTATGAATGCCTTTGCGGGCACAGGCTCCTTTGCTTAGGTTCTGAAACTCATTCGTTTAGCTTACTGGATGCCATCAGAGGAGCCACCAGCTTACGAATTTTTGGTACTCTTGTGGTTCTGTCCGATGAAGCCTATAGGTCGGCACACTTCTTACTAGGCCTAGGGCTTTTTGTTAAATTGACCTAATCTGGGACTTGTATTTGGCAGTTTGTCCTACTGTCGCAGCCTTCTGCCGGTTGACACAGGATTTCACTGTCCTATGGAACCATATACCAGTTTTGAGCTAAACAATTATTTGTTGAGGTCATTCATTGTTTAGATGAGCACCGTAAAAGAATTATTGAGCTGAAAAATTATATTATTGAACTAAGATTTGATTAAATATAAAAACAGCTTGTGGTTTATACCCTGGCATCAGTTTTTTGGCCATGGTAGCATAATTGCTTGCCTGTGTAGACAGTCTCAGTTGGGGGGGGGGGGGGGGGGGGTGGCCGATACACACAGAGAGAAAGTCACTTGGCAGGCAACTTTATATTACATTTTGTAAAAATAAATAAAATATATGTATCAAGTCCTACCTTCCTGTAATTCCAGATTCCATATTTTTTCCATGGAGTATTCACCTACTCATTCTCATGTTATATGGAACAAATATTGAAATCTGTGCACATGAAAAAACATGGAATATCATATGTACCATATGGAAAACAAAAAAAATGCAGAGTATATTATTGGTGGTTGCCCTTTTCCATATTCATAACATGGAATTACATACTTTTCCACATTCCATGGCAATGTATTCAAATGAAATTTGTATTTCTTATATGATCAATACCCTTTATTGCACATTTTGATTGGCATTTCAAAGTTTAAAATACGACATATTATCCATAACATATGCTTATAAAATTGAATGAAATATAGGCCAGGACTGATCCTGCAATATTCACACACATGACTTGGTCGCCTAGTGATGAGAATAGAATTTGGTTGTTAAAACTCCATTATGTGGTCATAATATTTTTCAGATTGAAAAATCTGCTTCCATCAATGTACAGTAGTAGCCTTTCCTCATATTAACAAAAATCAGTCTGCACTTTCATCTAATTTCAATATTTAAGTTGCAAAATCCATTTTTTTCTCGATGTAGAAAAATGTCTAAGTTCACAGTTTCCATGTTTTTACGATAAAAAGTCCACATATCCATATAATTTCCATGTTAAGTTGCAATTTCCATATTTCCTCCATGCAAAGAAAAAAAAAAAGTCCCAACTACAGTTCAAAGTTTTCCATATATTTCTCATAAAAGTGTTGTTAGTCCCCCGCCCACTTGGTGGGGGACTATAGGTTTGCACCTCGTCCGTCCGTCCTTCCGTCCGTCCGTCCGAAGCTTCTCCGGGCCATATTTCCAACACCATAACACCCACAGCTACCAAATTTAATGTGTTTGTACCTCCTAGGATAGAGGTGTATGGTGTGCCAAAAGTAGGTCACTAGGTCAAATATCTGGGTCACAATACATATGTATGAAAAATCTTGTCCGGGCCATAACTTTTTTGTCCTTTTACTTAGAGTCATGAAATGTTACACAAATGTGAAGCTTAGTCTAAGAAAGTGTCATAAAGCAAAACTAGGTCACTAGGTCAAATATTTAGGTCACCACGATATGTAAATATACAGAAACAAATTTTGTCCGGCACATATCTTCCCTATATTAATGCTACCTCTTCAATTTTTTTATGGTGGGTAGACCTTAGGTAGTAGCTGTGCATAGGCATTGTTTTGTGTGGCTAATTACTTGCATTAATTAATTATTTAACAAAGTTCGTTAAGCAAGACAAATTTTGTCCGGGCCATATCTTCTAAACTATTAATCACTACTGGAACATTTGGGGTTGAATTGGCCATTAAAAATTAATGGCCGATTAATGGCACAAGCCATGAATTACTGGCCATTAAAACCCCATGAAATAGCCATTAAAAAGCCATTAAAGGGAACACCAACCATGGCCATTATTTTTAAGGGGTCGACCATGAATTTGATTAATATAATGGCCATGATTTTTTTCAGCACAGTTTCTCCATGGCCATGAATTCTAATGGCCATTAATGTTAAACCATGGCCAAAAAAACCCATGGCCATTAGATGCTGTGAATCTCCCCTTAAACTCCCCTTAAAGGGAACACCAACCATGGCCATGAAATTATGTTAGATAATTCCCTGCCAACTAATGGCCATGGTTCTGGCAGGAGCCAGATCTAAAACCATGGCCATGAATCAACATAGTCATGTCATTTAATGGCCATGGTTTAAGTAGAAGCTTCAACCATGGCCATGAATTCATGCCTTAAAACCATGCCCATGAATCCATGATTCAGCATATTTCTCTCATTTAATGGCCATGGTTTTAGTAGAAGCTTCAACCATGGCCATTAATTCTGTAAGTAATATTCCCTTCAATTAATGGCCATGATTGATTCTACTGAAAGCCCATATATATATATATATATATATATATATATATATATAATGCATTAGTGCTGAAAACCGACATCCAAATTACTATCGAAAACCGAAAATGTTTTTGATCGATTATCGATATTCAAGGCTCATTTACATGCATAAAGCGAGTCCAGAAGAAATAAAGAATAAACCAGCAATTTTTCGAAACCCAACGTGCTTCTATATATACCCAACTTTTTGCGGATGGGAGTACTATGCATGTTTTCCTGGTCTGACTTCATATTCGAAGTGTCCAAAATACTTTCCCAACAGCAATTTAAATTGATTAAGAAAACTTTGTAATACCTTTGCGAAATGTCTCACTCTGCCAGAATTAGCTCTTTAACTCTCATTTTTAATCTCAAAATGGTCCGTTCGGTTATGATTATGGAAAAATCACTAGTACTATTGATAACCAATTTTGAAAATAATTTCGATCGATATATTGAAGACCGAACATATCGTTTCAGCACTAATAGGCATTTATGGCCATACACAGCAATGCATGCATGATATGAGACAAATTGGATGGACAGCTACAATATATATAAATATCTAGGCTTTCTCTTAGCCACAGGCAACATATAGCAGTCAAGTCGATCAGCAAGTGCATCGATCATACAGGTCGTCTGGTAGGCCCAATATTGAGCAATATGAATACAACACTAGTACTGGAGCAGATTTAGATGAACAAACTGAAGAATATAACAGGATGTTGGATCGCAGGTCATTCAATGAAGTTTACAGGACGTTGAAAAGCTATATTGGACACTGATCCACCTAGTCCAATATAGCTTTCCATCGTCCCTTAAACTTCATATTGGACTCCCTGTCATCCAATATATATACAGTGGTCCCTCAAGACAGGTGGTCTTTCATAGGAGGTATAATATTATAAATAACATGAAATGTTCTAAGCAGAGTATCCTGAAAAACAGTCTTTCAAGCCAGGTGGTCTCTTATAAATTGGAGTGATCTCTCAAGACAGGGACCACTGTGTGTATCTATATATATATATATATATATATATATATATATATATATATATATATATATATATATATATATATATATACACTGCTCCCTCTTTATAAGGCTGGTGTTGGGATCCACAGAGTAGACCGTGTTATAGCGAAACCGCCTTATAACAGCAGGACTTTTAACATTGAAGCAACAGGAAAAGTAAATGCTAAACAAGAGGGCTGTGTGAACAGCCCGTGCCTCAGCTGATCTTGACATTCATCACACTTGCAGCTTTATGAACTTGGGAAAGGATCAAGGACACCATGTTCTGAATAAGTCTGAACTTTATAGAAGAACACTTACATGTGCAACATCAAAGTTCAAGTAGTTCTCAAGTTATAATGAAGAGTAAAATTCATGTATGTTGCACTGTGACCCCACAAATGAGGTCAAGGTCATTCATGTACTGTCTAAGCATGACCTTCGTACAGAATAGTTAACATGTGTAGCTAACTCAAAACAGATCTCTAGTTATCAAGTAAACAGTAAATTTCGTGTCAGTTGTCCTGTGAATTAGCATTAGAGTGCCCATTGACTTACAAGGTCTTTTAAGATTTGTCCAAAAAAATGAACAAAAAAATTCATTAAAAATAAAAAAATCACTGGAGCATGAACGTTTGAACAAAATTGGTAGAAACCCACCCAACGTACATTGCCACCAAGTTTGAAGTCAATCTGGATAACGGTTTTGGAGAAGAAGTCGAAAATGTGAATTAGCATTAGAATGCCCATTGACTTCCATAGTAATGAATAGGAAAGCTGCATTGACCGACAAGTACAAGAATTGAAAAAATCGTTAAAATTCAGGAATCCGCAGCATTCCCACATAGTGTACAACTTTGTTTGACCCTTCTACAAGGAACACATTCACCATGTTTCAGCTTAATCTGAGAGACGGTTCTGGAGAAGAAGTCGAAAATAGCTACAACACACAAAAATTCATAAAAAATTAGGAAAAAATTGCAGCGCCACCAGGTGAACAAATTAAGAACTAGGAGTCCAAGGGAGTGTTCCTGTGAGATATCAAAGCAATTGGGTGAGCAGTTTCGGAGAAAATGATTTTTTAAGATTTACCCAAAAAAGAACAAAAAAAATTCATCAAAAATCCAAAATCACTGGACCGTGACCATTTGAGCAAACTTGGTAGAGACCCACCCAAGGCACATCTCCACCAAGTTTGAAGTGAATCTGGCTGACAGTTTTTGCGAAGAAGTCGAAAATGTGAATTGTGGACGACGGACCCTCAAAAAACCTCAGCTGACTGACAAGTCAGCTGAGGTAAAAACCAGGAGGAGATGTTGAGCATCTTGAGGAAACATGCTGTAAATGCAGTCGACACTGATATATAGTTGATATCAGGGACCTGATTCCTGAGACTGTTCAAACCATAGAGGAGCTGAACAAACACTGAGACTATTGCATTAAAACAGGACATCACAAGCACCTTAGGGGATTAGATACGGTTGGTCTTACTATTGATACCAGTACCTTAACCCAGAACATCACATCTGCGGTAGGGTTCTAGATATGGTTGGCCTCACTATTGATACCAGTACCGTAACACAGGACATCACATGCACCATAGGGGACTAGACACTGTTGGTCTCATTATCGATACCAGTACCTTATTTATCTAATCTTCATAACTGCTAGTGATAGGATGTGCAGCAATCGTGGTCATCTCTGCAGAAGGGTGGATTATGTGGGGTTCATTTTGGGATTCATAAATGTCATTGCATATTGAGCAGCATTACCATGTAGTTTTACTACATTTTGCTCGATATATTATGACATCGTGGTTAAATCACTTTGGTACTTGTTGCTCCTACCCTTCAATTCAAGGCATTAAAGGCAAATGAGACCACTTGTGAAATTTATATGAAGTTACACTTTTATATTTAAGGCAGGAAGGATGTTCACTGGTATCGCAGATGTGTCATGTCTCTTCCTTGTACATACAATGTACATCTGCATTTCAGAAAGTGGATTATTTTCTTTAGTTTCACCATGCAAGTCATTCACTGCAATATGAAAACAGTTTGAGGCTGATCTCAGGCCTGTAGGTCAAGCACTTAAACACATAATGTATCATGTTTGTTAAATATACATAGGCTCCATTTGTCTCAATATATGTATCACATATAAAAAGTGCGAAAAAAAACCCCATCCTAAATGTTGTGACTTATGTTCACATAACTTCCGGTACATGTACATTATTATCAGGTATGATAAAATAGTAAAACCAGCCAAGTGGAGGAGACGAGTCAGCAGACTGGCCTCGTTCTCGCGGCGGATCACTCCGAGTGCTTGCACGAGGAGTGATCCGTCGCGGGAATGAGGCCAGTCTCCTGACGAGTCTCCTCCACGCGGCTGGTTTTACTTTTATCCAGTAATGATAGTTGTAATTATATTTTCATCGTTAAATACAAAAAAAAAAAAGACAATTAAAAACAGTTTCAACGTTTATTTCATCAAACAAGGCTTTGCATAGTTTTGCGTATGAATAACTGTAACGCAGGATCCAGTAATTGGGTCATTTGAAAACTGCATGCTTGACGTGCGCCTACTACAAGAATTTAGAAGGAAAGTAGTTCTCAGTGACCTTTGCACTGTGGTGATATGGACAGGGTTATCACCCAGTCTGTATCTTCCACCTTTTCTGGATAATACAGATATAATTACTGGATAAAACCTAAGAGTCGACCACAGTGGTCATCTAGCTGTCAACATTACATATGATATATGCACGGATGAAAGCTGACGATTTGAACAAAACTGAAAAACAAATTTCAAAATTTACATCAACATGCATTTTTACACATATTTTTGTTTTATGGTATTTCCAGATAAAAAAGTAAAATGACCAAAAATGTTCTCAAAACTGAATTTAGTTATAAATCTGCAATATGAAAACATAAAAATTTCACCTATGCATATGAATTATGTCTTTCCGGAATTTTCTGCAGTATCTGATGCATTATAAATATATAGCACCACAATTTCTTGCCCTGTGGACAATGATTTCCTGGCAAAAATTGTGGTGTACCTCTGACTAACTGCTTCAATTTCAATAAACATCGTGTCTGCGCCTTTGGAAAGCCCAATTCTCTATTTTTTTGTCTCTATCATGTTTTCTGTTACAATAGTGTCAACAAAAAGTCACATTAAGTTGGGTTTTTTTTCAACAGTTTCAAAATTATACCCCCAGATTTCTGGTTTTGAAGTTTGCACTGAGTTGTCCAGTACTGATAGAGCAACTGTGACAAGGTCTGACAGAAGAGGTGACAAACATCAAGCAAGGTCTGGCTTGGCAAGGAATAATAAATTCTCAACAACACGAGACACAGAGGGCAAGCCATCTTCAAAGTCCTTAGTCATGTTGGAGGGCAAACGCATGATTGAACCATGATTTTTTTTTCGTTCGGCTCTGCTACTTGTTTTCGGTGTTGTTGCCTTTGGCTTATTTATGTGCTGTTGACAACAGTGTTGTTGTAATTCAAATATATGATATATAATAACGTGGGTCTTTTTCACAAGTCAAGATGTGCCATCAATTAGATCAAAATTATTGAATACATTTTCCGTTACCGTAACCCTGGCTTAGGGCTTGGTTCTTCTGCGTCACAAAGATCACAGACATTGTCTTCAATGTCTTCTGTTTGTTCCACACAAAAAGTTAAGGACTTCAAATCAGGAAAAAAAACTCCTATGCTTGTATTTTTTCGACGAAAATTTCGTTCAGGTCGCACTCTGGTTGTGCAATATGTCCACCAGTTCCAAGTGTTTTTCAAGTCTTAGTCCACAGCCCACTTAATTGTACCGTGGGCAAAACCACGAATCCTGCCGGTATCGGTATCGTTAGGTCATCATACATTTCCTTAAACACTTGCTGTCTGTTTCCACGTGTGACTCTATTCATGAAGATATACAGCCTTTTTCATTTTTTACTGAAACAAACAGAAGAACATGTGTCGTCTGCCACTTTCAGACTGCCATTGCCGCCACTTTGATAGTCTCGTTACCACGTGATTTCAATTCAGGCAGTTGCACATGTTCGGGTCTCGTAAACGTTAGAACGCGAGATATAAACAACTAGACAACATGGACTGGACCAGGGTCCAGGAAAATGGACAAATAATCATTTGGCTAAACAAAATAATACCCGTGTTTCCCCTAATCCGACCGAACCTGTGACAAAACTGCTGACCCACCAAATCTGCTTGCAAAAAAAAACAACAACAAAAAAACAGCTGACCCATCTGTGAACCCTCTGCATTAAATAACTTGGCACTTCTAGGACTTCAAATGCTACATTTTGTCTTGGAAACGATTGTAATGAGAAGGAAAATACCTTGCAACCTCAAACAACACAAAGGAAATTTCAATACGAGAAACAACCAGTGATTTCATTATCAAAATTCAACACAGAAAAGATCGCGATGGGCGATAATTGGTGTATTTACCTACCGATGTTTCAAAAGCTGCACTACAGCTCCAAATTTTTGTTTTGCTTATACAGTACTCCATTTTGTAAGTTCATTGAACATATTTTCACTAAATCTAATGTGTAATCTAGAATTAAGCTATAGCAGTGACAGTGTGGATTTATCTAGTCACATTCAGAGCTTGACTGCATGTTGCAGGAATTCCTCAAATGACACTAGATGGCACTCTAATCAATAAGTCTTGACGAGGACCACATGCATTCATGCTGCATGTATGTTAAACAAATTCATTAATCAATAAAGTACAATAACAAAGAAAAATACTTTTTTGAGGGATTTGGTACCTTAATTGGGCAGAAGGGTATGAAGAAAGTTGATGAAAGACAGGTGCAAGATTATGTATGAAGAAAGTTTATGAAAGACAGGCGCAAGATTATGTTTGACAATTGTGTCAATAAAACAGGCCTAGCATTATATATAAAAAAAAAGCATCACAAAATCCAACACTTCACAAGATAAATTGATCCCAAAATCAAACATTTTTTTAAAATATGAAAACTGTTAATTTTTTTATGGAATTTAACCAAAAGATCTTTTGTGGGTCTAATCTCATGCAACATATCAATTGTCAGACTGTTTTTGTGAATTTCTCTCACGTTACAGATGTTTACTCCAAAAAATGCAATGAAAGAGCAGCAAATAAATAATACTGAAAAAAGAATAAATATATTAAAAGCAAAGAGAATAGACAGTTCAGCATTCACAAATTGATAAATTGGTGTTTTAGAGGCTATTCTGCAAACATATGGGACAAGTGAATTCAGACTCAGTGTGGAGAACATGACTATGTGACCATTTTGGGCTGGCAGCAGGGGTGGTCATAAACAGTCCAGGTACTACAGTTATGAAACTATTAAACCAAGTTACAGTGTATTTTCATTAATTTCAAAGTGCATGTATCTGTCTTAGAGATATTAAAATCTCATTTTAGTGAATTGAACTCATTTCCTTGTGTTTTTTAGACATATAAGACTGCATGTTACAAGGACTTCAGTTACTGTATATCATTCCCAGTAGTCATAAATGCCATTTGAAAAAATAAAATTTTTATAGTATATTATGGTGTTTATTTGGTAGGAAGACTAATCCTGCAGTCTGGACTTTGACAAAAGGCTTGATTTTTGCTACATGATTTAAAAGTCCAGCACTTTCTCTAGTTACCAGATTAAAGTACAGACTTGTCCTGCATAATCCAGCCTATAGCCAAGTAGGACAGGTAGGATATAGGCTGGACTAATATGAATCCCTTAGTATCTTGGTCTGTCCAGACAGTAGTGGGTTGGATTTCCAAAACTAGGATATGTCCGGACTCCATAAGGAAAGAAACAACAGGACATCCACGGAAGTCTAGGTATATCCCAAATGAGGGAATAACTACCCGGAAAAAAATTCACAGGGGCAGATCCATATTGTACATTTTACAGAAATGTGTACCTTCTGTTCATGGCCATGAAATTGTTGTCCATGGCCATGAATTACACTGTACAGCTCAGATGAGTATATTCATGGCCATGAATTACACTATACAGCTCAGATGAGTATATTCATGGCCATGCATTATATTTCATGGCCATGCATTATATTTCATGGCCATGGATTATATTGCATGTTTTTATATAGATGTGTGCCTTTCTGATCATGGCCATGGATTTCTTATTTATAACCATGAAAAAGTAACTTCAGGGTTATAGTGACAATTGACTGCCAATTAATGGCCATTAATCTATACATGCTTTGCATTTAAGAGATGATCCATGGCCATTGTCAAAATTTGCCTATTGTTCAGGAAAATGATTAACAGCCATGCAAAAAATTAATGGCTGAATTCATGGCTTAGGGTCTATCAATGGGTGTTTAATGGCCAATCCATGGTCAATTAATGGTGCTATGTTCCAGTAGTGAATGCTAGCCCTTTGAATTTTTTGTTGTGGATAGACCATAGGTAGTAGGTGTGCATAGGCATTGTTTTGTGTGGCTAATTACTTGCATTAATTAATTATTTAACAAAGTTCGTTAAGCAAGACAAATTTTGTCCGGGCCACATCTTCTAAACTGTTAATGCTAGCCCTTTGAATTTTTTATGGTGTGTAGACCTTAGGTAGTAGGTGTGCATACGCATTGTTTTCTGTGGCTAATTACTTCCATTAATTAATTAATTAATGAAGTTCATTAAGCAAGCTCAAGATACAATACAAATTTTGTTACCAGCCCTTTGATTTTTTTTATGGTGGGTCGACCTTAGAGGGGATATGGTAATGGGCACCGTCCGTGTGTCCGTCCGTCCGTCAAATATGTGGGTCACAATAATACATAAATGTACAGTTTTTTCATGTTCTTACTGTAATTCTTAAAAAATTTTGACTTCTTGTTATAAAAGTTTACTGATAATGTATTGTGACCTAAAAGTGTGTCACGACGCAAAACTAGGTCACTAGGTCAAATATCTAGGTCACAGTGTAAACTCCATGTAAAACCTTGTCCATGCCATATTTCCCTTACTATAATACCTACAGCTACCAAATTTATTATTTTAATACTACCCGGGGTGTTGTTGTGTCACATGGCAAAAGTAGGTCACTAGGTCAAATATCTAGGTCACTGTGAAATCCATTCAAAATCTTGCCTGGGCCATAACTTTTTTGTCCTTTTACTTAGATTAATGAAATTTTACACAAATGTAAAGCTTAATCTAAGAATGTGCCATATTTTTAATTTTTTTTTCATCTAGGTCACACCCCTTTATAGTAGTCCATTCAACCTTGTGGGCGACGAGCGGGGGACTATGTATTGCTCTGCAATACTCATTAACTTGTTCTGTTAAATTTCCATGGATGAATTAAGGAATATTTAAGGAATTCCATGTTGGCTATGGAAATGTGAAGTACATGTACGGGATTGTAGGAGAAAAAGCAAGTATTAAAGCAGCCTGAGTATAAAAGAACCTTTATCCAAAAGGCAGGGAAATGTGGCGCAACACTGATATTTTGAAAGCCAACAATCTATAGGTGGCTCAATAAACTTTATTGGACTGTAGACAATCATGACAATAGTCAAGCCAATAACGCTGCAATTTCGTCCTGGGGTAGTGCCTGCATCCTTACCTTACTATAATTGTATTTGTGTCTATGAATTCCCGTTAATCCATGACTACATCAAGTGTGGTCAAACTCTGGATGCCACAGTATGGACAACACCGCAGACACATGCCACAACCAGTAGGCCAGGGCAAGAACAGACGGTTCAAGAAATGCCTAAAAGAGGGCACTGCAGCCAGTGGAGGGCTAGGGTTGTGTATTCCCATTGCTTTACATTGTAATTTGCAACTTAATAACTTGAAAACTACTGCACATAGCAACACCAAATTTCAGACAGTAAATCTAGATGCATAACTTAATACCTCACAAAAATCACATAACCACAGCTGCAAAAGTGACTAGTTTATTTGAGGTTGATTTAACATACAACCTAATTGGAATAAACAGCTCTAGCCCTCCAAATGTTTGTGTAATCAGTTGTGTATTGGGGCAAATACACACCCTGGAACAAATTCTGACCTTTCCTATTGGAGAGAGTATGAAAAGCAGCATAATTATTTATTCAGCATCATTTGGCAATATCCTTAGCTCCATATGAAAGCAAGTGAATCTAGTATATATGAGGATATTATGTGATCATTGTGAGGCCCACAGATATAAACTGCTGGCTGTGTATACTGAGATACCCAGTATACAATTTCCTAGTATGATGGCTGTCCTGTGGGCTGATTGTGTTGTAGCCAGATTGATGACAGTATATCTTCCAATGCTTAACTCTTTTGTGTGCCAAATTTTTGGACCGAGTCAACAGCTTTCCTTGTCTGCATGTTGGACACAATGCACCCAATGCACACTGAGAAAAGCTGTTGACCTGAGATATTTTCTCTGGAACTATAGGCATGCTGGTACTTGAATGAAAGGTCTTTTTATCAGGGATATGAATATGAGATCCTAGTGATAATTCAGACTAGTTTGACTTCAGTAGATCGACTTTAGACATGATTGGCACTGAAAGAGTTAATTTCTGTGGCCTTTTTTTCAAAGCATGGAGCATATAAAGTTTGACAGTCAATAGAGAGATACATGTATTAAATGAAATCCTGATACCCTGGTGGTATCTTTGTTTGCCTCATAACAAGCGAGGTCACAGTTAGCAATTTTGTGTGTATTCAGCTCAGTACACAACTCTTTCGCGCTAGAGATATTACAAGTAGAAAAAATCCAGAAACCATGCCAGTATTTTCATTTGCTTAATGATATGAGAGGTGAGTCACAATTTGCAATTTTATGTGTATTCCCATTGGATTGCATGTTAACGTAAACCTTGATTGACTTAGTTTTTATTGAAATATGCTAATAAAATAAAATTTTGAGAATCATTTATTAAGTTAAATGCATCTTGATGTACCATGAAAACTGGTGTGTCAGCATGCAGTGCTTTTTAAGCTAAATTGCAAATTGCAATGGAAAGTAATTGAAATACACAGCTCTACCCCCCACTTGACTGAAGTGCCCTCTGCAGGAGGCATACAGGAACCTATTCTTGCTTTAGTAAGAAAAAAAGGAGCAACATATGTAACTGGTTTAGAGACGCAGCACACACTAGTTACACCAGCCAGCATCTATATGTTTTGATCCATATATATGGCTTCCTAGCATACTAAGCAAATGACATATGATGGCTTATGATATTTGAAAGTGCACAAGCTGTTAACTTAATTGTTAAGCCTATATTAGTTTCTGGGTATGGCCGGGATCAGATTTGATTGCTTGAAGGAGTCTTGTTTACAGAAGTATACACAGGTTTATGTATGGCATCGGTGTAACCTTCTAAGACTGAAGTATCTTACTAATATTCTAGTGGTTTGCATTGGCTGTCCTGTCCCAGCTTCCAGAACACAGCAAGAGCAAGGGCTGTAGGAACAGTCTGCCCTCCGCTGACCTTGACTTCCAACCCATAACGTATGCTCCCCCCAGTCTAGGGATACCCAGATGTGTTTGTAAGCAATTTTGAAGCAATTGGCGTAGCAGTTTCAGAGAAGACAATTTTTGAAAGATTCCCCCCCCCCCCCGAAAAAAAAACAAAAACAAAAACAAAAACAAACAAACATACAAACAAAAACAAACCCACATGAAAATCTAAAAGAAACTGGAGCATGACCACATGAATACACTCAGTTTAGAGACCCACTCAAGGTACATCCCAACCAAGTTTGATGTCAATTGAGCAGACCATTTTGGCAAAGTCGAGAACCTGAATTACCATTGCAGTGTTCATTCACTTTAGGTTACATTGTAATCAATAGGGATGTATGTATTAACCAACAAGCACCTGTATTGAAAAATTCCTTAAGGAGCAAGAAACCACTGCATCACCACCTAGCTAGTGAGCCACCTTGACCTTTCCCGGTGATATATTAGCACCAAACTTCAGTGCAATCTAAAATTGTGAAAACACACACACGCATGCACGCACACACACACACACACACACACACACACAAATCTTAAAAATTTGGCAAAAATCACAGAAGCACCACCTGTTGAACAGCTTAAGGTCAAAGGTCCCCAGAAGTATTCCTAAGCAATCTTAAAGGACTTAGCCAAGCAGTTTTAGAGAGGATTTTTATAAGATTTTGCCCCCCCCCCCCCTCAAATTCATAAAGAATCTAAACATCAATGGAACATGACCATTTGAACAAAATTGGTAGAGACCCATGCACCTGAATTGGACCCAACCAAGTTTGACGAGAATTGAACTGGCTGATGGTTTTGGAGAAGTCGAAAATGTGAATTGCAAACAGGTCTGTACAGACAAACAGATGGACGGACTATGTATCGCCACCCTTTCTGCCACCTGATGGACAAAATGTGAACTATGTGACCCTATATGCAACATCAAAGTCAAGTAGTCATGGTAGTTCTTGAGAAGAAAAAAATCAATAAGGAAGTAAAAAATTCATGATAGAAAAATTATTGAATCCTCATCTCCTCCACAAATTTGTTGGTGGACCATGTGTGGGCGGGGGATATCCATGTGCAAAATCACATTTCATGCAACCGTTATTGAGAAGTAAAATTGTAAAAAGTTTAACAGACGCATGGATGAACACAGATTTTAATAGCAAGTGCACAGTGATCCAAAGGATCTATGTCCCCCGCAACAATATACAGAAGAAAGGTATACAATGTATACAGCATGTCTGGATGCACAAAAAAATATGTTCTTTGGCCCTGTGACCTTGAAAATAGGTTGAGGTCAAAAGCAATATACATGGTGCACATGCCCCTGGTATGATGCATCCCTGTTTTAAGTTTCACTATTCCATCTCTAAGGGTTCTAGAGATATGTTGCCAGACACATGAAAATGGATATGTTCTTGGGCCCTGTTTTCAAGGTCAAAAACAATACACAGCGCACATGCCCCTGGTATGATGCATCTCTGGTACAAATTTCATTATTCTACTATAAATTGCTTTATTTTCGAGTGTTTAAATTTTCACGGTTTTTCTATTTTTGAAATTTCACTGTATTTTTAATTTCACTATTTTGGACATAATTCCTATTCAAACAATGTTAATATACTATTTCACTGTGTTTTTATTTTCACGGTTTTGTACCATCAGCGAAATAAGCGAAAATAAGAATACAGCGAAATTAAAGCAATCTACAGTAGGCCTATCTCTTGGGGTTCTAGAGATATGCTCCTGGACAGATGGATGGACAGACGGAACTGGCCCCTATCCCTACTAATTTCTATGTCCCCCTACGCCACCTTCAGTGGCAGGGGACAATTATATGCTCTGCTGACAAACCAGCAGAGCTAAAAATTGAAAATTCATAGAAAACAGGAAAATTATTTCATCATCATCTCCGTCATAAAGCTGAGAGAGGCCCACCTGGGGAACATCTGTGTGTCAAGTCAAAAGATTTCCATACAACCTATTTGACAATATTCCAATATGCATGTATGCACTGTATTGCTGCTGTATGCTTGTACAATAGCAGCACCTATGGTTCCAAAGTTCAATAACCAATGGCTGCATCAAAAATTAACATATCCACTGTAGAATCAAATTTAATGCAATTCTGTTCAGCCATTTTGGAGATGTCAAAAATGGCCTTAAAACACAGAAATTCATTTAAAAATTGGGCAAAAAAAAGTCACAGTGCCAGCTGGTGGCCAAAATTTGAACTACGTGACCCCAGGTGACCCTGTATGCAATATCAAAGCAATTGGCCTGCTAGTTATTGAGAAGAAATTTTCGATATGTTTAAAAACTAAATACAAAAATTCATGAAAAATTGAAAAAATTAATATAACTTCATATAAATATTTCACCCCCAAAATACGCAGAGCATGATAGAATACCTAGAAAATTTGACACAACATACACACATGCATATATGTTTGCATGTACACATACACACAGATATAGACTGACAGACATATGGGTGCATAGGTGACAACCCCCAAAGACACTTAACCGGGAGGTTCTTTTAAAAAGTGTATGAAATAAAAGAAAATGGTTAATTTTGCCTCAAAATCCCTGTCATATTAAGAAATTTTGCATCTCCAAAACGGGAGGCTCTGTGAAAATGGGAAAGTTGACATCTATGCAGGCGCCAACATTTTGCAGCAAGTTTGAACAAATCTATGTGGTTTACGGGAAAGAAAAACTGGAGGAGTCTCTGTTTTAAACCTTTTTAAAATAAGAGCTTAGACAAGGCAAAAGGCCGTTAAGTCTAGAGGCTGATGTCCGACCGGTTTCGTTGATTTATTCAACTCGTCAGGGACCGTTAGGAAGACTGCCTGCGCCCTTTTATACCTATTTGAAGTTACGCTTGTTGTTACGTGCGCACGTGTATTGTGTTTACGTTTTAAGCGTGATTGGCCATAATTGACTGATTATGTCATCATGATCATCTTCAAATCAGACTTATGTCTGATTTAAAAATCAGTATCTCCCAAATAAGGAAATCCGATCTGGGACTTAACTAAGGTTAGTTAGTGCAGTTTTTAATGGGCTGGGTCAAATCAGGACAACTGAATAATTGTGCTGATGCCCTGAATAGGGACTAAGAAGTGCATGGGTAACAATTTCTTGATTAAGAAGGTGTATTTGCAGTGTTCCATTTTTAACTTCACAAAGATATGTGGAAATTATACTGGCTTATTAAGGGAAAGTGAGCTCTGACAGTAAAAATTTAGCATTATACAGAGCAAATGTGCTCACTTTCCCATAATGTTGAGACCGAATGGTTCGACTGTGCGTAATTGATGCATCCAATGTTTTTCCCTGGTTAGACGCAGCTCTCTGCTGCGTACTAATCTAGGGGGTGTGGGGATGTATTCAAGGATATGGACTTCTATGTTCAGTCCATCGTGGTCCCTTTGTGCAAAATGTCTGCCTAAGGGCTGTTCCATTGAGCGGTTACTAATGTAACGGAAATGTTCCCTCAGTCTATCTCTGAGGGGACGAAGGGTCTGCCCTACATACTGTTTTTTGCAGATATTGCATGTGAGGAGATAAACTAGGTTGGAGCTTTCACAGCATCCTCCTAGGGGGACTGAGTAAGTTCGCCCAGTTTCTGTGCTCATTGCACGCCCTGTTGTATTCAGAGGTTTGCAGTATTGACAGTTTATGCGTGTGCATTCATTGCGGTGTTTCCTGCCTGAAATTGCAGGATTGGTTTCTTGTTCCCGTGTTGTCCTAAGTCTAGATCGGACCAAATGATCGCGAAGATTCTTTGGACGTTTAAACCCAACAATGACTTCTTTATCCCCTAATACTGATGCAAATCGTGAAGCTTCAAGGATTTTCCAATTGTTCTGGATAATTTCCTTGATGGGGGGAAGGGCTGGGTTGAAGCTAGTGATTAGATCAAATCTATCTGTATCACTGTTTGAGGTGGTGTTATGTGTGGCCTGATCATTATGAAGCAGGCCTTTCCGGTCTAAAGCATCTACTTTATCTTTACACTTCTTGAGACTGTCAGGAGGGTAGTCCCGTTCCTCATAATATTTGAGGATTTTTAAAGAATTGTCCTCATAGTCTCTGGGTTTGCTGCAAATTCTTTTGACTCGCAATAATTGACTGTAAGGTCCCCCAGTTTTTGAATGTTTGGGGTGTGCTGACCTATAGTGAAGATACGTGTGTGTATCTGTTGGTTTGGTGTAAAGAGATGTGTATGCCTTACGTTGAGAGTCTATTCGGACTGTGGTGTCCAGAAAATTGATCTCAGTTTGGGAGGAACTGCAAGTAAACTTGATAGTGGGGTGACAAGAATTCAAATATGTAACGAATTCATTGAGCAGTGGTTCTGTATATGTCCATATACAGAAAATGTCATCAATGTATCTATACCAAACTATGGGTAAGATTGGGTGTTTTAACAGAGTGGTGTCTTCCAGTTCTGCTAAAAACAAATTTGCAAAAGATGGAGCTACTTTAGTACCCATCGCTGTGCCACTTATTTGTAAATAATGTTCACCATTAAACTCAAAGTTGTTACAGGTGAGGACTAATCTTAATAGATTAATCAGTTCAAAAAAATCAGTTTTTAAAATAAGGTTAAAGAATCATTTTCAGTTTGTAATTTGATCTTAACCTACCAAAACCAGTGCCGAAAACTCAATCCCAGCACCTCCAGGCCTGCCATCACTTTGAAACAAAAACCTTTAAGGCTCACAATAAATTTATAGCCCTCAAAGCAGTTTGTGTGGAAAAAGTGCTGCGAGTATCGGTATCAAAAGCATTACAAAACCTCTGGAGAGAAACCAAGGGCCCTTAATTACAGCTACCGAGAGACCCTTAATAGGAGCTCCAGAAAATTGCTCAATATTATCCAACAAAAGTCCTTTGCCTTTTTGTTCCTTTACAATCCTACTACTTTATTAGAATTGAAACAATTTTCTCCATGACAGTGAACCCCACTGTATCGATATGTTCCAAAGTACAGCGTGACAATATGGAGGTTTACACATTTTCTGCAACAATACAAACTGCTTTACTATGTCGATACATGCACATTTATTTTGATTGGTGTTATCACCATCTGATCACAATCTGTGTCACATTCATTGACTTTTTAGATCTGTTAACCACATGTTGCAGAGCTTATGCGATCACTCGTGTCCGTCCGAAACAGTTGCTTAATGTCAACATGATAGCGTCTACAATTTGTTGGCCCCTTGAAATTGTTTGGACATATACTATAAATTAAAACTTCGGTTTCTTTCATTATTGGTGGTGCCACCTAGTGAATTACATAAATCACGCATGAGAAGAGACCTGTTCATACGGAGTTGTACCGCACTTTTCCGGACCGTAATTAATTGTGCATTCCATTGTTGGCCTGATTGTCCAATCAGCAAGTGGCCGAGTATGGCCCACGCCTTCTTGTTTACAACGGATGCCACGGCTAACGCTAGTGATTACAGCGTGGATTGTGCTGAACAGTGCAAATCTTTTACCTAAAATGTCACATCAGTGGTGAAATGTGCATTTTTAGTTTGCTGAAAGTTTGATTTTCCATTAAATCCAAGCACATCCCATGTTTTACTTTCTGATCCTTCCACTTGTTGTCCGGCCAGCCTGGTCGAGCACAAAATAAAAAATAGGGTGCGCTTCCCGACATAAACCGAATGAACCCAACGGTCTATTGGTTGCCATTTAGCAACTTTAAGCCAAAATTGCTTTCCTTCAAAAAAATGTTCTTACTCTTGGTTTGGTCTAACTGCTGCAAAACTCAGAATCTTTGATGTAGAGCATATTAGCCTTAGGTGTCCAGCTTCCTGTTATGGTAGCCAAAATCCACTCTAACCATTCTCATCCCTGCAGAATACAGGGGCCATAAAGTCCAGCTTCCTGTTATGGTAGCCAAAATCCACTCTAACCATTCTCATCCCTGTAGAATACAGGGGCCATAAAGTGAAAATGCTCTGGTCGGTTGATTTTCAATGTATCGACACGACTTTGGGGGAAATATTCTGGAGGCCATTATGTCAAACCAGAGCACCAGTGGCACCACCTACTGGGGAGTGGGAAACAGGCGTTATTATTTGGTGAAATTTGTGAAATTCACCATCTTGAGAAAATATAGGGCTACATTCATCAAATATGTTTATCATGTAGACGTTGAATATTACATATAATGTGGATGACCACTTACTTTATGAAGGTCACTGTGGACTACATCTCAAGAAAGGACTTTTTGGGGTGGTCATTACATCTGAATTTGTGGAGATATATCTATGTATACCATTACAGGAATATTGGCACTGACATCATAGCCATAGGTATCAAAAAACACATTAAATTCATTATCGTGATAATAAATTCTTGCCTTTGTAGACAAACCAATACCGCCGTGCTATTCATATTGCGGATTTTTATTGACGGCGGATTTGAGCGGGGTTGTTTTCTTTTCGCCTTCAGTCGGACCAAGGTGAGAAGGGTCTGTTGACGCAGGCAAAATAAATGGAGATAACTGCAAAATTTATACCAAACATGCATTTGACCGATGGTCAAATTATGAGAATTTTGGGGTGACTGACCAATTCTTTAAGGTCATTAACAACTTAGTGAAGGGCACTTACTAAATTTAGCGTGTTGAGAAAGAAAATGGCTTCGTGAAGGACACAAACTTAATTCAGTACGTCGACAGAGATGCCAGTTCCTCCTCGACAAAAATACATAAAAAGGGGCGAGATTTAACATATCAGGACTGTTTTAATCCATTTGTAGTATAGATTTGCATCATTTTTTCTACAGAAAACTCAACAAAAATACGGATTTCTGTATAAATACAGAAAACTGGCATCTCTGTATCGAGAAAGAATATGGCCAATGCTGCCAAATATACCACAAATGTGTATCATATACAGAAAAGTTTGATAGTGCATAATACGGATGAACTACTTTCTCAAGGTCACAGAGAGGATGCATTTGAGTTTTAAAAGTTTGTGTGATGCTCATTACTTTGATTTCATCTGAACTTGTAGGCATATGTCTGTGTACCATTACAGGAACACTTTCAAGCAAGATGCTCATCTCATATGGAGTCACGGTGGTATTAATTGCAACTACACTGTACTACATGTACCATAGCTTTATAAAAACATTAGCTCACTTTTGTGACAATCAATTGAGATGGGACTACTGTAATTTACCCCACATCTGCATTAGGTCAATGGTCAAGTTGTGAAAGACTAGTAAAGGACACCCAAATCCTCCACGTCAGAAGGAATAAGGCCAACAATACCAAATATGCCATAAATGTGGACTTCCCAAGGTCATAAACATGATGAATCACTTAGGAAAAGGAAGTAATATCCAAAAATGTTGATCAAAAATAAGGCAAATGGTATCAATGAACCACAACTCTATTATCATGTTGAAGTTTGATATTACATTATATGAATAGCCTTGATTTACCTTCTCAAGGTCATGGAGGGAATACTTTTCAGATAAAGATCTTTTTGATGAAGGTTCTCTGTACAGTAGGCCCATGCATGGGCTTCTTTTTCATTAATAAAAACAAAAGGAACGTTTTCTTTTTCATGAAGTGAATTAACATTCATATTTTCAGTTTCAAATAACGTTATCAAACAAATGCCAACAGACACGTTTAACATAAATCAATTTTATTTCATTCACAGGAATCACATTCTCTTGAATAGAATATTAATTTCTAGCAACATAAATTGTGGTACGTCAGAAATACAGTCAATATAATCCAATAGTGTCCATAGGTAACAATGCCTCCATTGCTGGCAAAGTGTCATATTATTTAGCTTTCTGTCAGCCCCCATCAAACAGATGTGAGCCAATGCTAACACATTATCAAATTTTGTTTCAGTTTTCTAGATGTATGCATATGTTCAAGGAACACTATACCACATAATCCTGGACATTTCTCACATATACAAAATCACAAATTTTCCATTACTGTGATCACATCAAATCCACCTTAACAGTACTTTTTACCAGTTTTTACATCTGCTGTCTGGTATATCTTCGTTAAATCTAAGATGCAACTTGTGCTTTCACAATACGTAAAATTTTTGCCCACGTGTATTTTTTTATTTTTTTGTTTCAAATGATTTGCTCACCAGATGTACAGTAGTGATTTCATTTCTATATCAGCAACCAAGTTACACATCCTGTACACAATCTGTACTATACTTTGTGACATTTGAATTGAATTTCTGCCAGTTAATTACTGTACAGCAACTAAGCCTGCATCAGCAAACATATTGGACTTTTTTACGTTCTCTGCTCCAAGGCAGTGTTCTGTAACCATGGTAACAGCTAAACCAGGCTGTGTCAAACATTCTGAGCATCCTTTTTCATCAGTTCATACACACCTTGCACAACGAATAACCCCAGTCATTCCACCTTGCAATTATAATGTACTTCCTCATATGATTATAATACATCTTAGAGACTAGCGCCACCTGCTGGATATTTTCACAATAAGTGGACTGCACTTTGACTACATCTGGCACTAGGTGCCGATCACAGTTCAGGTTAGTCAAGACTGCATACAATGCATAACACAGCAATCGTGGTCCATTGCCTGCTTGACGACTTCCCGGTCTTGCCAATGTAAGGTGTTTTCAGTGATGGGCAGTCCTGTGACCAGTCGCTCAGCAGGCAAGCTTATCCAGGGTATGTGTCAGATGGAAATGAAGTTTACCCAAAGGTGCTTGTAAGATAGCCTAAGCTAATCGCTACACGTTATCATCCACATTGAAAGATCTATTATAATCAATATTTAAATAACTACTCCCTTTAGTTCCTGACTCCACCTATCTGTTGGCAAGTTTAACATTGACTGGTAACCGTAACCTCAAGTTTGTTGAACTGAGAGTGATCTCAGATTATTTTAACTCTTTAAGTGCCAAATTTTGGACTGAGTCAACAGCTTTTCTCTGGAACTATAGGCATGCTGGCACTTGAATAAAAGGTCTTTTTACGAGGAATACAAATCTGAGATCCTAATGATAATTCAGACTAGTTTGACTTTAGTAGATCAACTTTCGACATGATTGGCACTGAAAGAGTCAACTCTATCATTAACAAGTTTGACGAAGTCCTCAGCTTTCCTCCATGCACTCTGGGTGCATTGAGTAATGCTTCCAAAGCCTGCCAAGTCAAGCTGTTGACCTGGGTCATTCTTGTACTCTAGCTCTTGCGGTTTCTGTAGATGTACTGCTACTCGAACAAAAGGTTGGCCTACCAAATGTGTGAATCTAGAAGGGTTGACTTTGGTTGAAATTTGGCAATGACAGCGTTAAAAAACCAGCAATTCAAATACAGTGGTACCTCTTTTGAGAGACCACCCCTACGGCAGGTCAAAATAAGGTCTCTCAAAACAGGTGGTCTTTCATTAGAGGTACCACAACATGGAAAAGATAGCGCAGTGTTCTGAGAGAGCGGTCTTAAAAAGATATGCGGTCTCTCATTAGAGGGGTCTCTCAAGACAGGTACCACTGTATTGCCTCGTCAAATTTTCACATGATTCGGAAAGGATTAAATGTAAATTGCATGTTCCGATTCCTGACGAAAAGAGCTTTCATTCTAGTACCAACATGCCTGAAATAAAGTCAGTGGTTTTTGCCTTGCCTTGCAAGTCACGCTGCAGCTGCTGTGACAGCCAGGTAATGGAACAAACACTGATCAAGATCTTTGCCTGTTCGGAGTGGAATAAGTGACCCAATTGATATTAATACATAATTCCACAAATGCGGTGTACACAAGTAAAATGAACTGAAGAAAAGTCAACATCGAAGAAATTTTCACCCAATTAAAAAAACTGAATTAAGGCACATACCATACACCACATATGAGAGACAGAATGATACCAGTCTTCATTGTTTCTATATAAGAGCACTGAATGATAATCGTATCTATAGATTTCACCCCTTCCCCCTTTAACGAGCTGGAAATCAAATGTCTGCTGAATCGTTTTCCAGTTTCCTGTTGACAACATATGTTTTGGAAGGGAACTGGTGCTATGTGTGATAATATCGTGACAGAATGTCCTGAAGTCTGCAGCAGCACCCATAGACTGTGCTAAGGATAACTTATTTCAGTACCAACTCATGGGGGGAAAAAGGATCAACATGTACATGTACATAATGCGAGATTTGAGATGAAATTCAACTGCAGTCTCATAATCTGGTGCTCCTTAGACTTGTGCATTTTACTACAGTTACAACACATCTGTTTTACCATCACATGATTGATCAACAATACAGCTGGCAAACCAGACTCCCCCCTGGGGGCATTTAAGTAACTATTTACAGACCCACATCACAGAGAGACATGACCATGCAGCATACTGTTGCTATAAGTGCAGTAAGAACCACTTGCTTTACCCAGCAGGCGTAAACTACTTGTCACAGAATTTAAAGCTATGGTTAAAAAGTTACAAACTGAATTGAAAACTGGGTTTCACACGTTGATAAACTGAATTAAAAACTGGAACTATGGATTGCAGAAAGCTTTCTGATATGAAATGAAACTGATTATTGATGGTATGAATATACTAGGAATGGTCCCATTTTGAAATCGGAAAATCAGTATGCAGTGCAGTGTGGTTTAAATTGGGTCTGTTCAGCCAAAACTAGAAAAAACACTGGCGCAAGACTTTCTTTTTTCTTGTACACAAAGGTCAGGAAGTGTCCTTTCCAATAAGTACCATCCACACAATTTCTGCTATTACATGTACTAAAATGTAAGTTGCAGCCTGTCCAAATAAGTCAATAAAATGAAGGGGGGGGAGGGAAAAAACAAGAACTAAGAATATCTTGTGTTTCAGAACCAATGTGCTTGATTATAACCTGACGCACACGTGTATGCATTTACATACATACCATAGTTCCATCCCTCATCCAATGACAATGTAGCAGGCATCCAGTAGGTTAAAAACATACAAATCTACACCAAATAATTCAAAATTTAAAAAAAAGATCAAAATTGGACCATTTCTACATTATAATCCATGCACAGTCTTTCTGCGTGTGAAAATTTGAAATTTGTTACAACCTAGTATTCAGGGTTCAGTAGGTACTGGTAGGACACCTACTGGGAGCTTCTGAAAACATATTCCCCAAATCTAAAAAAAAAAAAAAAAAAAAAAAAATCCATTTCAATCACTTTAAAAACAATAACATCCCTAATAAAAAAATGTTTCAATTTCAATCCTTTTAAAAACAGTTACCCAAGACTTTGTCTTGGTTGCATCTGATAATTATGTCCAAGAAGTTATTTTATTCAGAACAAAAATATATAATTCCATATAAACCGAAGCATTTAAATCACTTACCAAATTAACACATCACTAGAAATTCATGTACCAGAACTTATAGTTGTACAATTAAGATTTATGTGTGTGCACCCAAAATTTAATAAAGGAGAATAGACATTTGTTACTCCAATTTGCTTATCACTGGGTTGTATTCTCCTGTGAGCCAATCAAAAACATTCACGATTTCAACGCTTGTTTACATGCGGCTTTGGCTGTGTTTCAAGTGCGCTCCACCTAGATCAAGACAACAAAATGGCATTTAAATTTGTTTGAAACTTATTAAATTTTGTGAACCAACTTCTGTATTTCGAGTTTACAAACATGCTGCTCATTTGGATGTACCTGTAACTTGAAAAGGTTGCATTGCAGAAAACGAGCATGTTATTTGGTAGCGTGACATGTTTATACTTAAGATTAGGGCAGTCTGTGTTGAAAAAAAAATCATCATCAGGATTTGTGGTAACACTCAAACAGATGCCCTATCAATGCAGTGTCAAATACCAAACAGTACCAACGTCCAAGAACAGAGATTTACTAATGGAATTACATATACACATTGCTTGGAACTATGAATAATCAACTGTTTACTAATAACTACTCAATAAACAAGAACTTTACACTATGAAAATTAAACTTTCATTGTACGTATGTATAATCCGCTCAATAGTATACTGTCATATCTCCACCAATTTTCAAGTGCACGTCCAACAGTATAATACTGAGGTGATAGTACTCTTAATTTTTGTCTGTTTCTTTTTGCATATGGTTACCATACTGGCCCAGACATTCTTTCTTATCTTTGCAATTATTAACACAATCTATCTCCTCCCGTACAAAACATACACAACAGAAAATACCCCATGTCTACAAAGGAATTGAAAACAAAGTACCCCAGAATCACAGTGCTGCCGTGATATTGGAGAGTCCACACCAGCTCAGGCGAATCACCGGTGTTCCCCACCAGAGGGCAGGACAGTCACTTCAACTCCGCACAACAAACACAACACCACCCACTGTAAAACCATTTTTGTCGGTACATGAAACGGAGCTTGTAGATGTACATGATCTACTGCAAATATTCAAATGTTGCTACCAGTTTGTTTGAATTCCATGTTGAAATTGTATTCCTAGCTGCAAGTGCCTCCTGCGCCTCTCCTTATGCTCCATATAATAAGATCATACAATCACAGAGCAGATCACTTTTGCCCAGCGCAGAAACTTCTGAAGTGCCGCACTGAGTAAAACGCATTACCTCATTTTCCTGGCAAGTTCATGATGTACCGACTTGTCCTTACGTTAAAACCATTTTCATACTGCCCAGCATAATGAAGGCACTGATCTTTTCTCCCTTTTTTTCTCTCTTCTGTTCAACACGCTTTAAGAAATTTGTTTCCAGAGATTACAGTCAAATGTAATCAATGGAACAGAATTTATAGTGCCTGCTGCCACAGCAATTTTTTCTGGTTGTCAGAGCCATTTCCTCATCTGCCATTTGTAATGCAGTGGTCCCCTTCTAATAAGTCTCAACAGAGACCACACTCCCTACAAAGGCCACTTCTCCATGCCATAGTAGTGGTATTTCCATGGTATTGGCCCTCTCAAGAGAGCCCCCCCCCCCCCACCATGTGGCCACCCCTCTAACGTGGCCACTTTTTGGTTGTATTAAGGGTGGCCTTATTAAAAGGGGACCACTGTTATAACGATTAGTTTTTGTATGGATAGGACAGAAGACAATGGTGGGACTATGTTCCAGATGATAATGAGGTGTACATGGTTCAGTGTCACAAGTACCACATGTATAATGTACATACACTTCTTTATTCCGAGGAGTCCACAGAGAAAACACCTCACCCGAAGATACCATCAAGGAACCATAAGAATTTCCAAGACATACATAGACACTGTCAAAAAAAAAGCATCATACATTATATATATATGTTTATTTTTTTCATAGTTGCCTGCAAAAGAATGTCTCAGTGTACACAGAGCTACCGAAGACAGCACAGTTCACTGTCATTTGTCAAATATTTCTCGAGAAGATAGTTTTGCAACAGAACATCAGGGTATCTCCAAGATGATAATCAAAAGCCAGGACAATGATGAGCCCACGCCTGGCCTCCAGCTGCCACCGTCTGCACTTGTAGAAAAAGTCTGCAAGTAAAAAAACAATTTTGTGGTAAAAATTTCAGAGTAAAACATAGCTAGCGTTGAGAGACGAGAGCAGCCACTTCTAAAGCAGAACCGCTAGTCAGCGGTGCCCTCTGTCAACTGTAGTGCTTCGATTTGGCTTATATTGCGAACAAACTCAAGTTTGTGGTGTCCTTTGTTGGCTACAAGTGTTTCGCGGCATTTGCCACTGCTCTTAGTGAAGTGATCAGCTCCCAAAGTAACACATATAGAGAATGGTGTACTTTCTGTCCACAGAGTTGTCAAAACCATTTCCATCTTCGGGCCCATCAATTTTCCACTAAAAATTTGCTCACTTTACACATGCACACGCCGATTCCCCATTTTCAAACTGGTATCAATCAAAGCAGAATCAGGACATTCCTGGATGTGTGACCCCTGCTGACATGTTGTGCTGGGTAATCAATTAGCCCTCAACAGTTAATATCTGGGTTAGTTCTAAATTCGCCCCAAAGGTGGTGCTGCCCATCCTGTTCATGGTTGACCGCCCACATCTTGTGGTCACTTTCCATGACCCTCAGTTTTTCTCCATAGATGAACACGGAGAAGGAGTACATATAAATTTAACCTCTCTGTATGTTGTCAAATAAGCATTAAACTTTCACTTTATCACTCCTGGGTGTATTTGAAAGATAACAATATGTACTTCAGGTAGATTAGAAGATGATAATTTCAAAAAATGTCCTCATATGCAGAGTGAAACTTTCAGGTTCACTGTAATGTAATACGCTTTGCTGACCCACCTGACCTCAAATGGCATGGGTTGCTAGGTGTCACAAACATGCCACCATGGGGGACGACAGGCTGTGTGTCAAGAAATTAAACCAACCCAGATCACCCCTACTGTTGTTGAGTGAAGCACAAAACAAGTAGCCTTACGGAAAGAACAGTTATTATGAGCACTGTGAATGTGTTATTTTATACTAGACTGTTTGTATGGTAAGAGTCCACTTGGAGAGCCACAGGCGAGGGTAACCACACCTTTCTGTCTTAATATGACCGAAACAACAAGTACCTGTTCATTAAATTATCTAACAGGTATATGTCTTACTTATCTATTGTGTTTGGGACTAACAATTGGAGACAAGAACTAATGAACGACAATTCAAATTTAACCAGAAACCCATCCGTCTCCAAATTGAAGAATAATTGTTTAAAAAGTTGTTCTGACGAAAACTTTATTATACACTTTAATCCTTAAAGTATTTAATCAGATTTCAATATTTTCCACTAGTATCATACACATGTATAACTTCAATAAACATTTTCATTGCACCTTGTACCTCTGTAACCATGGTAATGTTTTGGTAAACATACACCTATGCTAACTCAATAACCACTGCAACAAGTGCAAAATTTACACTGAAGTCAAATATAAAATGACTTATAGTGTGGAAATGCATATATTGCAGTTTTAAATAAATGAATCAGCACGAACCAGATATTGACCTAGTGACCTAGTTTTGTTACATGATGCATTATTGGGCCCAGATCACATTATTACGTGTAAAGTTTCACTGATTTAAATCACAGGGCAATTGATTTATAGCCAAGACATGAATGGCAGGCACACAGAAAATGCATTTCCCATATGTGTCCCTCTCCTACTTGAAAGAGGCATATAAGAAGTGATTAAATGACAACAACTGACCCTTGATGTATGTAGGTGGTGCTACAGTGGATAAACAAGTTTTGATGCTATTGCCATCCCGTAAGAAATTGGCAAAAAAATAATGCCAAGCTTTTCTTCCTGAAGTTAGCTGCTGTGCACCACTATGTAAAACACATACTCTTGTTTATGTATTAATCATGAATTGCCTTGATGATTCAGATGTACACAAGTTTGCTGTTACTAACACTGAAACGGTTAATATTGTGCTCCGACCCCTCAGTGGCACTCCCTTCAGACTTGGGAAGTCAAGCGGCTTTGTCACTTGTATATTTTACCGTTTTAAGGACAATACAGGTTATGATTTTTGCAACCAATTACAATTGACGAGATTCGACAGAGCCTAAGTCCTTACAAAATCTTCTATCCCTATTTTGTATTGGGGGGGGGGGGGGGAGTGCACATTTCACTGCGATCCTGTTTCCAACATGTCCTCACCTGTCACAGAGAACTCCTAAGCAGCCTCTTCCTCAGACTTAAGCTTTTCAATGAACTCTCGAAGTTCATGGATACAGCGTTGGCCAATCTCTTTCAGATTCTCGCGCAATGTGTGCTGAAGTTTGTCCTCCAGGTCTGGGTCTTTGCTACAATGAAACAACAGAGAGGGTCACCTCCAAAATGATTAACTAACTGTACTTTGGGCGAGAATGATAAATTAACTTTACTTTGGGAGAACATTGATTGCTATGTGATTTAAATGTCGAATTATTTTTCTTATCTGGGTATATACTGGATGAGAGTTCTGACAAGGATCTACTGGTGTTTGAATATGAACTCTTTCCCAGTATGAATGCCACTAAAAACATAACAGCCGGAAACTGGCGCTACTTTCAGTTTCAATGTGTGTAACCATGGAAACAGTTGTAACTGATATAGCTCTTCTGTTTCCTTTTCTCAAATTATTTTTTTCCTGCCAAATAAATTAACTTTTAAGTACAATCAAATTATGAAAGTATATTATTTTCAGCCAAACTGGGAACTGCATGTGACTTCAAAGTTGCACCCGCGTCTGTCCTACTTAGCAGTCCTGTATACAAGGCTGGAATACACAGATTGCACACTATATATACAAAGCACGTTTTCAAAAAGTCCAGGTGATTCATTTTTGTGCTGAAACATAAAGGATAGGTAATACTCACTTACTTATAACAGTATAATTAATATTGTTCATCATCATATATAATTTTTTCTCTTTCATTGTGGTAACTATTTTCCACAAGGATGTACAATGAACAATTTTTTTCTGTCCAGATAATTTTCCAGGTGCAATTTCCTGCATATCTCAAATATAATACCTATAGCTGCAGGTCCTTACACATGGAGTCTCCTGCTATAACTGCAGGTCCTTACACATGGAGTCTCCTGCTATAACTGCAGGTCCTTACACATGGAGCGTCCTGCTACCACAGTCTCGCTTACTGGGAAATACTTTATGACAATGTGTCTACAACTTGTGTTCGTGGATCGCATAATCAACATGAGTGATCTCATTCCAGGATAAATCTTGCAAATGTGAGACATCGGACTGACTCAGATCAGCCTCAGAAATGATATGGAGCATTCCTAGGTATTTCCTATCAGAATTAACAAACGTGTGAGATCCTTCACGCAATATGGCGTCTGCCTTAAACTTAAGACAGTTTTCTTCATATAAGCTGCAACAAAAGTAGAAGTTGCACGATAAGTGTTGGTGGTCCCTGGTGACTGGGAAAAGTGACACGCTAGAGAAGTTTCCTTGTGAAGTCCATATAATGCGATGATAAAAGAAGCTGATGTATAGTTGACGGACAATGAGTACAACTTTGAGAACACGTTGAGCTGCCACAAAACACAACATCATCAAGGAGTTTAACAAAAAATATCAGCAGTCAAATCATTTCAATAATTATTGTACAAACAGAATTTTATCAAAATGAGGCCTTCAAGTATACGTGTACAAATATGTAGATACAACACAACCAAATGGTGCAGATATTTAGCCTATATGAAGATTTTGTTTCGTGACGCGAACACCTTGTAGAATACTACAGCGCACAGTGACCACAACAGACATGAAGCATCATTTATTTACATTCAGCTGAGACCTACTTGGAAGTTTGCATGAACAGCAACCAAAATCCTTATTTTCAATTTTTATGATGACCATGGTAAGACGAAGTATCTGGTATCATAAACTATTTTTTTTTCTTAAAATACTGGAGTAATATGAAAATAATATCAGAGGAACACAATAAGGGATGTAAAAAACGAAGGGGCAAACGTCATGAAATCTATCCACAGGTATTGTGTTTTCCTACATCAATATTTGGCTTCAGATTTACTACGAGACCCTGTAATTGATTAGGTACTCTCATAAACTCAGTAATACATATCAACAGATTCCGTAGTGATACACATAAAATAGCTTTAAGTCCATCAGAGTTTTAAATGATACAATAAAAAAAGTACCACATCTGGTATTAAATCACTGAATTATAAAGCTAACTTGCAAATACCAAATTTTATAACAAAAAGTCTAAGTTTTTTTAAAGAAGTAAAATAAAAAAATAATTTTGTAACAAGCAGCAAAACTGATCACCCATTTTGCATATATAAAGCATTGTCTCTCAAACCAAGTCTAATGTACATTTAAAATCCACTTATTCCGGATGTTTCAATAACATTTTTCTCTCTCAATAAGAGAAAAACAGATAAGATGAGAGGTTATGTCCATATAGCACATTAATCGACTGTCCTAGATTAGCCTGGGTCTCCAACAGTGAAAAACTGCCAAAAATAACCATGTATACAATGTCCAAAGCATCAATGATGTTTGTGCTGTACGTAATATCCTTCATGTGTACATGACATTCTTGATGACACTTGGTCAGTACAGAAAATTTTATTCAGAAATATTTTCAAAATGAAATCCTGGATATCGCTGAAAAAACATCACATCATTAATTTTGTCGAGCACGCAGAAATGAACGACGGCCACTTTACCACACTTAACATACTTTCGGTTACCTGGTAAACATCATCAGGATTTCTACCTTGGCATTTTTTTATATCACTTTTCAGTGTCCAGTCGGGAAATATTAAACATAAGTTTGGTAGGACAATGTGGCTGATGACAAACACAGGCTGTGGAAAGAAGAGAAGCAAAGGCACAGAAAAATGAATGAGCCAGAATTTTTCCTATCGAAGCCATCTAAGAAAGGTAAAGTTTGTGGCCTACCTGATCAGCATTTTGACAACTGCAGCAAATGTTTCACAATCCTGTCTGTATGCCTGAAAAGAAAACCAGAGGATTACAAAACAGCTGAAGGTTCACGTTGAAATTTGTCTGCTTAGAATACACTACTCACTTGCGGACAGCGTTGATCATGAGGATCACCTGACACCTGCTGCCATGTCTGATTGGTCAGATGATGTCAGGTGATCAGTTTGACTGGTATGCTGTCTTTGTGATTTAACTGTTTTAGACTTGTGTCATTCAAATATAATCTCACTTAATATATATGCAACAAGTGTCTAGATGATATAAATCTGAGTTTAGACAAGGCAATACCCTTAGTTACAATGGATGTGTCATTAACTTTTAGATGACTGTTAAGTCATTGGCGAAGAAATGATCCACCTCAGTGCAACAGCAAGTATTCACTGCATTATACCGGCTCTATCCCCTGTGTTAAGGGGCAAGATCACATCCAACAAGAATTCTAATTGTGAACAGCTCATGAGACCAGAATAATGCACTGATAACTTGCCGCCGTTCCAAAGCAGACACATCTGCCTATATGTGCGTTAGCTTTTGCCCAAAAGTTCACAGCTCGTGCTGATTTCAAAGTCATAGCAAGTGTATAACGTTACCCATATTCAAGCATCCGAGGATAATGCATAAAACTGTCCACCTTCGGATGTTGCAGCTAGGGTGGTAACAGCATTATGTCATCAGTACATGTGATACATACCATGAGGGTTCACTATACATGTATGAAATATGTCAGATAACTGAAACTATCACATACTGGCTCTGACATAAAAAAAAAAGATACAATTTCAGTCTTACACACATTGTGACATTCTGTGACTATGTCACACATCTAAAGTGTTCTAAAAAAAGAGATTAGACTTAATATGAATGACCTGCCAAACAGCTGATATACGTGCAAGTACGCTACAAAATTCATGATCATTAATACACGTATAGGGTAAAATTCGTGACCGTCAACACATTACGGGAAAAGTGGTAATGCTCACAATGCTTCGACATTATGCCGCCACTTGACAACAACAGCCCATGATGTGCAGTAACTACCATCTCCCAACTCGTCGATCATTGTAATGAACTATGTGAGCTGTACAAGTTCTTCATGACATTGCATTTTATGACATTATAAAGTGCATTATTTTCTGTTTGACAATATATGCAGCCTCATCTGAGTAGACTGTTACATCATTACATTTGTATGAGGTTTTATGCAGATCATATGAAGACGTATTCAAGGCTAACTGGATGGAACTTAGCGTTTAGGTACTCAAGTTTTTAACCCTGAAGGGCAGTCATCCGATGCTACTGTATCAGAGTGGCACTTTTCACCAATAAAAACTAATAGCAAGCATAATGTGAATGTCGTGTGCTTCTTCTTCTGATATAAATGACTAATACGCCATCAACAACTAATTTGACTGTGCCCAGAGTGTGCCTAGCAAAGCTGGTCACTCAGTCTCCACACGGTTGAGCTCTTTCAATGCCGAATATGACTTCAGGCCAACTACTTAAAACGAACTGCTCTCAATTATAATAAGGACGCTAGATTTATATTCCTTGTGAGAAGACCTTTTATTCAAGTACCAGCATGTCTGTAGTTCCAGTCAACATCTCTCTTCCACGCAATTTGGGTGCAATGCGCCCAAAGTGCACTGTGGTAGCTTTTGACTCAATCCAAAAACTTTGCACCGAAAAAGTTAATTTGTGGGCTTGTAAAATTTTGTACAGATACAACGGCGTTTTGGTCATTGAGACTGCTGTGTTTGTAATATTATGGCGTGGTTTTAGGTCATACGTTCATACGCATACACTTAATGTTATTTCTTATTGTTGGTGACAGACACGCATTTCTATTAAAGCCATCAGCTTCGGATATTTGTAAAAGATATGTAAATGTAGAAATAACTGCCACCAGTAAAGCCATTTATCCAGGAGTTTTCACCTAAACGAGGCATGTTTGATCAAGTGGAAAATACTAATAATACTACACGACTGATGGCTGATTTGGCTTTCTTCATTTACAGATTATCTGTTTGAGTGTAATTTGTTCCCCAGGATCCACACGGAATTCATTTCCATGGTGGACAGAACACACACAGGTTTTGACACCATCGATACCAGCTATCCATATTGTTCATTTGGAAATACACAACAGTTTGGTTTGTTGAACTTCTTTATACTAAATATAGATTTCCTGTACATTATGATGGGAATAGACAAAGACTGTCACTTATAGTCCTTTTGGAATTTCACAAAACTTCGGCTTGTTCAACTTTCACATACTACAAACAGATTTCCTGTACATTATGATGGGATTGAACAAAAAATTAATAGCCCTCATAAAAAGTAATACGAACATGTCCCTCAAATCTCAGCATTTCATTGCATGTAGTTTTGTGGTCCATGACATGTCATGGTCCACCGAGGCCGCTGCTGAGAAACAGCCAGCTGTTTCTAGGAGGCATTCAGAAATCAAGAGCATGCAATTGTCTATCCTACAGCAATGGGGTTAGACAGTAATGGAACTTGGTGTAATTCATCTTTTGCACATAAAATATGGGAAGGTACAACTCTTGTGTAGGCCCCTTCGTCTTGTGTTTCTGTGGACTAGCCAAACTTAGCTTGTCTTGTGGCAGCGGGATAGTAAAATACTTTGCACTGTGATAACTGATGAACTTTAGGATACCTGCCAAGGTCTTTCTTTCCAAAATCAGAATGCCTTTGGGGACAAACTGGAATCACTGGAATTCCTAGGCAGGTTATTCAGGATGACTTGATGTACATCAGAATATGAACCCATTTTTATAAAAGTTCGTGGCATTTTGTGCATAGAACCACAGATGAAATCAGGATAACTGGCAGCTATGCCTTGGTGTTCAAAGTACCAATCACACACACTACCACCGTTATAAGAACTCTACATGTATATCAAACACTGTTCACCAAAAAGATAACCACAGGCAAAAATTAGTACAGCCTCATATTTACTTAAACCACAACCGAAAGTTTTGTGATGCCACAGCACATTTTTTGAAGTAAAAACACACATAGACATGCCGTGGTAACCAGACATGTGTACCAAAATATGCCCACAGCAAGCAAAAACACCTCTCACCTTTTCAATTTCTTCCTTTTTCTCTCGAACCAAAATCATTTTATCCTGGGTCAAACCCAAAGCACCTTTCTCAATCTCTCTGTCAGCATTCCTTGACAAAGTATCACTATCTGCATCACGAGGCCTGCCTCCTCGATCCTTATCTCTCTCCTCTCTGCGAGATTTCGAGCGATCCGACTTTTGACTTTGATCATCTGACGCATCTGCAACAAAGCGAATGGTTCATAAGTTGGGCATTCTTCTCAATAAAGCACCAAACTTTTTCTCAAAATGCAGATATCAATTAGGTACTCAATCTTTATTCTTTCAACACATTGATCCGCGCTCATAAAATTCTTTGGCTCTAGATAAAGGGAAAGACCTATAGTGTACCGTGGTACTTCACAGTACATTAACTTACATGCCCTGTACAACAGGATCCTAACTGATCAGTGACCTCACTTGCTGTCCATAGCTTTTCCATAATTTTGCAATTCATCATAATTTTACAAGATACATGTCCATTATCATAGTGACTCTTGGTCTCAGTTTAGTATATTACACCATGTAAACATAAAGTTCCTTGTGTTCACCATAACTATAGAGCTCCTTGTGTTCACTATGTAAACATAAAGCTCATGTTCACCATGTAAACATAACGCTCTCTATGTTCAGAATGTAAACATGCAGCTACTTGTACTCTTTAACCCGTTCAAGTTGACATCATCATTATAAACTTGCCTATCGGATACTCAGACTCTGATTCATCTTTCTCGGCACGTCTCTTTTTTGCAGTTTTGCGGTCTCGATCATGGTCGGAGTCATCATCATCTCTGTCGATAGTTCGCTTACGGGCCATGTCATCTGAGTCCTCTTTTTCCCGTGTTCTCTCCAGGTTGGATCTTTCCCGTGTTCTCTTGGATTTGTGCTTGCGCCCAGTCGACTCTTCAGACCTGGAATCGCAGCTGTTATTCAAACCACAGGAAAAGAGGTTAAAGGTTGGGTGGCCTGAGAATGTGGGTGTTCCATGAAAAATGCCGCTTCGAGCATGCCACTTTTGACACATAGAGTTCACATCCACAACTCCCATGCGGATAGCACTACCAAAATATGGCGGACCGTACCATCATACCCTCGTGGAGATCTTAGTCAGTGCATTGAGCAGGGTGCCTTAACTCACACATTTCTGGACAGGAACATCTGAACAAGAAGACTTGTCCTTTGAAGACAGTTGGATTGCAGATAAAAACTGTTTTTTGTTTTTGTTTTTTTATTTGAAAAATAATCTAACTCTCACAGAGAGACGTACAGGAACACAAGTATAACTTTCTATGCATCATTACATAGTGTCAGGTTGGGAATCAAAGTTACATTTCTGATCAACTGCAGAGGTCATCTGACCACCCTGATGCCAGTCAAGTTTGGTCTCAAACTACAGGTGCAGTGTCGCCTATCTGTAGTGTCACCAAAAAATCTCTTCCTTATGGACAGACAAAATTTGGGGACTCGTATTTAATCTGTAATGTAATACTGAAAAAAAATACAATGTATGAACAAACTGATGGGTCATCATGCAACTTTTGTAAAATTAGTGAACTTCTCTCACCAGTGACACTGAAGTCTTCAGTGAATTCTGAAAGATGACAAAACTGCCAGTGGGCTTAAAGGCAGCAGAACATATCTGTCCCTCATCCATATATTTAAGTTGTTCATGGCCTTAAAGATTGCCTTTAAGTCAATGAGGGTTGTCAAACTGGTTCGTATGTATCTTTCATCATTTCAACCTTAACATTTGAACCGTTGTAAGGTTGACCCCAAAATCACAACTGGTCACCTAATGACCGTGATCACTGGCCCTACTAAGGTAGCCAGGTACCATCATTATCCTGTTATTGATGGGACACCTTTTGGTCTGCCGATCAGCCCACAGACAGACCAACTGACCAAGATGAGCAAGCTTCATTATACTCCACTTCTTCAATGGGGGGACATAATGAAGGAAAATTTATCCAAGAAATAGACTTCAGTGTCACGTAATGGCTGTCTTTAAAAGACATGCCATCACTGATAAAACATTGTCTTTACGACACATACACCAGACGTTAACCCTCAAAGCGATGATTTAAGATTGAATCAACACCTTTTGTCGAGACGCTTTGCACGCAAAGTATCCCGACTAAAGGCGTTGATTCAATATTTGCATTGCGCGCAGTGTCCTGAGGAAAGCTGTTGACTAAGGCTACTTTTTGCTTTAGACTAGGCTTGCTGGTACTTGAATAAAAGCTATCTACATAAGGAACTTGAATCTTTAAACCAGTATATGTTTATCAGTGATGACAAAGCAATCATGGCAGTGATTAGCACTCTAAGGGTTAACAACACTAATAAAGAAGTTGATCTGTACATCTTATCTGCAAGAAGTTGGGACAGCTCAGGATGATCGATATTGACCAAACTGGGTCTCGTCACAAAATATGGTACATAGGAAAAGTGTGAGCGGAGGCATCCCCGCCTCTCGTGCTATCATGTGCCATACACACCTCCTACGGCTGCTCTGCATCTCAAAATAAAGCGACATGGCATTCAGAAAGTAGCTGAAGCTGCCAAGACCCAGAGTGTGCTGTCAGTGGGGTCCAACTGAAGTGAAAAGCATAACACTGCGTTCTATCACTAAGTATTACAACAGCCATCCACAACAAAACGACTACCAGTAGGCCCTCAGCCTTGCCTGCACTACCCACCATAAACAAGAAGAAGTTTTACCTTGTCCCGAGTTACGTATTATCTTTTTTCCACACCGATCCTTTCCTCCTTGAATAAGGACCGACTCAGCTGCTTTCCTTGGGGTAGAATGGGTGCTTACACCCAACCAATGCCAAGGAAAGCTCTTGCTTTCAGTCATTTTGCCCTGATAGCTCTTGCCTATAATTCTTGTTCTAATTGCTTTTCGTTACAGTTAAAATTACTCGAAAACAGATGACATTACACTACCAGCTGGTTTTGACCAGTGTAGGGGGGCAAGGGTTGTATTTCGCCCATATTTGCCTGCTCAGTAGATTATGCTTTATTTGTTAATGTAACAGTCTAATGACCTGGACTAAAGGCAGTCTGTCGACCAGGTAAGAGAATCAAATGGAACATTAAAGGCATTCTCAGAATAACATAAATAATGTTCAAGAGTACGTTTGAGGTATTCTGTAAGTACAAACCTCTTTTTGGCCTACTTGATTTTTCTTTTTTTACTCTTCCTTTTTTGGGCCAAGATCTTACTGATAAAAACACTAACCACTCTACATTACATTTATACCATACAAAATAACACAACTGTTGTCCTTTTGTTTCTGCAAATTGCACATACATTGTTCACCATTTTGAGTAATCCATATTGACAGTAAAATGAATTACTCGATTCTAAATGTGCATTTTCTTTCTGTAATAACATCAATTGTACATTTACAATGTGCTTAATGACACCCATTGCTCAAGAACTCTACCTGAAATATGCAATACTTTTCATTTCACTTGAACCCCACAATCACCTCTGATTCGTAACCAACTTTTTTAGTTTCCACTCTACACAACCAATGAATATAAGATGCCTCTGTCTTATGTGTATTGGATCTACATGTCTCTTTGAGCCAGGGTCACAATACACATAAAACATGGGTCTGTTTCTAAGGTCATATCAACTGTTCGTCTATGATCGTCATCATCAGGAAACTCACCTCTCGATATCCGCTGCTCCATCGTCTTCATCCAAATCACGGTCAGTTTTTCTGGGCGGTGAGCGAGAATGAGACCTGGAGGAGAAAACGTAGCATGGCACTGAAAGTGTTGGAATTAACTTCACAAAACTCACAAGCATCTGACATCCCAAAAATGAGTTCAAATCCAGAGGCTCATTGTCTTAGCGCAGCAAGTTACAGGAATTTCTACTTGTACACCACTTGCAACCACGTGGTCTTTAGTTTAAACATTTATTGCTCAATGTGACTGTTGTATTTACTTGACACGATCTATCACCATTTACCTGTAATTTACTTTTATACTATGATAACATCGACATTTATGTTGCATTCACATCAGTTTAGACATTTATTTCTCAATGCGATTGTTGTGTTTATTTGACATGATATTACCCATTATCTGTAATGTGCTCTAATAATAGGATATAAAACATCTACTTTTATGCTGCATTCACGTTTCAGTTGATCCTCTCTCCCTCAGCTCAGAAATATGTCCACAATTTTCCCTCGGCATGGGTAGATGCTTAATGTCTGGCATGTGCCAAGAAAAATGGCCGAGAATACTCAGCAAGAATCAAGGGTTAACACAACAAAACACCGTCTACTATACCGATTTCGATAAAACTGTTACTGGAAAAGTAACTGAAATGCTGGCAGGCTATTGGCCAGTTACCCATGCAAACACTGCACACACAAACAAATTATACAATAGTAACATAGAATAACTCCCTGTGGTGCAAGGGTTCATGCCACTGAACAGTCAGATAAAACCACACCAATTAACATGAATCAAGGTGAAACACTACACTGGTCACAAATAAGAAAAAAAAAAACACTCAAAGCAATTTTTGATTCCTTACCATTTTAGAACTCTAACTTAGACACATAGAGCTCTCAAGCAAATACTTGGTTTCCCTTTTTTTTTTATTACTTGCCATGTGAGACTGACCTCCCGAGATAACAATTCAACATCGGCTTGTCCAAACCCGCTGAGAGACAGAGAGAGACAGAGCGACAGAGAGAAGAATTCAGGAAAATATCTTGTCAAATTAACAACTATAAACCCTTCTAAACAGCCGAGTCACCAGGTCTCTACCAGCTTATCTTCTCCTTTAGGCAACTTGGATCTCGTTTTTTTTTTTTTTTTTTTCTGTGCTTTGGTCTGCTTCTCTTGTTGCCTCCATTATCTTGTGCCTTGTGTCCCGTGTCATTTTGTTCTACTTTCTGTCAAGTCCTGCTCTGGCTATAAAGCCTAATATTTCAGTTCTGTGTTCGTGATGTCTGTGGCGCACACAGGAAAGATAAAGAAACAGCTGGGGTTGACTGAGAGTATGCTAAGTAAGCAGACCCAACACTTAGGTTCGTTTCGAAGAAAATTTTGGCTAAATTTTCTGATGCCACGAACAAGCTTTGAACCTGCAGAGTTTCACTCCAAATGATCTGCATATAGGCAAGGATGGATAGCTTTCTTTTCGGGGACATTCTGTTCGTACTTTGTGGTCTACGATGATAGCTTTCTGTTTGTTTTTTTTCCTGCATCACAGACAGTTCTTGGATTAATGTGGAAACAATACCTGAGCTAACATATACCACATGAAATAAAGAAAAGTTAGCACATTAGGGCTTGGGAGTGGACCTACTATCTACGTAAAGAGCAGCTCTTCATTTTACATACCTATGCTTGCCCTTATCTGTGGCTCGTTTTTCTGGGGAGCGACTTTCCTTTCTGGAATAGCTCGGGCTGGACTCTTCCATGGATTCACTCTTGTCACGTGACCTGCTCTGCCGACTATGGCGGTCCACGGCTGCCACCTCACTGCGGACATGTTTACGAGAGCGCGACGGGGAGCGTTCTGGGCTGCTGGCTCTTTCGTTGGAGCCTGCCCTCTTAGCATACTGCTCTTTATCCCAGCGACTTCCTTTCTCTCCTGTGCCTGTATTGTCATCCCACTTTCCGTATCGTTCGGGGTTCTTGTCCTTGTCCTGGTCAGTCAAATGGTCTTCATCCCTGCTTCTAGTGTCAAACCTTTCATCCCTGCTGGATCTTCTCTCTTCATAAGTCTCCTCCCTATCCCGTGCCTCATATCTATCCTCCGGACTTCGCTCTCCCTCCTCGTATTTCTCCTCATATGATGTTTCCCCCCTCCCTCGCTCCTCATACCTGGTGCCTTCTGTAGCACGATCTCTGTCCTCGTAACGGTCGCGCTCCTCATACTGACTCTCAAAGTCATCACGTCTCCATGTTCTGCTGCTCTCCTGGTGCTCATCGTAATTTTCCCGTGGCTTTGATGTCGATCGCTACAAAAGACATAAATGCTTCAATCAGCCTCTGTTTGGCTCTGATATGATATGGAAAATATGCGGTGAAGGCGGATGTTTGTTTTCACATATGTATCATTTAATAATATGTATTATTAAGTTACCAAATTTTATGTAAACAAATTTGTTTGCACTAATAAATGTGTATGGTAGTCTGAATCCAGGAGACACACCTGAACTTCCAGAGTAAGAAGGCTAACCTTAGAGAAGCTTACATGGCAACTGACCAAGATATAAATCTGCACGTGAATGTATCTGAACAATTGTCTTTTTTTCCCCAAACAGTACATCTGTACTTGAAATTTAATAAGCTTCAAATTTTCTGTCATTGGTATCCATATACAAGGTATAATATATATATATATATATATATATATATAAATTAATTATAAAAATAAATAAAATAGTACAATTAATTCTTTTTGTCATAATGGCCATAAGATTGTTGCAACCTTTCTGTACGTCTCCTTGGGATTCTCAAAATCATAAGCATTTACAGCGTATGTTAAACATTTGATTATTCCTTGCAATAAGGGAGATTGATCAGATTTGGTTCCTCTTTTATTCTGTTCAATCTGGGAAAATAAGATGAAAGACACGCTTTCATATTTTACTGCAGACATTTTTTTTATTTGATTATTCCTTGCAATCAGGGGGCTTCATCAGATTTGGCTTCTCTTTTTCCTGTTCGATCTGGGAAATAAGATGAAAGACGTATTTCATATTTTATTGCTGACAATTTTTTTTCCTAAACTTAATTATTTAAAATGTGCCTTTGTGGTCTGAGTCACGAATAAACAGCTCGGAAAAACAGCTGTTTGCTTTAGGGTAGGCCAGGTTGCCTCATTTTGTACGCCTATTTCAAAAAATGTCCAGTGGGACAAACCCTGGACCCCCAGAGGTACTTCACACCCTGTGGGTGCTAGCTTAATACTTTTCACAAAGATTGTCCAGGATTCAAACATTCAAATTTTGGCAGCCCTAACGTAAAAAAAAAATAAAATAAAACAAAAAAATTATGTGCTCAGATTGCTGAAGTTTGCTTTTTAAATGCCTGTCTTTAACCGAAGGCGGACTTTTCAAAGGATCGCCCTAGACTTCTCGCATTAGGAAGTCTCGTAGATATTACATGTAACTCAACATGAGATGAGTGACTGTTTCCAGTTTCTGTCAGAAGTACAGTCGTCTGATAGACCACTCAGATTTGTCAATTCTGTCACCTATCACTTCCTCATGCTCATTAATTTGTTTCAGTTCATATTCCATTTCATGCCAGAAATAGTTATACTATCTACCACATATGGTTAGGTAATTACCCACTTTTGACCTCTTTTTTTCCCCCAAGTTTTCCTTCTTACTCTGTATATTCACACAAAATACTGCCTCTTACATCAAGTATATGATGGTCAGTTGACCAATTGATGAAACTTTCATTCTGATTGGCTGAGACTTGCCACATGACTTTTCATTGGCCAGCATGATCCAATCATAAAGACAGTTTTCTGAGCGCACTATCTGCCTCAAAACTTGTGATCTAAATGTGTGCAGGATAAATATTAATATCAACGGCAAAAGGAACAATATATGTTTCCATTTGTTTACATTACTGAAGTATCCACAATGGTATTATTATGAGGATCGGTACCGGTACTTTCCTGATTGAAGTAGGATGCAGTCAACAGCTTTCTTTGACACCCAATCCATATAGGGAAAGCTGTTGACCTGGGGCAAACTACCTTTGTAGGAATATTACCTACAATTCTTACACAAAACGTTTTCTACAAACGAGCCATTTAAGTAAAATGCTCGAAACAATTAACTGACGTCTGTATGCTTTGGGGGCAATTTGAGCAGCAAAGGTTTACCCTACAATAAATTTTCATCTTTCATAAGGGGTAACAACATTTTAGCACTATACTAATAAAACGAAAGAGCTACCAGCACGTAGGATCACACCTAGTCCACTAAAGGTATTGGAAATGATGTTCTCGAATCATTTGCTTCTTTATGTCTACAGATCAAGCTCCCATGCTCCAGCACAGCTAGCACACCGAACGTTCATGAGAATGAAAGCTGAAGTGGTCGTGATGTAAGAGACAGTATCTTGTACGGCTTCTGCGGACCAGGGGGATGGGTCCCGCCGCCCGCCACGCTTGTCGCTAGCCATAAAACATACCCACCTGGTGCCAGCTGAAGCCACGGGTGTCTCTTAGGTCCTGATAGCAACAGGTCTCCATATACATTTATGTGTAAAACATTGTGGGATACATCATACATGATACTGTTCATCGTTCTTAGGTAACTGATCAAAGTATTCAAATATATCCAGGAAAAACTGCAATAAAACCGCCTTGAGAAACCAACTACATGTACATGTAATTAAAGGTCTTTTGAACATGTTGGATTCTGCCAAACACGGCAACATGAGGAAGATGACCAGATGCCAGGAACTGTTCACTTGGCCGGACTAGAAGGCCTGAAGTTGTGGAATTTTCAAGTTTTCGGAAGGTTCTGTTCTTTAAAAAAAAAAAAAGCAGCAACAATTGCACAAAGTGTTATCCTAACTTCATTTTATTTTATCTTTTTTACAGTACATGTACTAATAATATATATATATACATTTATATAAAGCTTTATTTAAAGAGGATGTTTCAGTTAGTATCGTATAATACTAATCTTCCCTGAGGCCCACTAAAGAAACAAGTACAGAACAATACACATAACGCATGTCATACAATAAGATATGGACCAGAGAGTATTTACCAATATCCACGTAATGAAATAAAATATCTTGAACAGCTTCTTTTAAATGATGACAATTACTATTGCTTTTACTTAGTTTTTTTATTTTTCTTCTTTAAATTTTTGAAAATTTGCTGTTTCAGTGCAAGTTCAGATACCACTTGGCATAAAAGCTATACACATTTATATATAAAACAACATTCGTGTCACCACATTAAATCAGGTTACTTGCAACATATCTCATGCACTGTTACTCTGAAAGCTGATCAAAATAAACTGACAAACAAAAAAATTTGGAATAATGCTGAATGGTCTTTCAGGCTAGTAGTTTCTCAAGTCAAGTTTCACTGCAGTAAAATCACACACAAATGAAGAAAAAAAAAATCTTTATTTTGGTGTTTCAATGAAACTTATGGCATAATTTTTTTTTCCAATAACGCTGTGATATCAACTGAATAAACATGTTGCACCTGTGTAAAAAAAGTCTCACCCATGTTTTCCCAGATATATTTCAATGTGAACCTTGCCAAGTTTACGTAAAATGTAGCATCTTTATTAACCGGAATGTTTCAATAACAGACATGGCAGCTGTAGAATGTAAATCACAAACAAAAGCTGAAAATCGGCATGTTTATGTAACTGTTTCAACAATAGAGCTGGTTGATCCGTAGAGCATGAATACCTTGTCAAGACATTGGTATCTGTCACCCATGAGCTATTGGGCTCTTCCTTTGCTTGCCGTAAGATTATTCAACAAGTTACAACAATGTAGCCATCCAATAAACATATCCACTGCATTCATTTTGTGACAAAATATCAATCAAATAGTAGTCGCCTGTCATCCACGTGCATGTAGATGTACACAAGTAATTAGCACTGTAGGTGACGCAAGTGCATAGTGATCATGTAACCATGATACATGTATTGCAAGTCCAGTGTATGTTGAATTTGTAGAAATTCTTCCCATGAGTTCTGTTGGCAAAGTTGTTTTTGAAAACTGTATTTGTATATATACAGTATCGTATGCATATATGTGCATGTGTGCAAATGTTTCTTGAATCTGAGGATATAACAGGCAAAAATCATGACTGTATAAATGGAAAAATGGAACGGCAGGTTGACTGATGCACCGATGAAAAAGGACTGACAATAATGATACAAGAAGCCCAATACAGTCATCTCTTTTCACAAAGCCTAAATGTGTGGATGAGAAGACTGCAAAAATATATACATAATAGCCCAAATAAACTGATCTCTTTCCACAAAGCTTATCTCAACATCAACCATGATGGCATGCAGAGGAGAATGCATTTCTAATGCGTGTACATGTGCATGTGCCTGCCTATTGTCAAACAGGTCGACTGAAATATTTATTTTCATGTAGGTGTTTCACGTTTATGTCTCTTCAGCATTGAGAATATACATGTATATCAGTACATCATATCTTTGAGGAATGGCAAAATAACTCAAGATACATTTTCCATGTAAATTATAGGCAATTACATTAAAGCAAAACAAATTTGGCCAAAAAGCTAGCTTTCTGGTACTCCCAGATATATAATCCTATATTTTGCAATCAAATTTAACGCTTTTTTCCTAACGTTGACAGCCTTGTGCCAACACCATCCCTTCCATTCACACAGGTACATGTACATGACCAAACACGGTGGGACGGAATGCAGGGATAAGCATTAAATGATGGAACATCATAATAGCTTTCATGCTGTCATCCTCAGAGTTCAAGAATCGCAGCCATAAAATGACATTATTCCTGGAAATGTAAATATATTAAGTGTGTATGTGTGTGTCTGTGTGTAACTATACCATGATATGTACATATATGCATGGGGCTAGGTCATCACACTGAAGCGTTTCCCAATAAAAGGCTCCAACTTTCTCTTCACCACAAAAACACCTGTGCAAGGCCAGCTTAGGGATGATTTAAAAATATAAGCCTCCAGGATGCAAATCATCTACTTTTGATTTTGGCCTTCAAAAATCATACATGTAAGCGACGAGAGCTTCACCACATTTGCACATGAAATAAGTGTAATTTGCGGGCTTGACATATATACAACTTGAATGGATTCAAAGGTTACAATTCTTATCAGAATAAATATTGACTTCATGAATATACTGGCATCAACTAGAACTGCAACTTGCCAGCACTTAGTTCTGTCCTTTATTTGATTTATCTTTAGCTTGAAGAGCATGCTACTTTCACTATTAGGCCTATGTCTCAAGGCAGATGCAGTGGTCCCCCTCTTGAAAGCCTCCACCCCCCTCCCCCGGACCAAAGGTCACTTCACAATGCAGCAAGCTTTACCATTGCACTATATCCCCCCCCCCCCCATGAGAAGCCACCCCTCTTAAGGCCACATCTCTGATGCATTTGGGGTGGCCTCGCAAGAGAGGGATTACTGTACAATACAGATTTCACATTTGGGTACTTTTGCTAAAGAGCATGGTGGCTTGAAAATTTTGCATGCCAGCTGATGTAAATGGCCGGAGTTTTTGGCTTGCATTTGAAAACTGCGAAATCATGAGATGCACGTCAGGGGAAGCATTTTTCATTTGGGCTATGTGCTAGAAAAAAAATGCCAGCGACCAGATTCAAAATGTACGTCCCTATTAAAATGATGCTAATGGCCTTGAGGACTCGATTTCAGGCAATGAGCATCTTGCTACTTGCCACGGACAGAAAACTTCTGGCAACCGGTACCAAGTACCTGGTGAAATGTTGGCACACTGCACGCTTTGTGCTCGTACGCTGTTGCCAATGAAAATTGATATAATGTGTTAATTTATGTATCAAAATACGGCTCAGCAGGACACATGGCCTGCGACAGGGAAATATGGTGTGCAGTGCATATGCAACTGGAATGACATACAAAATGATCCAGGACTGTGTAAAGGACACAGAATATTGTGTCATGTAAAACCCAGCAGTTTCTGACAGCTGGTTCTGCAAGATTCGACCCAGATGCAGACCTCGGCCTGTCCAGGCAGACTGACTGCCACAGACAAAGATGGTCACGCTTGGGTTTTTTTTGTTTGTTTTTGCCACTTGCTGGGACTTCAGGCCAAACTCAATGAAATCCTTGCCCACATACGCCCACTTTATACAATACACACCTGTCTTTTCCCCTCAAACAAATCAGTAGTGCATGACACACCACTCTAGCAATATCAATATGGAACCCGAACGAAGAGACAAAGTGTATTAGAAATTTGAAAAAATAGTGTTCACAGAATGGATTACCCTCAGTGCTCACAATGTTTTTTTTTTCTCAATTCTGCATTTTTTTTTTGGAGACTTCACAGGTGCCATAATATGGTGTAGCTGCAGCAAAAATTAGATGAAGCTGTGATGAATCCTTGAGATGTTATGGTAACATTGTCCACATGTACTCAGACGTCCTTCCAATAAATACTTCAAAAGTTTCATAACACATTTAAAATAATAAGAGGACGCTGGTTTTCAATAGGAACTTGGTTCATTATAATGTGCATCTCTGATAAAAATTTGGTACAGCTACCATGAGTATTTTTTGAGATATCGCGCTAACGTTGACAAGACGGACAATGCATGGTATAGTACAATACCCTGTGGCACTTTATACTACGACGGTAAAAAATAATTTTTCTTGCACTCGGATTGACCTTATTTCACATGCTACACCCTTGCTGTTTTGCCACCTAAAAAGTTTTGATGCACTTTGTTCCCTGAATCAAGTATGCGTAAAAATGTCCATTAAAGCACCAACACAGTCGCTGACTGCACCATGTGTTGGGCAACATGTGAACCATGGAGCTGCTTCGAGGGCAGTGCTACATAGGTGAACACACGTGCGCATACTAAGATATATTCAGCATTGTAGTTTTTGATACTGACATTTCATTTGCTATAAACTGCTGATATCTTTTTGTCCAGACTGCATACAAATGCATTGTCGGTCATTTATAGCAGTAAGAGCGATGATATCTGCAGTAACATGGCACATTTATGCCAGTTTGTGCTCCCCGTATGACAATCTTCATATCTAGAAGTATAAGGTCATCGGGTTATCAATCCAAATATGGTACTCGGAATAGTTCAGGTGTGCAAAACAGGAGGACGTAATTCATTTACTTTGGCAGTATCTGGGGAGCACTTCAGTTTCCGACAACAGTGGAACAGTGCATTGGTGAACACAAACATGGATGCCTTTTTCTGATAAATTTTCCAAATGGGCAAAATAAATACTATCAAGTTCATTTCTGTCGTCCATGATCGACTTGTATGGGGAAAGACCCTTAACAGCCTATGTTTAGGTGGCAAGATGCATAATGACCAAAACACATGGATATGGGCCATGGGAAGACTTGAATTTATTGAATGTGCTTGAAACAGAGGCAAACTGTTTGTTTTGAAGGGTAGTCCTCTTCCACACAAGCAATAAACTGACCAAGCAAATGCTCTATCCTGAGATTAAGCTATGATTCTGATATTCATATATACAGCAAAATACACAGGAATGCTTTGAGGGATCATTTATATGATTTTGCTATAACTGACTTTAATAAATAAATGAAGAAAAACATTTTCCATGTGTATATGATAGGCATAATCACTGGTAGCCAGAGTGCCCTTCCCCTGAATCCTGCCAGAGTAGAGTGACATCGCCCGGTAAATAAAAAAATATTTAAAAAAAAAACAAAAAAAAACAAGAGGCCCACGGGCCTTATGCTCTGCTGACATATAATCTGATGACCCATCGCCGAAAAATAATTTTCTGAAAATGGCTCCTTTGATGACCTTGGGAAATAACTCAAGGTCATCCATATTATGCAATATATGCATCAAACTTCCACATGATACACATTTGTGGTACATTTGGTATCATTCGCTTTATTCTTTATCAAGATATTGAGTTTAATGTCCTTTTCGTAAGTGCTTAATGACCTTAAAAAATAGGTGAGGGTCACACAATCATTGGGTCACGATGACTCAAAAGTAGGTCACCAAGTGTTTTACGTACCATATAATAAAGTGCAATTTTGATCTTGAGGCATAATTCTCTTTCCCATTGATGTCAAAGCTACGTCCTACTATTACAAAATCACCTGTTCCAACTTTACAGGCCTAGTGACCTATGAAAAATGGGTCAAGGTCACTGATATTACATAATATACTAGCATTGGACATAATCTATATATCCAATAAATTTGACATCTCTAATTCAATTATTTTATTAGATATGAAAAAAAACCCCAAAAAACCAATAAACTTGGGCAAGCGCCAAACTTGATAATCTTTGTTACATGTACAGTGACCCTAAAAGTAGATCATCATATAGAGTTTTATGTCCAATGTACTCAAGTGCTATTTTGATCTGGAGGTTCAATTCTCTTTGCCACTGATGGCGAAGCTACATCAGGCCATGACAAAATCACCTCTTTCAACTTGACAGGACTGGTGACCTAACAAAAATAGGTCAAGGTCCCTGATATCATATAACATATTACACTTAGACATGAACTACATATCCTATAAATTTGAAATCTAATTCAATTATTTTATGAGATATGGAACTTTACATCTTTCAATGCATTTTGGCTCATAATGTCTCTCAAGCTACAGGTGGCACCACTAGTATCAAATGCAACTAAAATTTTGACCTCCTCCACAATCCCACAATATTTCATGAACATCTATCTAACATTAAGCCTACTAGAGTGGTCAGAAGATGTTCACATTTTGACCCATATATAACATAATACTGTAGGTAGTGCCACCAATATATATTCCACATAGACTTTCATATACTTGATAAGTCCTGAAAGTTATATGGGGCTATCTTGAAAACTGTGGACTACCATGCTCACAAGCAAAAGTTTACGGACAGATGGAAGGACGGACATGAGTGACTGCATAAGCTCGACGACCTATGGTCAGCAAAGCTAAGAAAAACTAGCTATACTTACCCCTTTTTTCCGTTACTAGAAACAAACTATTTTTCTCTAATAGGCTCAATATGGCTAACAAAAATTGTTACAAAAGGAACGATAAAAAAGTAATTGACAGGCCAGTGGCCTTTTTTTGCATTTTACCACCAGAACGGTTCCTTCAGTTAGACTAACGCCTGATGATACCGGCTCATGGCCTCACATCACTAGCTCAAAACCTGATGCAAAGTCCACTGTGCACAATGTCACCAGCGAAAAAGGAGATGCTAATGGCAAATGCTAATGTCAAGTCGAAGATGTTTGTGCATTGAGCGTGGAGAACATTTGTGCTGACAATGTTGGCCTTGCACCAGTATCTCTAAACTGGCAAGCTGCACAAAATTTCGCCATGCACGTATTCCTAGCATGTGCAAATGAAGATGTGTGCATGTAGGGACCCAAATGTGAAATCGGTACTGTAAAAAGTGCCTTCTCTCCGAGTACACCTTCTTGACATCTTCCACGGGACTCAGTTTACAGTGCCCGGCATGTCAGGACTTAGCTGCAGCATGACTTGCCAAGCAAGTGAGAAACCACTGATAGTGCCCTTCATTACCATCATGTGGAATGGTTTTAAAAGTCGCTCTGGAATAAAGTTAACTGCAGAAAAGCCCTCACTGACCCCACTTCTGTTGTTTCATTATCATGTCGGAGGCAGAAAAGAGTTAAACACAATTTATCTTCAGGGCATTATTGTGTGATGATCAACACACAGATATTGGGTGGAGCAGGCTGACATGTCGATACAATTGAGAAAGGTTTAAACTGTTCCACTCCACAAAATATTACAACACAAGCTAATGGTCTGGAAACTATTTTGGTCCACAGATGAATTGTTAAATCTTATTGTTATCATGCTTGTTGCACATGGAGTTGACAGGTTAATATCCGCCTGCATCATGTTTTATGTGCACATCATTAACTCTTTAAGTACCAAATTTTGGAATGTCAACAGCTTTTCTCTGGAATTAGGGGCAAACTGGTACTTGAATGCAAGGTCTTTTTACGAAGGAATAGGAATCTGCAATCCTAATGATAATTCAGACCAGTTTGACTTAAGTAGATGGACTTAGGACGTGATTGGCACTGGAAGAGTTCAAATAGACACCATTTAAACCATTATACCTAGTTTATAAGCCCTTCAACATCATGTACAAGAAAATTATTATCCACGTCGCTCATACTGAAACGAATACGTCGGACAGTTGTACATTCCATTTTTATTATTTCTGTAGTTGCATTTTCAATCAGTGAGGTTAACAAATGACTGAAGACCAGTCTGCATTTCTATTTGGTAATAGTTTTTCAATCTTTCAACAGGTATACCTCACCTTAGTTTGCTATAAATATAAAGTCTCTGTCAATACTTTTTACTTCTCTGCATATTTTAGTTACCACATTTGAAATTTGTATAAATACAGTACATACATTATGACAATACATTATATGTGCCCATAAATGACCAATGATCTGTCAAAAGGGATGAAACAGAAAATAAATCAAGTGACATGGTGGTAGGTCTAACAAAAAGAGAAAAAAAAAATCAACAGATAATGAGACAACATTAAGCGAACACAAATGACTCGTCGCAAGGAGCCTAAACATGAAAGATAAGAGCAAACTTGTATATCGCAGGTGTTCCCATTACAAGTACATAGTGCTGTGTCATGGCTGCAAACGGATCAATTTTGAGCTCCTTAGCTTTGACCGACCGCACAAACATGGATACACTGTAGCTGCTTGCACGTGTTTCGCAGATAAAGTCACCTAACAAATGTATCTGGATGTTTTTTAAAGTGTAAGTTAATCGTCCCCCGGCAATGACATGAGCAGCATCAAATAGTTAAAATGTACTATGGTAATTACAAAAGAATATTAATTCAAGCTTGCTTCCTGCTTGAACCACATGCAATTTGTGATGCATTGCTATGTCCCTTTCAAAACTTTCCTTCCATGTCCACTTGGCTTCAATCACAAAATTACACTTTTGTTCAATAAAATTCGTATTATGTACTTCCAGATCAGTGTATCTTCTCGACCACAAATACATATTCCTTTGAAAATCATTCCACATCCCCTGATTTTGCAGCCACAAACACATACATTTGCTACTCTACATGGAGCGCGTTGCCCTTGCCCTCGGCACGGGTTTTCACATTTTCAATTCAAAAGATCAGCACAATGGACAACGAGTAGCACCCAGTCTATTTCATCAACCTGGAATAAAGTACTCCCTCCTTCTAGATCCAGGCTCCTTGCTGAACAACTAAATGGCAGACAATATTAAATGAACGTATTAAAAACACAGCACGTCAGAGACTTCTGTGCAGGATGCTTAACTGAAAGTTATCTGGATCTCAAGCACTGATATAAAATTTGCTCGTACACACACGTACACAGTCAGGCTCGCAGCACTGAAGCCAGACCAAGACAGCAACAACCATGCCACAACTTAGTCCATTCCATGACGCAACTAAATGAGAGGCAAAAATTCTGAACAGTGAAACCTCTACCTCAGGACCTGCACCTCCACAACTGAACACCCGGCATACGGAGGATGCCCCTGCAGTGAAGTCCATGGCCGTACCATTCAGATTGCCATAGACAACAGGCACGGAACAGCCAGGATATTCATAAAGCTAACATCCTTCAAATTTTCAGATTCAAAGTTTGCCCTCCCCCCCCCCCCCCCCCTCAAATATTTCTTAAGAAAGGACACATAATTTCAGAAGTATATTCCACAGAATGAAAGTTGCCTTTTATTCCCAGGCTGATGAACGGCTCATGTACAGGAAAGTACATTTTCTGAATCATTAGGTGATGACCTATTTTGCTCAAATATCACTTTCATGTTACATAGGAAATTAATTTAATCATTCCTGTGCTTGCAATGATAAAAACTGAGCAAATTTTGTAAATGAAATACCATCATCTTCTAATGAATGCCCGTACTTCAATAAACATCCCATTTTTTTTCCGTGGTTGAGAAAAAAACTTCAACAGTCCTGATTATGTGCTGCCCCCATTCTCCATCAATGTAAATTGCTTTATTTTTGCGTGTAAAAATTTTCACGGTTTCTGCATTTTTGACATTTTACAATAGTTTTAATTTCACTGTTTTGGACATAATTTCTATTCAAACAATGTTAAAATACTATTTCACTGTGTTTTTATTTTGACGGTTTTGTGCCATCAGCCTAATAAGCAAATATAAGAGTACAGTGAAATTAAAGTAACTTACAATAATTTTGTTGGCATTACAGCTATATTGGCCCAAACATAAGTCCCCAATGCAGGATCATTTTACTTTTAATTTTATTGCTACCCTGGGCACACACTTAGATGAAGATAGCACATAAACTTGATGACCGATGGAGAAAGGTTGATAAGAAGGTGGCACGTTGTCTGTCCTGACTGTGGTCCCTATAATATTATGCAGGTTTCACTGTCTCCTAATAAATTAAAAAAAAAAACCAAAAAAAAAAAAACAAAAACAAAAACAAAACAAAAAAAAAAAAACCAAAAAAAAAAAAAAAAACCAAAAAAAAAAAAAAAAAACCAAATAGACAAATGAATAAATAAAAAAAAAAATAAATAAATAAACCAAACAAGAGGTTCGAGGTATCATGACAAGGATTACGGCAGACTTGGGCACGTGGCCAACCAGGCAAGAGGGCGCTGGACACTCAGGCGGCTGGAAGGCAAATGGTACACGACATGGCACTTACCACACCAAATCTTACCCTACAGCACCAACAGGGCAGGTAGGGTTCAACCAACGTGGACAACGGCACATTAACGCGATTATATCATATCCGCGGCAACCATACTAGAAGAAAATTAATGTGTTAAGTACTTATTTAAGGTGACCTTTTAAAATGTTTCTTTTTTTTTTTTTTGCGGTTTTGTTTTTGCTGCAGTTTGCGACTGCTTGATCCAGCGGCTGTTCCAAAGATAGTGGTGAAGAACTAGAAGGGGCAATCAACTTGAAATTCTCACCTGTTATTCCAATCGCAAGGAATAAATTGCATCATGATCATGATGATATCACCTTAGATAACCTGTCTGTGTATACGCCAACACATTATGCTGCTAAATTAGCACTGAAATATAACATAATTACCAGCGTCAAACCACTTTGTCAAATGCTATAACTACACACGCCATTTTTATTGTTTATTGGGCTATCAGAACGAACGGCTCTTGGATGTTTTTAGCCTTTAATTATAATTTAGTTTTATGGTAATAGCCTCATTTTACTTATTAATACAAAGACTTACAACGCCACTTATAATCTTGTAAGCCTTTCAGGACATGCAGGCTTTGACATAGAGAACCGTCAACATTATCCATAGCGACAATTTCAACAACATGAATTTTGACCTGTCTGTTGACTACATGAATATCAAGTCATAGGATAGAATGCATGCATTTTACTCCAAGAAGACTTGAGTGAAACTGCCAAGACAGCGAACAAAACTGCAAGCATTCACATGATTTGAAAGTGTTTGTCTCAGAATTTACATACAATCCGCGTTTGAACCAGCCACCTATGTGAAAGAATGAGTGGCAAATGACTGGATTAGCACTCATGCAAAGTACGCGAATGTGCGACCAATCAGACTGCACTGACTGTCAATCTCAGTTTCCTAGGATCTTACCCAAATTCCGCCACCGGGAACGCCTCTTCTTGTATCTGGAAGAAACATACACACACACATCCAAAGTGTTCAAAAGCACAACAGTAACATGGGTAATTTGCTTACAGACTTGCGCTTCCTGTCACGAGATCCTGATCGTTCACGTGAATAACTTCGGCTTCTGCTCCGACTGTAAGTCCGACTTCTACTGCGACTCCTACTTGGTGAAGGACTCTGACTGCGAGAAGAACTACGGTATTTCCGTCCACGAGTACCAATAGCTCTTGGTGAAGAATCCTTGCGGCTACGCCAATTGTCTCCACCTCGCCGCGGTGCTCTTCCGTAGCCAAAAGACTGACGATAGCCGTTACGCTGAGGGGAATAGCCTCTCTGTTGACGCCAGGCTGCCTCTGCTACAGAAACAATGCACATGTATGGAAGCACAACATACTGAGCCCAACTTTTGAGAGACCACCTGAAGGACTGTTCAGAAGTGGTCCTTCAGACCTGGTGAGCTCTCAATAGAGGTACCAAAGATGACGCAAGCTATCAGGAGCGGATGAACATGGTCTCAGAAACTAGGCGATATCTCAAAAGAGGTATGACAACATGACAGAGATGACACAAGCCATAGCAATTTAATAAACATGGTCTCTCAATAGGTGCACAAGAGATGACACAGCTAGTAGGACCTAATGAATATGGTCTCATAAACTACGCAGTATTTCAATAGAGGTACAATAACATGACAAAGATGACTGGCTTTTGTGACCAGATAAACGTAGTCTCTTTGACAGTTGATTTTTTTTTTTCAAAATAGTGTTTTTAACACTGTGATGGACCTAATGCTGACGTATCAGCTTGCAACTGTTTCCCATTAAAAATTACCACAAATTGTCCTGTCATTTGGGATGGCTCACCATTTTCCTCTTTTCACAAGCACACAAACAGCATGCAATCTCGGGGGATGGGGGGGGGGGGGAGGGAGTGTCCAATGGTGGTATCCTCTTTTAAAATTGCCATAAAACAATGATAAGGTATATCACAATCAATGTAATTGCCTATTTTGTTACACATTTACACTTCAGATACAAACGAAAAGTGGAACAGGTTTTGTTTGTAAATTCCATTCCCCTATTGTCAACTGACATGGGAGGTCGTCATTTTAAAATGTTGGAAAGCACTCTTTCCAGAGCACGGAAGTGGTAATGAAAGTGAGAGTACTCTGTGTACAGTCTTGAAAATAATGAAAATGTTGAAGCATCCATCATGTTAATGTCTGCTACTTCCTTTCATCAAGGTGGTCAGTTAACAGTTTCCTCAGTGTGTGCAAAATGTGGCCAGAATGGAGCCAGATAAGCTGTGGACTGAATTCCCAGAACCCAGTTGAAACCTAGGACTACTGATATATTGCACAACATGCATGGCTAACACTATTCTCACATGTACACACACACACACACACACACGCATGCACACATAAACACATACATACATACATATATACATAATATTAAATATATCCATTTTACACAAACTTTTCAGCAACCTTATTTAAATCATTATAAATTAATGACAGGGCATGTTCTCTCTCTCTCTCTCTCTCTCTCTCTCTCTCTCTCTCTCTCTCTCTCTCTCTCTCTCTCTCTCTCTCTCTCTCTCTCTCTCTCTCTCTCTCTCTCTCTCTCTCTCTCTCTCTCTCTCTCTCTCTCTCTCTCTCTCTCTCTCTCTCTCTCTCTCTCTCTCTCTCTCTCTCTCTCTCTCTCTCTCTCTCTCTCTCTCTCTCTCTCTCTCTCTCTCTTATGTGCCCAACCTGTGCCAAGGAAAGCTATTTATTGACCTAGCGTGTGCCATCATGAATGATCTTACATCCAAATCTCAGCAAAAAAAGTTGACTAGTAACGAGAACTTGAGGCAGATGACAATGTACATTGCTGCTTTTGGGCAATTTCAGTGAGAAAAGGTTAAATGGTCCAGACTGATCATGTGTCAACACAACTTTTCCTTGTCTCGGCTGGGGCTAAATCATGCCAGGAAAGTTGTTGACGTGGGCCACATTATCTTGATGACTCTTATCTCCTACTCTCATTGTTTTCATTATTTTTGAGATCAGTGATACGTATTTGACCTAACATCATTTGACTACATTGTACCACCATTTTGACCAGTTTCAGGAGGAAAGAGTCGGGGTGGTGCCTGCAGTGAGAGGGCGGTTTAAGGAGGAAGAGTAAGGGTGGTGCCTGTAGTGAGAGGGTGGTTTAAGGAGGAAAGAGTGTGCGTGGGGCTTGCAGTGAGAGGGTGGTTTAAGGAGGAAAGAGTTATGGGTGGGGCCTGGGTTGAGGGGGCTTAACAAGAGGGTCGCTAACAACTGAGGACTGTATAGAGTTTTGCCACTTCAATAAATCATTATTGGACTAATTATCTGCTCTGTCCTTTTTTCCCATTACCTGCTGATACTGTACATTATCCAACATGCACAACATATGATTCTTTCTGCTATGATTTTATTTTAGTCTACAAGGGCTAGCTACAATGAAATGCTGAATTGGACATCTGATGAATATAAAATTACGGCAGTGTCATCTTTCCACAGAACCTTGTTCATTCTCACATCATCATACATTGCTTGTGTTTCTATCAATCAATGATTTTTATTTATTTTAATCTTGTACATCAGGTTGTGGTGGGGAACTTAATCAAAATTAAGTAGACTAAGGTATGGAGGTAAAGGTATATGTGCAGGATTTAAGGTAATGCCCAGCAACTAAGCAAGTCCCAACACGACATTTTGCAGGAGTTTGCTTGAGCGAGCTTGGTCCCACAGGTTTTACATGTTTTTCTTCTCCAAACAATACCTGCCACAGTCCCACTGGAATCAATATTTGACATATATATTCAGTATCCAAAAGACTGTTTCTCCATGTTGCTATCCCGTACAACACCCAACAGCGTGCACCTCATAAATAGTGTATCTGTAATATCTGCCAACACTATTACAGATGACGGGGAAACTAAAGAGTGCATGGCATGTTGTCTCTGCCATGGATGTTATAGTAACATGGCACATAAATTATGGATCATTATTCAAGCATTATGTTTTCAGTGTTAGCTGGGCTTAAAGCACCAACATACACTGTGTCAATTTAGCAAGGACATATATGCTCAACATTTTATTCTACAAATACCTGACACGGATCACGCCACACTGTTTCTATTACCACATTTTCTACATTTGTATATAATCCAAGTATATTTTCCCCCTGGGAAATTGCTGGAAAGGTGGATTTTCTGTGTATTTTACATTGACGTGACCAAATTTGAGTATTTTCAAGCCTGTCTGAACACAACACCCAAATATTCTCTGAATATAGGATGCTATTCATGCACTGAAAATTCACCGACCCAGATCAGTTGTAAACTCACTGGTTCGTATATGCCCGTGTACACACAGTGCATGCTCTATCTTCTTGGCAAAAAGGTGAAGGTCGGCCTTGAAGAAAAGCTGACTGTGATCAAATTATGGGGTTCAAGCTATGCTTAAAGGCATGCACATTGCAAGTTTTATATTTGGATGGCAAATAGTTGTATGAACTGTTGCTGTATGCACGGCTGGCCATGTTTAATTAATGAAGCACAGGAAAAATTTGCGCCAGCCTGTGATAGAATGTTGTACTTTGTGAATAAAGTTGCTTATTTTATTGGAGACAAAGAGAAATTTAATAAACCTAATTCTGTAAGCCCATGTACCGTTTGAACACTATGAAGTCCGATATTCTAACAGCAAAGTCCTATTCCATGCCATTAACTGAAAAACTGCATAGTTCTAAATCATGATAGCAAATTAATTTTTGAAAGGAACAAATCATTCATAAAATTTGAAATTTTGAAGAAAGTTTTAGGCTTTATTAGCCTTTATAAAATCGGGTCATCAGCGGGGAACCAGCGCAAGACTTGTTTTGGTGCCATTAATCCCCAGACAAGTCATTCTGCTAACTGGCGGCACCATGTTTGCATTTCAAATACAAACATCCCGAGCTGATGTGTTATGGAATAAACCGAATATGATGCTCCTTTGTTGGTTTAAACATATTTTATTAAGGCAATTGGAAAACAGGCATAGCCTATACAAATTCTTCTTGCAAATGCTCCTTTGTTAATAGGCCTACTTCAAAATGCAGCCCACATAACATAAATATAATGAAACTACTTAAGTCTTCACCTAACATTCATAATTAGGCCAACCAAAATTGAATCATAAAATCAATTAAGTATAATACAACCCCACACTTACCAACAGCGCTTGGTCTTAGAACAGACCCAACTAGGCCTACCTGACAGAGTGATCAGATAAATCAAACCAGTCCTTTAACTTCAAGTAAAATGCAAAAGTAATAATGTGACGTAGCAGAGTCACCTAATCAATTGCGTCACGCCTGAAAACTGGTCAGATCAACAGTGTTCTGTTTCAGTAATAAAAATAGGCCTAGTAATTATAAACTCACTGTATTTCACAGCCAATGCAATCATTATGTGGATTTTCTATTCTTTCTTAACTTAAATGGTCACCGCTACCTTTATTTATAACAAGTAAATGCTATTAATTTTGTATTGCTTCAATTAAATGTGTACGCATGGACAAAATCCATAAAAACCTGACCCCCCACAAAAAAAAGATTCTATTATGTGTTAACTTGCATGAATAGGCCATCAGAGGTTTTATCTTGTCATCTCACCATGGAGATGCATTAATATATCTATATGGTGCACGCGCCAAACCGCCAAGTCCCACATTACACCCAAACTGCAAGCTGTAATGTGAATGATATAGTCAGAAATATTGTAATGTAAAAAATCTAAAATGTAATGTGAACAGCATATTCCAGTTTAACAAGTGATACATTTTTAACGAATACCATGTTCTGGAGCAAACTTACAATGATGTGAGCATGGTATACGTTTTGTTTTTATTGATTTAAATGTTAACCACATATTGTAATTCATGAACATTTGTATTTTTCTGGGCCTGGAAACCAGGTGAAGATCAGGTATAATGGCCACGTGTCAGGATGTCATATTCAGCCAGGATATTTTGCCCACTGGCATCAGTCCAAAATCACAATTCCGAATCCTTAAAGTGAAAACCATTCAAACAATGTACATTTTGAGTATCGAAACTGGCAACCCTTTGACTACATTCTTGCATGAAAAGTATGTTCTCTGATCATAACTTATAATGTGACATACACAAACATGAAAATAATTTCTCACTGGCCTGGTTGAACCAAGCACAGGACTTTGTGTACACATATCACATTTAATTTTTAGTGACATAAATGGTTGTTTACGCAACAACTGCAATCAAACAGTATCCATATAAGTGTGCTATGTAGTACAATGCCTATATCACTTTGTCGCTAGTTATTAATATTAACCTCATTTTGGGGTGTTTTTGAAAGCCAGTTTTTTTGAGTGGTCAGTCCAGTCACCGTACCAAAATGGCACGTAATTCAATATGTCGATAAAGAATATAAGGCAAATGATACCAAATGTACACAAATGTGTCTCATGTGGAAGTTTGAAATGTGCGTAATATGGATGACCTTGAGTAATTTTTCAAGGTCATGAAGGGAACGCATCTCACAAAATGATCTTTGGGTGATGGTCATCAGATTATGTATTACGTATCAGCAGAGCATTAGGCCCATATATATATATATATATATATATATATATATATATATATACCAGAAAGTGGCAATGGAATTAATGAATAACAATGTGCAGTGATAGAGTGTCCCACAGTGGTCACAGCCTGTCCCTGTGTTTAACACACCAAATGCTGCATCCTTTGTTATCATGTATTCACACACATAAATATAAATATAAACATATATATCAATATTAATGCTGGATTCAAAATCCCCGACTCCGGACATAAAATATGTATTTTCGCATTTCCTTAATGCTGGTGGATTTAAGTCCCCCATTCTGATAATAAATGCTGACTCAGCACATACACTGCATAACCGTGGTGATATGGCACTCACACATAACTACCTCCATTGAACGATTCTTTTTCAAGAGTGGGGATTTGGTCGAGTGGATATGTGCGTTTCCCATTTCAGCTAGGTGGCTGGTGCCAAAGCTTACAAGTTTGAGTCTCGCTCGTTCAGAACAGAAAGTATACATATTTTACAGTAAAACCTGTCTTCAAAGACCATCCCAAGGGACCACCAAATTATGGTCTGTCAATACAGGTGGTTTTTCATACGAGGTACGAATAAGATGAACACTGCATACAAAGTATCACAAGGTGGTCTCTGATTGGAGTGGTCTCTCCAGACAGGTCTCACTGTACACATACTAAGAAAATTTATGGTTTTTCCCCATGATAAGTGGCAACTTTGTGGTACTTGCACAGCCTACCTGTCCAAGTTTATTTTAAAAAGTGCCACTGGTCATCTGAAAGTAAATTTAAAAAAATTCATCATCCTTCCTTCCTTTCTGTCTGTCTCCTGAATGAAGGCTGCTCATAATGGCCATGGTCATAACGTTTTGTCAAAAGGATGCTTTCAGTCCTTGAACTAGGCTCAGCAGAACTACCAAATCTTGAGTTTTAAATGGCTACAGTACTACCCACTCAGAGACCACCAATAAGTCTCTTGGAAGAGATCACTCTTTGAAGATCCCTTACTGTACTTCTCTGTTAAATACACCTTTATGTTAGGACCACCTGTAGTATAAGACCACTTTTTGCTGGCAGTAGGGGTGGTCTTAAATAGCAGGTATCGCTGTATGTACATTGCCATAACAGCAGACAAAGCTACTTGTTTTTGTCCACTCCATAATCCATGTAGAGATGGGACAGACAGTGCGCACTGGTGAATGCATGGAACTTGAAACCAATCCTGGTCAGAGTACGACTGAGTCAATAGCTTTCCCTTGGTGCAGGGTGGAGTCATAAGCCACATTGTGCAAAACCCACGTCTATGAAAAATAATGACATTGGACATGCCATCATGAATGATCTTATGTACAAATCACGGGAAAAGTTTTCTAGTAATGAGAAATTGACGCAAAAACATTAAGGTAGACGATGATTTACATCCAGGCGGCACTTAAAATGCCCTATTCAACTTCCGAGACATGGGGGGATCACCAAATTTTTGGTAAAAGTGTGCAGCTTGACCTTTCAAAAACCCATCCTTTGTTATGGCACTTTTTCACAAAAATGATATATTTGTTAGGGATTTTTTAAACCCAAATTGCACAAAATATGGTCCCAAATTGGTGTGAAAAGTGCTACGGGAACAAAATTTGGCCTTAGGGAAATTTTCCCGAATTTTGGGTCATAAAAGAGAGAAAAAAACCCCTATCTAGGAATTTTTGGCAAAATACTGGACCTTTGTTTTCCTGAAAAGAGGGGCCTTCAGAGCAGCACATACCCAGTATCATCACTAATGTGAGTACCCCCCCCCCTCCCGACTCTAACCTGCTGAGGGTTAAATCTGGTGGCCAGACACTGTCATTGGGAGCAAAGTGGTTAATCCTGGTTTCACCATGTGACAGTCCCCAGTAATGTACACACATATGGCAGGGAGTCAAGCACCTCGGCTGTTTTTATCAGGTTTATGTAGGCTATCAGCTAAACCTGTAGACCAGGCATTTAACGTGCCCCTGTTGTGATTAATGCTATGAAAGGAAAGTCAATATACACCAGTTGAAAGGAAATACTCCACGGAGACGTCTCATAAAGGGTGCTTATATTAAAGCAATTCGCATGTCACAGTGACAACTAATGTGTCCAATGAACAAATTGAATTGATTTCTATTGGCTACGAAACTCCCCACCAGTTTGCCTGAATTGACAGGTCGAGAAATTATACATGTTGCGTAAACAACTGAGCTAGGGGGACAACACTGGCTGCACTGAAAAACCACCACTTGAACCAATCTATACAGGTCACGTGTTGACAAAACCGAACATGATATCACTGTTACTCCAAATCAGAATTAGAATCAGACAGTGAAAGCTAAACACTCTATCACCCATTAGCACTGACTGGAGGGGGCCCCATCCATTAAAGCTGGGGTCTGTTGTTGTTTGTACTGCAACGCTGTACCACGCAGCCAAACAACAGGTGCCACCGTCCTAACAAGCGGTGCATATTAGCATGGTCCAGCAGCATCTGTTTTATTTGTGGTGGGTCCTTAATTTCACTTGGCCATCCAATTGGTAATAGCATCTGTGTATAATTTTATCACAACCTGCCTGCTCTGACAAAACCACTGGTTTTTACTACGACTGACTGACGTGCTCTATATTTACTGTGCGTCAATTGTTCCAAGAACAAGGTGTGCAACTGACACAAGTGAATATTCACTCCTTGACTCTTTGTTCCATGGCCTTCCACCAGGACCAGTCTGTTAATTAGCCCCATCACCAAGCAAAGCAAATCTACCAGATCACCGAGACCGCAAAAAAATTGTTGTCTTCTGTTTTCTTTGTGCGAAAGCATGGACAAGCTGTTTGGGATATTAAGTTCCAAGCCTTTTTTTTTTGGTTTAATTAAACATATTTTATTTCTCATTTTTGAAAGTTACTACATCTTTTTTTCTCCTTTTAAAGAATCATTTTTGAGCAAGTTTATTGTTCAAAAAATAAATACATAACATCAAGCAAAATATTACATTATTCTTGTCATTTCTCCACTTCAAAATAAACATACAATTTTATGATGCTGCGCTGATACTAGGAGCTAAACAAGCCAGTTTGGCTAATGAACACCAGCCTCTTTCAGCCAACTGCTGATTATGTTGGCCAAACCATGGGCAAAATTTACATGCTGAAATTACTCCCTACAAATCTAACTAATTGAGGAAAATACCATAAACATATGCATCAAAAGTTTTCACTTTGATATATCCTTAACACCACTTTGGCTACAGCTTGCAAAATTTTGTTAAAGCCAAATCACACCTTTTTAGTCACTGGCTATTTGGCTCACGGTGAATGCTATCCTTGCAATGTAACAGAGATGGTACACATATCCTGGGATCACTCGGACCATTGGCCAATAAGCCAAATGCTAATCTTTCTGGAATTTGGCTCAAGAAACGTGTAAAGGGATAAAATATTTTCAAGTGAAATGAAAATGCCATGGCACAGTCTTTGTTAGTTACACTTTAGTCAGTCATTGTATTAATCTCTCACAACGATTTTCGTCAAGCCTCCACTGTAGGGGAAGGAGGTTTACGGGGGTTATACCCTTTCTTTCTGCAATCCCCAAAATCCCCCGCCTGACACAAAAATTTCGTGACAGATCGGCATCATCTTTGAAGACAGCAAACCTCCAGATACAACTTGACTCATTTATGAGTGAGGAAGACCAGACGAGAGCCCGACAGCAAAGGTGGGAACAGAGTACATGTGATTCCCTTTACTGGCCACTAATGCAAAAGGAACTCATTATTTTTCAGCTCTTTTCATCTGGCATCAGTCATTGTTGTAAGAAAAGGCACACAGATCTCAACAAACACAAACAAAAAAATTGGTAACATGGGTATGGCCTTTCTCCGTGACAGCCTGGGATCAGCTACATTTAATCATTCCTCCTGAGTCTCCCCCTTTCCCTGGCAAGGACAAGGTCAATCGAGAGAAAAGAAAAAAAAGGAAACAAAACATAAAGGAAGCTATTGGGTGCCAGGTACACATCAGGTAATTATTACAGGCTGGAACTCATGGGGCCCACTGTAGCACCTGCTCTAAAGACCACCTCTCACAAGAGACCACATACATTTTTCGCTATGTGCATTCAATTTTTGAGATTCTAGTGCTGTATTGAAGCATTGATACAGCCCCCCCAGGAATGGCAGATTTACCAAACATCCACCTTACACCACATGTGCACTCCATTATGGCCCTGCTCTGGATTGCTGTCACTTAACCCTTAAAGTGCTAATCATGGCTATAGTCATTTTCTCATTCCCATTAAACATATATATGGTTAAGATTCAAATTCCTCATAAAGGTACCTTTCATTCAAATACCAGGAAGTCTGGTCTAAAGCAAAACGTAGTCTTAAGTAGTCAACAGCTTTCTTCGGGGCACTTTGCGCGCAATGCGCGCAAAGTGCCCCAAAGAAAGCTGTTGACTCAGTCTTAAATTAGCCCTTTAAGGGTTAAAAGTGACACTGACACATCGCTGACAGCCACACTCAGGTGTGCTGTAAGTAGAGCGGGTTGTCATGACACAGGAAACATGGGAGACTTGTGTCACCAGAGGTTCCACTCTTGCCATTGTTAGCCAATAACAAAATACAGCTTGACTGTAACTGTGTGATACGATGGTTATTAAACAAGTCAAAGTGATCCTGCATCATAATATACATTAAATAGCATTCAGAGAACGGATTACCCTCTGTGCCCATAATTTTTTTCCCTCAATTCTCATTTTTTTTTTTAGGCTTCACAGTAAAATACTTTACAAACAATTTCCATACTGTTGTCTATGAAATGAAAGAGCACTTCTGTATGTGTTCTTGAGGCAAGTTCTGGTGACAGATACCACTGTACTGTGCGTTACTCAGATGGCCATCAAATAAATATTTATTTGATGGCCATCTGAGTGGCCATCAAAAGATGTGCAGAGGGTAAAAACTAGACATACCTGCAATGCAAAGTGTTGACTGAAGGGTTTGTCATTTTTTTAACCCATAAAGTGCTGATTTAAGATTAGAAACAGTAATGAGAAAGCAGCTGTAGCAGTGATTAGCACTTTAAGGGTTAAATTAGGTAATGGTGACACCAAAGTCTAATCTGTTCATCTTGCCAGGTAAGATAAGCATATTGCCAAATTTGAGCAATATACATGGAGGCATTCTGTAAATACCGTGGTGACGAGACCGTGCACATCCAGACAGACAGACAACTCGAAAACATGAAGGGTCCCCCCATGGGGCAGGCCCTTAAAAAGTGTACACTAGCAATAACTACATCACTGAGATACAACATAATACTTCAATCACTTCCATAGTTATCTATACATACAAACAGTACTTGAGTGTGTAAATTAAATTTCGAACTAATTTTATTTTGGTAATTTTAACAAAATAAAGCTCAAATATCTCAGTTAATGCAACGGAGGAACTATTATGTTCCATGCTAACTCATTTAATATACTTTAAGCACATAACATACACACCACTCTTAGCTCTTTCAGTGCCATATTTTGGACTGAGTCACCAGCTTCCCAAAGCATGCCAAGGAAAGATGTTGACCTGGACTGTTATATTTCTGTGTACATGTAACTAAAGGCATGTTGGCACTTGAATGAACGTTTTTTTCAATAAAACATGAACTTAATCACCCTCACATTTCACAGCTATTCTCTTTTTGTACCTTGACTGGTTAGTCACAGTGGGCACGCAAACCTTCTGGGGGTCAGGAGCTTTCCTTGCTACACTCTGGGTGCCATGTGCCCAGTGTACACCAAGGAAAACTGTTGACTGATGGCATCCTAGTGTTAACTCTTTTAGTGCCGATCATGTCTTAAGTCGATCTACTTAAGTCAGACAAGTCTGAATCATCATTAGGTTCCCAGATTAGTATTCCTAGTAAAAAGACCTTTCATTCAAGTACCAGCATGCCTCTAGTTCCAGAGAACATATCCCAGGTCAACAGCTTTTCCCAGTGCACACTGGGTGCATTGCACCCAATGCACGCTGAGAAAAGCTGTTGATTCAGTCCAAAATTTGGCACTGAAAGGGTTAATGACAAAGACGCAGACGATGCTTTCCTTACTGGACACTGCTGGCAGTTTTTAAAGCGAAACCTGTGGCGTGCCAATACATCAGCGTTAGATCATTCAGCCTCGATATCATTTTTTTCAATGGGGGTGATGAAGTGGGAAGTAATATCTGACAAGTCCCAGATCAAGGCAACCCCCCCCCCCCCTTCCAGCTATGTAACCTAGCTCCTCCCTACTAGGAGACACAATTTTAAGGAAAGGGCTGTTGATTTAACAATATAAGACATACACAAGATGTACATCTTTGATAATGCCACAATAAGGGTACCGTGTTCATGACATATTCCTGCACAACACTCATGCTCTACTTTTTAATTAATGGAAGGGTGTGCTTTGTGGAACATCTGACACATGCCACGTGCTTTAACAGCACCAAACAAAAGCCTGCTTCTCGATCAATTCACATAAAGAAATATTATTGATAATTTTCCTGAATGTCTCTCTCTGTATGTGTTTTATCACGTAGCAGCTGTAACTGTGTTGTCTCGAAAACAAATTTAAAAAAAAAAAAAAGTAAATAAACTTATAACCGGTGTAATTTTTCCTCTTTGTAAACGGACACATCTGGGCACAGCAACTGAGAATGGATTTGACCAATTTACATATTGTGTGATAAAACTTTAATGGAATCGCATTTCCATGCTTTCTGTCCCTGAGAAAAATTTCTCAAGAGGGATTAAGTTGACTTCAACAAGTCAAACTGACATGACCCCAAAAGATCACAATGTACAAACAACACACAGAATGAAAACCATCTGACACTTGAAAACTTCGCACACACCAAGCTTGCTCATTCCAAGGGGCAGAACTATCAAGTTGCTGAATATCTGACCTGCACAGAGGACAACAAAAAAGTGTTGCAAAATGACCTGGATGATGTCAACACTCTCCCATCCACACAGTGTGTCTGAGTACACATTTGGACATGTAGTATACACAATATGATACTCGACATTTAAGCCGTCCAGTTTCCAATGTGGCCGGATCTTGGCTCTTGACACTTGAAATGGCCAGCATCATGTACTTGCTACATCGCCAGTATACGTGTGCAATGTTTAACACCATATAAGCTTCACTGTCCTGGTTACCAAGGCAACAAAGTGATTCTGTGCAAATTTTGCATGCTACATGCATAGTGAATTTAGGCCTATAAAAGTGGCTTCAAAAGAAAGAGGAATGAACGAGAGATACATGTACAGTGTGCATCATGGGAATTTTCTCTCATTCCTACAATGAGCAAAGCACAGGGTGAGTTTCAGACACTCCTTCACAAGAGATGAAACCACCATTATATTTGGTGTAAATTTTCATATTAGCACAAGGCGTATATCTTTTGTTGCATCACTTTTTAAAATAATGGGTCCAGTTGGTTCTGTGAAGACACCTTTCATCAATTGAAAACATGCGATATAAAGGAGGCGAGTCTATAGATCGAATCAAAAGTTACATACAGTGGTAAGTGTTTACCTGTCACAGCAGGGAAACGCGTGCCCACAAGCAGGGCTTTCCAGCAAAAGTCACTGTGTGAGTTTTGTAAAATTCATCATGGGGAAAAAATTTCTGTCAAACCAGGTGACACAAACAGACGGATGACTTCACGCAATAGCTGAAACAGCGAACCAATTACAGGTAAATGGCTCCCAAAGGTGTGAGCACAAGACAACCCAAGAACTACTTTAATGCCAGGGTAACCTGCGCCTGATTGGCCGCAATGAGAATTCATACCACAGTGATCCATGGGACCGTTTTCCGGCTGAACTGTACATTTGGATTCAATATGCTGCGCATGGTATCCCTGGGGTGGACAGAGCACAGTGATGACAGCACCAAGTAGACACCCCCCTCTCCCCCTCTCTCTCTCCCCCCCCCCCCCCCCCATAACAAACTACATGTTGAATCTCATCTGCTGCTTTAAAATGCTTGTCTGCAGATTTCCTGCTGGTAGAAAATTTTCCAGATGAGAATGTTGTAAGACTCTTACCCTGAGACCATGCATGGCCCAGGTCAATAACATTACTTGGTACGAGCTGAGAGATAAACATCCCACTTATCCCAGGCAAAAATTACAGAATGAGTCTCACACATAATCCAATATGCATACTACCAAAAAAAAAAGAAAAAAAAAAGCCTGCAGTTGGGTCAGAGTGTAGTTATACAGTAAAAAAAACACACAGGGCCACTAAGCAATAACTGTCCACAGCTGGTCCAAAGTATGAAGCAATATAATAACTACATGTGGGCCCTGTAGACCACACTTGATGTGCTACATGTATTTAATATGTGAGGTCATGAACACAAAAAACTAGCTAAGAACAAACATTGACATTCAAGACCACTGTTGGATGAGACACATGTATGCTACAAATGGCATGGTTGTCTTTTTGTGGCCCAAAAGGTTTTGTTTTTATTTATTTATTTATTTTATTTTATTACATTTTTTTGATTTTCAGTGAACGTTATCTAACAAGAAAGATGCCTCCCCCTTCCTAGCAGTCTTGGCTTTCAATTGCACGGGATACCATACATAAAGAAAACCATGTTCCACAGCCGAAACATTACTGTGCACTTATGAGATCCATTTTTCACATGACCTCTGATTCTGCCATCCTTGACATGTAATACAACTACAAGGCCAGATACAGGAGGAAGTAGTATAAGCCAGGGCTTGTGTCACATAAGATAATACACCTGCTACCAAACTGTACATACTACATGTATGTATCATTACACAAGGCCATGCACAACTGTCAAAAAGAAGTCATTGGTTTTGCGTAAAAGCAGACTTTTGAACCAGTTCAGGGTGTGGTACACTTCTGCAGCACTTTACACAGCGCACACGACTTTGCTCCAACACTACACTTCTTGCTTGAAATCATACTAACTATATATTTTCTACAAAGTGTGCATTTGGATTAAACTATTGAAAATAATGAAATCTCTGTAAGTGTTAAGAATTGAATTTGATTGCTCAACTGAAAAAACTTTAATTTTACATCTTTTGTTGAAAAAAAAATTACAACAAAAAATAGCAAACATTATTTTCTTATTGGAAATAAAGCAGTACACTTCCAGCAGGAAACTATATTTAAAATTTTGGACAAGGGTTTTAGTTCGAAATTTATAAAATTAAAAAGTTTAAATATTTTAAAAAGTTCAAACAGCCATAAAATAAGAACTAAGCCCTTTTTCACAAATTTAAAATACTGTTTTGGGCAGCATCGTGTTTTCTTTCATTTGACACAATAAAATAAATCTGAGTTTCATTTTTTAAAATACTATTTTAAATTGTATGCAAAATTGAAGAATTTTTAATTCAAATTTAATAACATCACTACTGATACTAAAATTTTATATTCAGTGCCAGAATCCAAGTACATGTACATACTTGTTAGGGTATTAGAATTAAGATAGTTACCATAGACAGAAATTAAACATGAGTCATAAAGTGTATCACACCCTTAACATTGACATCCTTATATTCATGGATCACGTTTGTATGTATTTACAGATTAAGGCATTTTGATAAATCATTTTATCTTATTTTTCCTTTCAAATTTAAAGTTTTAACTCCGACCACATTTTTGTAGAATTGTCTCAATGCACAACAACATAATCAATATATGTTTTCAAATATAATTTCCAGAAGTTATTGTAAATAATAAATATCGGCTTTTAATTTTACAACATGAAACACAAATATTTCCAAACTTGCATCAATTACCAACACCATACACATAGATATTCTTGCAAGGGCTGCTACGATCTAGGTATACATGTAATTAACGTGGATCAAGTGACAGAATCTGTTCATACTTTAAAAAAAAAAAAGTTGCAGTACATTTAATGCTTTGTGGACCCTCGTTTACATGCAGGTGGGTATCGGGTGATGCTGACCAACACAAATGTGATCTTACCTTTAGCTCTGGCTTTTCTCATATCCTTGTACCATGATATTGTTATCCGAGAGCCCAGAACCTCTGTGTTGTCATATCTAACCAAAGAAATACAAGCAAAAACATGTCACGTTTCACGCTGTTTATAACAGAAATAAATGTACAGGTATATGATGTATATATGTCAATGTATATTTCATATACGTGTAACTCATAATCACATTCTTTACAGTTTCGTACTTACTTACTTACTTTGCACATCAATCTTGGACTCACAGTAAACTGAGCAAAATGTATCATGATTCTTTGAAAAAACTGTAGTATATTGAGTTTTCTTGCATATTCTAGATCACGATTATCAATATTGCCCACCAAGCAAAGCCATCAAAAATTAAATGTTTGCAAAACAAGAGGGCTGTGTGAACAGCCCGTGCCTCAGCTGATCTTGACATTCATCACACTTGCAGCTCTATGAACTTGGGAAAGGATCAAGGACACCCATGTTCTGAGTAAGTCTGACCTTTATAGAAGAACACTTACATGTACACCATCAAAGTTCAAGTAGTTCTCAAGTTATAATGAAGAGTAAAATTCATGTATGTTGCACTGTGACCCCACAAACCAGGTCAAGGTCATTCATGTACTGTCTCAGCATGACCTTCATACAGAATAATTAACATGTGTAGCTAACTCAAAACAGATCTCAAGTTATCAAGTAAACAGTAAATTTCGTGTCAGTTGTCCTGTGAACTAGCATTAGAATGCCCATTGACTTACATGGTAATCAATAGTAAAGGTGCATTTACCCCAAAGGAGCCGAATTGAAAAAAACATTAAATATCAGGAATACGAGCATTCCCACATAGTGAACAACTTTGTTTGGCCCTTCCACTAGGAACATATCCACCACATGTAAGCTTAATCTGAGTGACGGTTCTGGAGAAGAAGTCGAAAATAGCTATAACACACAAAAATTCATAAAAAATTAGAAAAAAACTGCAGCCCCACATGGTGAACAAATTAACAACAAGGAGTCCCTAGATGTCTTCCTGTGTGATATCAAAGCAATTGGGTAAGCACTTTTGGAGAAGAAGATTTTTTAAGTTTTGTCGAAAAAAAAGAACACAAAAATTCATTAAAAATCCAAAAATCACTGGAGCATGAGCATTTGAACAAAGTTGGTAGAAACACACCCAAGGTACATTGTCACCAAGTTTGAAGTTAATCTGGATGACGGTTTTGGAGAAGAAGTCGAAAATGAGAATTAGCATTAGAATGCCCATTGACTTCCATAGTAATCAATAGGAAAGCTGCATTGACCGACAAGTACCAGAATTGAAAAAATCGTTAAAAATCAGGAATCCGCAGCATTCCCACATAGTGAACAACTTTGTTTTACCCTTTTACAAGGAACATATCCACCATGTTTCAGCTTAATCTGAGTGACGGTTCTGGAGAAGAAGTCCAAAATAGCTATAACACACAAAAATTCATAAAAAATTAGGAAAAAATTGCAGCGCCACCTGGTGAACAAATTAAGAACTAGGAGTCCCAGGGAGTGTTCCTGTGTGATATCAAAGCAATTGGGTAAGCGGTTTCGGAGAAGAAGATTTTTTAAGATTTACCAAAAAAAAGAACAAAAAAATTCATTTAAAATCCTAAAATCACTGGACCCTGACCAATTGAACAAACTTGGTAGAGACCCACCCAAGGCACATCTCCACTTTAAAGTGAATCTGGCTGACGGTTTTGGAGAAGAAGTCGAAAATGTGAATTGTGGACGACGGACGGACGGACGGACGACAGACCCTCAAAAAACCTCAGCTGACTGACAAGTCAGCTGAGGTAAAAAACCCTAAAAGATGTATTTAAGCTCAACCCACCCACCCACCTGCCCACCTTTCATCCCCAGAAACCGAAGTTGACCTTACAATGAAACATCAACTTCCCAGCATACAACATATTTCAAATTTGATGCTACACAATGCTGCAATATGAATAAGCAGCTGTCACATCACTTTATCAGTATAATATTGATTTTGAACATTTGTCGCATAATACCACGTGTTAACGCCCTTAAGACCCTGTGGGCCACCCGCATGCCTTGTCAATTCATTTGTCCTTTAAAACTCCCAGTAAACTGGAAAATAACCTTTTGTTCTTATGCTTGCATGTAAACAGTTTCATGACAATATATCAAGGCATTCAAAAGGTACAGCCCGGACATGAAAGTTAATGTGTATGGTTCTGTGACCTACATACCTAAACTGACCTACTTTTTCCATACGGCATATCCTTTTGTCCTTATGCATGCATAAGTAAAGTTTCATGACAGTACATCAGGGCGTTAACAACATGAAAATACACAGCCTGGACACTGTCAAGGTGTTTGGCTCTGTGACCTACATAATCGACCTAGTGACCCATTTCCCCCCAAATGATACATCCTTTTGTTCTTATGCATGCCTGTGTAAACTTTCTTGACATCAAGGCATGTACACCCATTCACCCTTGATAAACAGTACTCATACCATTATGTCACACTGAGCGAATAAAGTACGAAACCCACGCATTCACCTTCTCAGAAAAAAGCACTGGCTCTTTTCTGCTTGCCCCTATTCAGGGCATCCACAGAACCGCACTTCTACTAGATCACAAAGCCCAATACACACTTGTACCAAGTGACCCAGCTAGTCTACTAGATTACCTTTCCTTGTTTGGAAGGAACCTCTATTTCAAGCAGACTACTTGAATTTTTAAATAGATGGGCTGCGATAGCCAATCACAGCCAGTGCACACCCGGTACTCAAGTCATTACAATGAACATATATTGTGTGACGATGGAAAGTTAGCCGTGCTTATATAAACAGACCCCTAACTGTTTTCTGTTAGTTCCTGACGAGTTCATACGAAACAAAAAACCCCTGACCTACAAAACCTCTTCCATTGAGGTCACTGGCTCCATCTCGTACCTCATAATACTGTGAATTCACTTTATTTCAGCACATTTTTATTTTTGCTTATTTCGCTGATGGCACAAACCCGTGAAAAAAAAAGGCTAGTGAAATATTATTTTAATATACATGTAGGTTTAATAGGAACTTTGTTCAAAATAGTGAATTTAAAATTTCATTGTAATGTCTGAATCCCCCCAAAAAAGTGAAAATTAAACCACTTGAAAATAAGTGGATTCACAGTATCTTAAAGAAACGTGCTGCACGTGCTTCATGAAAACTCTGAATTCAGTGTATTTCTGAACAATCACGTCCCTGAATCAAGAAATACAAGACCACTTTGGTCCGCATGGCATGTCTGTGCTGCCTACCAACTCCTCAGGCAAACTGCTCAACAAAGATTGATAATGTAAAAATTTGCATGTTCCGACATTTACTTTGATGTTGACCACAACTTCAACAACAATTTTGAATTAAAGCATGGAAGCCAGCCCCTCAGGTTAACATGAGCTGGTCAACATAATACCCAGCATGCAATATCCACAACAAAGCAGGATGGGGGTGGGGTGGGGTGGGCAGGGTTCCCAGTATGCTGGTAGAGACAACAGTTTTGCCCAAGCAGGAGGTCGAGAAGATACAAAAATTTAGAATTAATGGCTGGCATCAGATCAGCACAGACCTCCTGCCGGTACAGCCATGAGAAGAAGAGGGATTGTTTACTTCTTACCTTCTTCTTTGGACCATAGGCTAAATCTGTCATTCAGCGACTCATCTCCTCCCAAAATCATGCCATTTGCTCAGTGCAGATGGCCAACTTAAAGTGTGTGCTTGCAATACAAAAACACTTTCACTAAAAAGACGGGCATTTCAGCTCCATTTATAACTAGCTGTTTATTGACAATACAATCCGCCCTCAATATCAAGAAGCAGTGACTTAGTCTAGGCTGAAGACTTGTTTCCCACTGCTCACTTTCTCCAATCTCCAGCCCCGAAAAGAACAAAAATGTTATGCTGGGGTTTTGAATTGAATTCAACTGTATTTTCATGGAATATCTGGTAATTATAAACTGCTACAACATCTTGCGTGCATGTTGTTTTGATCATTTTTGATATAATAATATGTGAAATAAATGGGAAATCTGAAATATTGTCAATTCTTGAATTAAAATGTCAACTGACGCTAAATGCTGAGGCTGACATATCTGTACATGGGTTGACAGTAATTCATGTTTCCCTCCAGTACAGCCTGTCATTTCATGTCTTACATGTGTGTGTGTGTGTGTGTGTGTGTGTGTGTGTGTGTGTATGTATATATATATATATATATATATATATATATATATATATATATATATATATATATACATATATATATATACATACATATATATAAAAACTTTATTCCATGAGGGTGACTCGGTTAGTGAATCCTCACTAATCTCCCCCAAGGCCCTCAAATATACAGCAAGACGTTTCAATACAATGTATATACAATTCCAAATTATAAATGACACTGTGTGGTTTCTGCAATAGACAATGCTATACAGATAGGATCTGACATAATGATCTTTGCCTAAGACATGTACTGGATTTCAGATCATCTGGATGACATTAAATATGAAACACATCTCTTTTTGAAAATAGAAATACTTGGGGATTCTCTTACCTCAACTGGTAAGGAGTTCCATAAAACTGCTGCAGAATAACTTATAATGCTTTTATCTTGAATTCTGTCCTTGGTTTAGTTACATACAAGTTATTAGAGACTGTCGACCTCAAATGAACAGAATGTGTACCTTTCACATACATTATAAAATTTTTTTTGCATATATTCAGGTGCCAATTGGTTCAGAGATTTGTACACTAACAGCAACTTCCTGTATTCAATCCTCTTCTGAAGTGACAACCAGTTCAACTTTTCAAGTGCTTGTCGGTAGCTTAAACACTGACCTTTAATATTTAAGACTAATAATGTTGCACTTTTATGTAATCTCTGAATTTATCTAAGGATCAATGGCAACTTTTAAAAGACAGGAAAGCCATAGCTTGACAATGGTCCCCTCCTACTCCCCCCCCCCCTTTTTGACTGCCAAAAATTTGTTGTGCATTGGCCTAAGCAAAAGCAGGAACTTGTTTCTGGAAAACATTTACCCAGTGTCCCCTTCATTACAAACCCATCCATGAAAAAAATAAACTACAGCTAAGATGTTTCAGGAACAACATGTAACAGTGAGACAGGCCCCCACATTTAGTAGCATGCACTGCAAATGTTGTGAGCAACAGGCACAGTGCAGACCTTGGACCCTATTTAAATCTAATAATGTCATAGTTCTATAACTTGCTGATGAAGGACGGTATATGTCTGCTGGCTTCAAATTCAGACACATGTATACTGAAATCTGCATAAATTTTGGGAACACCCTGTAGGCCACTGTGAACAGTTTAACCAGTTGAGTATCGCACTTTTTTGACAATGACTTTGTCGTTACTATGTAAGCATGTCCTACTTGAATGAGACAAATTACCATTTGAATTGAAAATGTTAAATTGAACCCCAGTGCAAAAGGTTTTCACTATACATGGTGTTCACCAATGCGATGTTTAGCTGATGTGAACAACACACAGAGGGACAAGGTGTTCACTGCACGAAGACAGGATTATATTTTTGAAAATTCACCATGGAGGACTCGGACCTTGAACTTCAGTTGTATCTGGCACACTTTGTGCTTGAAACAGATCTATCTATGCACTTTATGACTTGACCTCTCTGCATAGAACTCACTTTCCACAGCATACGCAGACAAACTTAAATCTTCTCAGCAATGAACTTTTCAACTTGACCCAACTACCGAAAAAAGATACAAAATATATGATGTTTTTGCTGGAGCCCCTGCTTGAACTTCATCCAAAGACCAAAATAACGTAAAACACATGTACGTGTATACACTTTCGTCCTGTATGTGTCTTGCTGTCAATTCCTTTTACCAAAGGAAATGGGACTCAAAGCTTTAGTTCTGCTTCTCCTTTGTAAATGTATAGAAACTCGAAGTGGTTCTGTAACTTCGTTACTCGTCAGTTGCCTCGCTACTACAATGTCCAATTAGTGCATGTACTGAGGTGTGGAAGCCATGCACTGCTTACTGTAATAATAGTTATCTCAAATAGAATCAATCACAGGGTTACATGTAGCATATACAATTTGCATGTTCTTGTCATCCATGTGCACAAACATTTTTCAGATCTTGATGTAGTCTACAACCTGGCGTCTTTGGGGCCTGTGTTTTTCCCCCCTCTTTTTTTTTTTGGCTCATGAACCCCCCCCCCCCCCCCTTAATGTACATTGCATCTAAATAAGAAAATCCTTCAAGTCAAAACACCCATACACTGAATCACTAAACATGCTGAAGTGCAAATCTAATAAATTCTACTTGAGAGAGCCAATTTTGCAAATTTACTTTTTTATGTTTATCAGAAAATATCAGATATAAATCGCTAGTCCTAACACTGCTGCAAATAGAATTAAAACCAAATCAGTGATTCCTAGACATAAACCCCCCTTGCCATATCACTATTCCAGATACTTGACCTGGTGACCTATTGTTTGTGCATGACACAGCCACGAGTCCAGATACACATACATTTTGTGCCAAGTATCATGACTCTAAGCCAAATGACAATAGAGTTATATTTATCCAATGTATGTGTAGTCCAGAGTAATGGTAACCACGGACGGGCCGTTTTGCATCGTGTAGAATATATTGCTGATCCACACGCCCATATAGAGCGGTCGCGTGCACGCCCTACTTATGCCCTGTCCACTTTTTCAAACGCGCACACCTAGGATGTTGATCTTCAAAAGTATTTGTCATCAATCGCTGTTTTGACACAAATCTATTCTATTTTTCATTTGAAATGGCGGAGAATAATCTGAACTACACATGCACAGGATAAAAATAAAACAACGCTCTTGCAATGGCCGTAAGTTCTCCACGGCGCTCACATACTGGTGGAACGGAAGGATACACTCCATGGCCTGTCTGCAGTTGGCCTGCATCTCTTGTATCTTTCCGCTGGACTGGTATGCTTGTTCCATGCAGAATTTACGGCCATGTACTCATACTTGTGTAATTTTATTATTAGCCTGGACATGAAGTGTAACAGACACACACATGCCTGCATGGAAAAAGTGATTATTCTATACCCTTTGCTGGTTATGGGGGGGGGGGGGAGCATAAACATTGCATGCACATGCATTTCATTTAGGCCTAATGGTTATTTCAGTTAACATTTCTTTATTTCAGTTCAGTGGCACATGCTTTCAAGTCAGTCGACCATGACAGTACATCTTTCCAACACCAATCTTTGAAGATGCTTGTATAAATAAACAAGAGGGCTGTGTGTACAGTCTGTCCTCAGCTGACATTGACATTCAACCCATAATAAGTCCCGCTTTTGGCTAGGGCATGAGGATTTTGGAGAGAAAGTAAACAATGTCAGTTTCCATTGATTTACATGGTAACCAATAGGAAACCATGTACTAACCGAAATTACGGTACCCGAATTGAAAAATGAACAGCATCACCACCTAGTGAACATCTTTGTTTAACACTTGCCATATGATACATTTCTACCAAGTTTCATAACAATTTGTGAGACAGTTTTATATAATAAGACAAAAATGGGGAAGACACCCACAAAAAAAAAAAAATCACAAAAACTCCAAAAAGTATTGGACTATGACCATTTGAAGAAACTTGGTAGGGACCCAGCCAAGGTACATTCCCACCAAGTTTCACCTGAATCAGGCAGATGGTTTTTTGAGAAGTCAAAAATGTAAATTGATGATGGACAACTATGCTGATGCCAAAGATGGACGAAGGACCATCCTATGACCTCAGCTGACCAGTAACTCAGCTAAGGGGAACATTTCATGAATTTGTACACATTTTAAGGACACTTTGCAAGGAGCAGAAAAGTCTTGAACAGCACGTGCCACTGTTCGTCCAGTCCACCATTCTTGGTACTCTATTCTACACATCCATGGATGTTTCTTTTGAGTTTACTAGAATCAATCAACAACACACGTTGCCCCTGTGTCAGTAATACTCCATGTGTTCTATTGCTTTGAACGGCATCATAAATGATGTATTGGCGCAGCAGCTAAAGTATCTTATTGATGCTCAAAGCTGAGCACATGTTCTCATAACTGCATATTTCTTACTCTGGTATGATATCGTGTTTCATATTTGAGAAGAAAAATCATTTTATCGTGCACAGATTCACCATTCTGGAGTGCCTCATTATGAATGTTTAACTGAATTCATGACCCATGCCCGAAACATGCACCAAGGATTACGGAAATGACAAAGGTAAAAAAAGATGTACTAAGTTTATGAAACGGCTACATACGTGTCCATAACATCTTTAGCGATTTCTTTTGTTTCAAAACGCAAAGCCACAAAAAGCTTTTCTCGGTTCTCGGACTCCTTGAAGAATTCCACTGTACATCTGCCTCCATGACTGGTGAAGTATTCCCTGAAACAGGAGAAGAAATAATAATGAGTCATGCCCAGGGCTGTAGTCAAATGCACAAGACATCAAATCTTTTTTAAAGGTTTCATGCCAGAAAAAAAACCATATAGTTTGCCTGTATATTCCATTGAATGGATTTATGCTACATAGTACAAGCTGATACACGTTGACTTTTCGAAAAGTGCACCTTCTAATGCTGTACACAATGATATATGCCCAGAAACAGGATGTAGCAGGCAAGATCATTGGTCAAGAGGTATCACATGACCCACTATGACCATAGCATTGGTCAGAGTAGGTCAGGTGACCTTTTTTTCACCAGTGCTGCCCTCTGCCTCTTGGCTCATGCCACAATGCAGAGAAAGATCTAGATTTCCAAAATCTTAAGCCCAAAATTGAAATATATCTAGACATAACTGACAAAGATTCTGTCACGGCCCTTCCATAATTCATCTGATAATATTTTAGCCATTTCAATACTTCTTTAGCCAAATTCCAGAGATTAGCATCTGGCTAATTGGCTAATGGGGAGTGGTCCCTGATTGCGTGAGCTACCTTTTTTGGTGTGGTTGCAGACATTGGGATAACAAGGAGTCGAGAGGCACACCACCATCATGACCATAGCAAGCTGCTTGCAGTGACACCATTCACTCTCACAACAAGGTACCACAAATTTGATTTTAAATGCCAGCTCTGGGCCTGTTGCTGTAGCCAGGGACATGCTACTCAGACTGGACTTACAAATTTGGGAGTGCTAATCTGTTTATTTTAGCAGTCAACAAGGTGCAAAAACTTTAAAGTGACGTCCTTGGGCCGGTGTTCCCACAGGCTGCAGACTTCTGTATTATCCTGTCACATTGTGACAGTTCCATCGGGGCAATTTTTTTGTCACTTATTTGAATGCCTCCTGTCATGCAATCAATGCCATTATGATTGTCTTTGTGAACAACAAAGCTACACTTTGGTGTATGTTTCCACAGATTCTAACAATAAGAATGTAAATTGAACTTTATTGCTCTCCTTCTGTCAAAATACCAAGAAAATAAGTATTTTCTACCTTCGGTAACCACTTTTGCCACTGCTGCCACAAAAACTATGCTAACGAGTGACTGTAGACTGTACCTTCATAAACAAATATCAGTGGTGTCACTGCTTTGCGTGGTCAGTAGTGGTGAACTTGATAATATCAGTCTGAAAGTTACGGAAATTTCACAAAATTCCACGGGGTGTGGTGGAAGACTGATTATCAACAAGAGCATCATGTGAGATCACACATGCTGCGAGACCATGAGCAAACGCTCAACCAGAAGCAACGTTGATAAATTTAACACGCCGGGTACCCGGTTAAGCCAACAATCATTTGACTAGGCAGGCAACCATGACAGATCAAAAGTACAGTAGCTGGTTGGTAGTCCAATTGAACAGCACATCCCTGTTGTCACTTACTGTTTTGACATGAACAGTATTGACGATCAATGTAAAATAACACAGAAACATGTCACCTTCAAAAAACATGCCCTGCGACAGGCCCATAGCTGACCCTCGTATTTCCATGCAGACAAGACAACAGGACCCAAAAAACCCCCCAAAAACACGAGGTACGTGTATGTGTACATATGAAGAAGCAACAAAGCCTCATATAGCAAACATATCCTGATTTTCATACAGATCAAAACTGCATGCATAACCTTTCCGTTTAAATACATACAGTAAAACGTGTCTAACCGAATACCTCCGTATACTTAACACCTCTCTAAACTGAACACAATTTCTCAGTCCCAAATATATATACTTTCAATGCTATCAAACCTCCCTATACCGAACACCTGACTATTCTGAACATTTTTTCCGGTCCCAAGGGTGTTCGGTATAGGGAGGTTTCACTGTATATGATTTTGTGTTTTTTACTTTGACATGATATGTAGGCCTATGGAAAACATAACGGTGGTGCACAACCCATAAACGAGGTGACATTTGCCCCACAATATGAGATTTGTGTATTAATTCTTGCCGAACCACTAATCCTATTGCCAGGCAATTTTGGCAATTGGCTGCCATGATACAGCCCCAGTGATGGAAACCATGGCAACTGTCACTTACTGTGGAAATAAAGGGTACTTATTCCAGGCAGACATTCATGTCAGGACTCTGCACATCAAGCTCAGTGTGTTTTTGATGAACAGGACAAGGACTTTTTAGCCGTTAAGTTCCTCTACATTAATAGTTTGTCAGGAAGAACATTTTTGTGCAATAATTGATACAAAGATCTGTAGGTACATATGGGTCCTTCTGTGTCAGATGTCATACACACCAAGACAGCACGGAAGATAATATGAACAACATAATCAGAACTCTCAAATATTCATATGTTTCACAGGACTTTCAGTCTACTGAATATGAGACTGTTCCCATTATTTTTCTTACTAATATTACGAGGAAAAAAAGGCTGATTGCATAATAATTTGTAAGTGCAATGTTATTCTAATGCAGCTTTCATAAGACACCATGACGATATAAACTTTTTATTTTTCCAGTCTGTTGCATGCACACCGTATTTATTTGTCTCAACTATTACAGCCAAATGGCCATCCAATCTGGCACATATGTACAAAAATATTATGTGGCTTGCAGGTCTTTTGCCAGTCAAATATAGAGGTATATACATGCAATACAAAACAAGACATTTTGAGACCTGAACATGTAATTTGAATCATTTAATATATGTGGCCTTAAAAATACCATTACTAAATAGCACTTAAGACTTTTTACAGAGTCAGTCTCTGAAGTCAGAGGATATACAGTACTTACAATTTTGAGTTGAGACTTGTGTCTCAAGTCAGAAGATAGTGAGCTTAACCCTTGAAGTGCCAATCACGGCTATAGTTGTTTTCTCATTACTATTAAACATATAATGGTCAAAAGATTCAAATTCCTCATGAAGACACCTTTCATTCAATTACCAGCAAGCCCAGTTTAAAGCAAAAAGTAGTCTTAGTCAACAGCTTTCTTTGGGGCACGTTGCATGCATTGCACGTAAAATGCCCCGAGGAAAGCTGCTGACTCGGTCTTTAATCTGTGCTTTAAGGGTTAAATTGATTATAAGTTGAAGTCCGTTTCCATTACTTTACTCTGTACAGAAAAACAGAAATAACAAACTTATATTTTTTGTCAACTTAATATCGAATCATTGAGACTTATAAATATCTCAAGTCAGAACATGTAAAGTTTAATCCTAGATTAAGACTTGTAGCCAGTGTTCAAATGTATATATTCAGATTATTCAGCCTTGACTTGAATCATATGTTTACACAACAGAACAGCAGTCCATGCTGACTACCTGTGTTAACTGTTACATCACTTGCAGACACTGGCGTTCCTTCCTCTTGATGTATTCTCAGTGTTCTCCTTGCAAAATGTAATACATGTACTTGGCTTAAAGGGCCATATTTGTTGTACTCTTGTCAGTGCTATAAGTAAGAAATTATTTCTCCTTGTCCACGGCAGAATCCACTATGTACAAGTGGACAAACCATATTTCATGCCTGTTGCATCTTTGGCAGTAAACTAAGACTATGTCTACAGATAAAAATGTCTGTTGGTTTCAGTACTAGGGTGACCATATATAAGCATAAAGTTGACCAAACTTAGACTTCGGGGGACAAGTTTTCAGAGGGAGAATCCCAGTACTGTGGGGCTAACTGGGAGACGAGGGCAGCCCGTCCTCACGTGGGACCATTTTTTGGAAATTTGATGATAAAATGGTACATTCTAGAGCATATTTCATGGTAATTTCTGTGAAAATTACATAAGAGAACTGTGATAAGATCAACAAGTTTGAACACTTTTATTCACATTCAGCACCAGAATCTATTTGAAGCACAAGTCCCGAATCTTCATGGTGAAATTCAGTTACTGATCCAACTGAAGAGCAAAACATTTATATGAAAGTTGTAAAGACTTAAAATGTTTAAATTGAGCTCTACGTTCTACAAATTTAAGTGCAGTCAATCTAGAGACAGCAGAAATGTCTCTCAAACGTGAGAACTGCTAAAATCAGGCAAAAATGGGTTAAATCCCATCCAAAATGGCAGGGTTGGGAGTCTTTGAGTGTTTGGTCCCTTCAAATCTGTAGTCTGCCTAAGTCATACACAGTAAAACCTCTCTAACCAAACACCTTCCTATACCGAACACCTCTCTATACTGAACACCATTTCTTGGTACCAAATATATACTTTCAATGTTATCAAACCTCCCTATACCGAACACATCACTATACTGACCATTTTGTTTACTACAGGGAGGTTTCACTATACATGTACAGTGGTACCTCTCTTGAAAGACCCCTCTAATGAGACTGCATATCTTTTAAGACCACTCTCTCAGAACACTGCGCTATCTTTTCCATGTTGTACCTCTAATGAAAGACCACCTGTTTTGAGAGACCACATTTTGACCCGCCCTAGGGGTGGTCTCACAAAAGAGGTACCACTGTATATGCATACATATATATATATATATATATATATATATATATATGGATGTGGTGTTAAGCAGTTTAAAGTATGAGCATGGGGAAATGAATCAACCCTAAACCACTTAAGCAACATAAAAGCTATGAAACATCAGCTGATGCATGTTGCTCATCATTAGTGATCCTTCTGAAATAAACAGGAAAACACATCTGAAACCATTTGTGCAGTTTTTTTGTCCTTTAATTCAAGCAATGAAACTCGACCAGTATTTGTAACAAAGTTGCACTCCCTGCTCTTGTATGCCAGAGCAAAAATTCTGGGCTTCATGCTGAGACTGCTTAGCCATCTGGCTGTCATTACCACGCCTTCCATTGTACATAATCTTTAGTTTTTTTCCCCTTCACTTACAGCATCAAGCTAAAAATACAACTTCTTGCTTCATTTTCTGCCCCAATGCAACCCACATTACGTCAGTCAGCTGTCATTACAGACCGCCAAACAGATCAACACCTCACCAAAATAGCACAATAGACTTCCCTGAAATGGATCGAACAAGTCCATAATGAAGACCTGCCAACCTTCAAATATCCCAAATACATGTAGTAAGTTTCTTAATTCTTAAAAGAAAGAAAAAAAAATCCTCTCAAAAAGAAGGGGTCCGTCTTCCTAAAAAAGTAAGCCTTAGTGCAAAACAGAAAGATTTGGCAGACTATTATGATGATGCGCGGCATGTTGTTGAAAGTTACATTGGTACAAAAGCCTTTGTACTTCCAGTGTTTGTGTAGCGAACTCATGTTTCTTCAATCTGTCACACACACTGGTCAAGTTTATGATATGAATGCAGGCTTTTGAAAACACTGTGAAAGGAGGCACATACATGTATCTGCATGTCTGTAAGGCCTAATGTGCCCCCACACAGGTAGTTAAGTGACTTTTATAAAATGTATGTTTCTGAAACAAGTTTTGTTTCCATCCTCTACTTGTACCTGCCACTCAACTCAGTCCCCAGCAAACAGGTACATTTATGGGGCTAGAACACTTTGTGACTTTCATGTAGAATTATGTAATTATTTTATTCGTTCTTCATGCAAGACTATCAAAACATATATTTTCTGAAAGAAAGCACTTATCTAAATTTAAATTTACTGTTGAATTTCAGATGTAACCAATCAAATTATTTCAATCAAATTCTAATTAAAATTTGCAAAAGTAACATTGAATAAAAACAAATCATGTTAAAATATTAACATACAAGTTAGCTTGTTTATCAAATTAAAGCTTGCATCTGTGTCTAAACTACTGTCTCAGATTTTTTTAAAAAGGGCTTTGGTAATTTTTTATAGGTCACTGAAATCTTTATTGAAATTTTTAAAATTGGAAATAAAATTTTAAAGACTTTACAAATTGACAAAACCCTGAATGAAAAATTTCAGATATGATTTTGCAGCCAACAATATGCTCTTTTTTGATCAAAACCAAATGTTTATCTGGAAATGCATTTGAGTTATTTCTTGTCTGTACTGAAAATATGAAAAATTTAATTGTAATTTAAAAACTAGATACGATTTAATGACTGAACAGTTAAAAAGATCTGTTGACTGTTGATTTTACATTTATCAGGATGTCTTCCTCCATGAAATATATAGTTTTTATGGGTTGAAATGAAAATTGTAGAATGAACAATAACATTCAGCAAAAACTAGTATTTTCTGATGTTACTGTTGTAAAGTGTTCTGGCCCCTTAATAGCACAACTATCTTTTCCTGACTTCAAACCAATTTTTAAAAATTATATTTGCATGTTAGCATCGTTAATATTGCTTGGAAATCTGGGGTAGGCTAAATGTATCTTGTACATAATTTTCTCAAAAATCATATTTTAGATCCATTTCAAATTTACGGGGATATACTACGACTGTTGACAGTGCCTTAGTAAAACTGGGTCACAAAAGTAAACTTGTATCTTGGTCACTCCTATCCACATACTATCAGCTCAAAGTTCATCATGTTAAATCTAGGTTGGTCATGATGGTAGCTCAGTTCAACCTGCCACTGAGGCTCAAGTCACCTCAGTTTAGGGTACGACTTTTGGGTTAAATGAGGTCAGCTCAGGGTGTGAAACGCATGCAGGACAGCATTACCAAGAACCGTCCATAGTAGATCCATGGTTCACTGATCTATGAAACGTAGTGCATGTAGACATCAATGGCACACGGACTGGAAAGTTGCCTCATGACCCCAAGCATAATTCACAAAGAAAGTAAACACATGATGACCTATCCCTTCTGCATACATCTATGCCACTGGACATGTTCAGTGTTTATTGCCATAAAGCCACCCTACACAGCAGTCTCTTGGAACGGTCTCTTATGGCCACTATGAACCAGGAAGTGTGTTACCTTTTATGCTTGACGGCCATTGTTACAGGAGTCTGTACAAGACTGAACGCAAAACATTTCAATTACAGTGGTTCCCCTGTTATAAGGGCACCCCAACTGTACAGCCAAAAAGTGGCCTTATAAGAGAAGTGGCCTCTCTTGAGGTGGAGAATATAGTGGAAATACCCTACTTACTGCACAAGAATGCTGGCCTTTCAAGAGGGGTGGCCTCTGGTGAGAGGGGCCTTATAAGAGGGGGACCACTGTATATATAACTCTGGGCACATATTGTAAGTGTCTGAAGGGCATATTTGACTGCATGAAGAAAATATGACGATATTTCTAACCTTGTAATCATTGCAAAAATAAGCTGATTTTATGATCAAGTGACAACTATCTGCCACTATATAGTGTTTTTCAGGGGGGTCACTGGAAGGGAAATTCAGGGGAGAAGACTAGATTTTCACAAATTTAAAATGTAAATAAATAAGACTAGTGACCCTTTAGAATGTTCTCAGATGGTATTTCAGGCTTTGAAAGGGTAATAGACCCCCATTTGGGGGTTAACAGTAAGATATTGGTTCTCCGCATGTATTTAAATTCATATGTGTGCAGGTATACAGTAAAGTGGCCCCTGGCTTGACAGACCCCTCAAATGACAAACCACCCTCCTGTATGAGACCACTTCTTAAAACCCCAAATTATCCTATTATCCCAATGCTGCTGTTTGGGCTTCTCACAGACAGTGAAATACATTTATGAATTTTGCATCCTAAAATTTTTTTTCATGGTATGCCTCTGTGTACACCCTGAAACTGATTCTTCAGATTCCTTTCAGTTTAAAATCTGCTTTGTACCATGGTCTATGATCCTCCTTTGAACAAGTTATATTTCCTTGGAATTTTATTTCTAAACTTTTGTATACCCTACAAATTTTTTGACTGGCAAAAACCCTGACTGCATCTCTAGGAGAAACCCCCGTCTTGCACGACCACCTACCACATGGTCACTACTTGTGTAGTATGGAATGAATTAAATATGAATAATTAGAATATATATGTGTATGGAGCAGCGATCAAGTCAAAAAACGACTCTCCATGGACAAAGAATAAATATGATTACCTAAGCAGTCTGGACCTTGATAAAAGGCTCAATCTGGTCATTTTTATTTTTATCTTTTTTTTTTTTTTTTTGTCAATTCCATATGGGGAGGTAAGCTCACTTGCTCTGTCTAATGCTGAATTTTTATAGCTGATCCAGACCCACATGTATACATGCATCTTAGTGCATATACATTGTCACAGCAGTACCCAATAAAAACATTAGGATCCAAATTATTTTTACCACCGCAAGACAAATATCGTATCCCTCCTAACCCTTGTTATACGGTTTGGGGTGTAAAAATGTGCATCAAACCTGGTAAGACAGCTCAACGTTTAACAAATGGTTGACCTAAAGCCAGCAGGCTTACTTTCCTACTATGGAAAATGAACATTTCAAACATTTGTCTGAAAACTGGAGTTACATGGTAACAACACTTAAGTAAATGTTCGACCTAAAACCAGCAGGTCTACTTTCCTATTACATGTACAGAAACTCACGGTTGATGATATCCATTCTATTTTTTTTTTTACTGGATACAAGAAGAGCATGACTGTGCTCTTCTTGTCTTATGTAAATTTTGGGAATATCATCAACCATGAGAGAAGAACTTGAAAATTGTAATACAGTAAAACCTGTTTTGAAAGACTCCTCCTTTGGGAGATCACCTGCCTTTTGTGACCACTTTTCTTCTGCAAAAACACATTCCACTGAAAATTTACCTTTTTTGGGACATCACCTGCAGAACGTGAACAGTGACCACCCAAAATAGCCCCAAGAGACCACTTATCCAGCCACAAATACCTCATTTAGATAAGTAAAATCAACCAATTTTGGCAAGATTACTAAAACTGTTTTGATGACTTAAGTTTACAAAAACTAAATGTGTTTATGACATCAACAGATAAATAAACATCTGACTGCCAGATGGACTTGGGAGTAGTAAATGTAGAAACATGCATGTATGAATCTAAATTTTGGATGGATATTCAAACCAGAGGTCAGTTGTTGGCCAGGTGGCATAATAATCAACCCTCCTTTGGGAGACCACCTGCTTTATGTGACCACTTTTGGGTGTGTCCAAGGGGTGGTTTCTCAAAACAGGTTTTACTGTAATTGATAAGTAGATAACTACTTATCAAAGCACTTAGGAAAAATGGAATGCATCAATCATTTCTGGGTCAAAGCAAAAAAATCTACATCAAATACACCATATCAAGGTCAAGGTTAAAATCTCAAGAGAGTGTCAAGTTCCTGGGTTTAGAGAACCAGACCAATGACCACTGGTGAAAAACAGTAGACAACAGAATAAAACAAGAGGATCATGATCATCCTGTGCTCTCCTGACTGGAATCTGCTTTTATAGTATTGCAACGTATGCCATGTAGTCTGTATACCTATATACATAAACAGTGGTACCAAAGTTTGATACATCATAACGGAGGTTGAAAACAGCCTTAACACAAAAAATTTGAAGAAGAGAATCATGATGATCGTGTGCATATTCTGGACAAAGGGTGCCTGTTATGAGCCCCTGCTCCCATTTTGTGGTGAATAATACATGTAATTTGTGTGGCCTGTGACTGCATATGGGAACCACAGGCGAAAATATTATTTAAAAAAAAAAAAAAAAAAGGAAATTTTACTGTGGATGAGACCTGGTTTCATCACTTTGAACCAGAAACCAAAAATTTAGTCTATAGAATGGAGCATATGGGATCACCACAATGATAAAAAGCCAAAGTCGGTTCCTTCTGCTGGAAAGCTGATGGCTTTAGTCTTTTGAGACTCCAAGGGTATTCTGCTGAGTGACTTTCTTCAAAAAGGCCACACTACCGATGGAAGATATTATGCTGACCTACTGAGGCAGCTGCTTGAAGCTATTGAAGCTAAGTGACGGGGAATGCTCACTAAAGGAGTCCTGTTCCACCAAGACAATGCTCCTGTTCACAAATCTGTGGTTGCCATCTCAACAATCCACATTGGTCCACTAGAATTCAACAATGTTGGAATGTTAGATGTTGAGAGTGAAACCATTAAGATTAAATCATGCTTTCAATATCTGTAATGTGGACCATGCCCCAAATTTATCTGCAGGAAAACTTTTAGGTACTGGAGAATGGCTTGCTTTAGGACAGATAAAAGTGACGGGGAATGCTCACTAAAGGAGTCCTGTTCCATCAAGACAATGCTCCTGTTCACAAATCTGTGGTTGCCATCTCAACAATCCACATTGGTCCACTAGAATTCAACAATGTTGGAATGTTAGATGTTGAGAGTGAAACCATTAAGATTAAATCATGCTTTCAATATCTGTAATGTGGACCATGTCCCAAATTTATCTGCAGGAAAACTTTTTAAGAATCCATGACTTGCACAACTACAAAAACAGGGCCTGAATTTTGCAAAAATCTATTTGGATTTTTGTCAATTAGTTTTCTTTTCAAAGGAAGACAAGTTTAGGAGAATCTTTACGAGAATGGATTCTCGGATTCTCGCCGAAATTCTGGCCCTGAATAACTGGAGTGGTAAGCATAATTTTGCGGTTAACAGGGCTGTTGGGGCTGGAGTGCACACTTTCTGCAGTGTTGTTATAGGAGACTATTGGTTTTTCTGTACTGATGACTTTCAAGAGTACAGCCCTGCTTTAATTAAATTGCATATCTTTTTTTATATATTTATTTATATGCTGGTTATTCAGCTACCACATGTACTTAGTTTCGACATCGTGTTCTTTTTCTTTCTATGTGTCAATAAGATTTGATATTTCTACACTGCTCTTCCAAATTGCTTTTTAAGCCTCCTTTTATTTGCAACTGTTTTCAGCAGCCCTCCACTTGTTGCAATAAGGACACCACTAATAAGTCTTAGGACTTTCCTTGCCAACTTTAGCACAAGTCAATCTTTATGTATGGGACTTTATTTACTTTTTGTATACATTTTATGTATATTTTATTTTGGTACTGTTAAATGAATCAATCCAAAAAAACCCAAACATTTCAAACACTTGTTTGAAAACTTCAGTTACATGGTAACAGTAGCATGTTTTTGAAACATGTATCACATACGACCTGTTTTTGGCTGCTCGCCCTGTCAAGTTAACTCTCATATACAAGATAACAATACTTTTATTTCCAAAACTAAACAAGCACATTTGAATATCAATCTCTATGTAACCCAGAGCTGTACTGACCCTTTCTCATTACTTTACGGAGCAATTTTAGAACAGTCAAAGGTTCCAACGATATGCCCCAAAATGGACAAAAATAATATTTAAAGTAATATAAAACTTGTACATGCATACACTTCAAACTTGATTCTCCTGGTGCTGACCATGCTAAAAGGATTGCGCCATCACAGATTGACACATGTACAACATGGATGCTGATGCTACTGTAGCAGCTGAGAAGGAACCTGAGAAACCAGTTAAAATATGAGAGCGCTGCAAGTAATACCCCTGGACATAAATTGGCCATTATCCAATTAATGCTATAAATTGCTGTCATGGTAGTCAAATTATTGATAACATGATCTGCCTTCATAGGATATTTATCATACACAAACCAACAAACAGAATATTAAAAAATCAATGACTGGGGTAATATTTAAATTTACTGACAACAAATTTGTGGGGACATGTACATGGTGTTAGACTGACTAAAACTCAACTTTTGACGTGTAAACCACACGTATAGCCATATAGTGAACACAAGTTTTTATTTGTTTTGTGTACACATGTTGTGGTATTTTGCCTGAACTACAAATCTCCACATGATGTAATCTTACTGTTATCAAGAAAAACATATATATATATATATATATATATATATATATATATATATATACATATACGCATGAAATCATTGTAACCTGAACCTGACATGCAAGCAACATGCAATGTAACGGCATCATGAAAATGCCGAATATGAACTACCTGCAAACATGATATAATTTTGAAAACTACTAATTATCCCAGTGATTTTTCATTAGAATCTGACACAATCTGGGACAACTCTGAATGCAGTACTTGTGTTGGATTAAACACGGACTGGGCAGTGTTGATTAAGGCACTCAGACGTAGCTTCCTCCATTGAGCCAAGGAGGATAGAGCTCTCTCTACCCTCCTTGATTGAACCATTCACTCTTAGAAATAGAGATTTGGTGTAGTTGGTATGAGTCTCCCATTTTCGGCCATGTGATTAGTACTGAAGGTTGCTGGTTTGAGACCCGGCCATTCCATGGTCACAAACCATTATGAAACTACACGAAAATCCTGACAAACTGATCTCAGTACAAGCTCACCACTTAAAAAGCCCATTTTCAATAGAGAACTGTTCATCTCAAAAATGTATAAGACATATGTACTGATATCTATTTGATTCATCATGACCACATTTGTCACTCTGTCAAGACAAAATTTCATTAATCCCACCTGACCAACTATCTGCAGGTCTCTTAGCTAGACTAGTACTCATCTTGTAGGAAAAGTCACATGCAAACATGTCAAAGAATCATTCTGACACACATTTATGAAAAAAAGTTGATTATTCTATGTTTGAGAGAGCATTATCATTTTCTCAAGTAAAATTCATAACTTATTGCAGTTCACATGACCTAAATATTGTTACAATTTAATTATGACGTACATGTACCTGCATCAGTGACATGGGCATTGAGTCATTGATATTTAGACAAAATCAAATGTGCGCGAGTGATGTTTGATTATACGTCATGAGTGATGTAGAATAACTGAGCAAACGCAAACAAACATGGCTCCGCAGGTTGGCATTGAAAGCAGGCCTAGGGCATTTTTTTTGCAGTGAATCCCAATTAAACATAGAATTTTTAAAAAATCTTGCATGGCTGGAGAGTGAGTTACTATTTTTCTTTTACACAGGGTTGTTGTTGGTGGGGAAGATCACACATGACCTGTGGTCACCCATGATATGTCCCACCCACACAATGATCCCTCATGAGAGAAAAATAATAACTCACTCTCAGCCATGTAAGATTCTCAATTTAAGCAGTACTTTTTTTTTTTTTTCAAATTTCATACATATTATGGTCATCTTTAATTTAATTTTTTTTTATCTATGAAGTATTTTATTATTGGTCCCCATAATGTGGTTATCTTAAAAAGCTCACTGCTTTTTCTGTGAAATGAATTCTCATGTGATATTTCATTAATTTGGTAATTTTCGACTCCCATTCCTCTTCGAAAAAAAACAACAACAAAAGCTGACCATACCTACTGACCCCAACAAATGAAAATTGTATTGTCACCGCAAAGCAACAATTATTTCCTAAATGATGTTTGCCATACAAGGCCATAAATTCAGCATTGAAGTCTGCCATCACCCAGTTTAAACTCCAGTTTAAACCTGTGATCAATATTATTCAAGAAGCACAACATTATAGTGTGTTCCATTTTATTTTTAAACATTAGTAGAATATATAAATTGCATTTACCATTTGCTAATGTCTCTTATTTTGGCTAAGTTCCAATATTACTGAAGTGACTATGATTTTGCGTTTCTATTTGACTGTAAAGATTTGTTCAACTTATGATTGGTCCCCAAATTACATGTATTTGAAGATATACTTTTTGGATCAGTGAACCATTCAACAATGTACAAAACAGGCAAAGATGTCATTATAACTTTCAACATTGTTATTTGTAACTTTTTGAGATGTGCAAATTTTATACATGCCTATTTTGCTGTTGAAAATAGGAACATAAAAAGCGACAACACCATGTTTTCATACGACGGCATGGAAACTGGTCACATGTACAATTTCTTCATGCGATGTGTTCATTCTGTCCTCAACATCCTATTCATTGTGGAACAAGTGCAGATTGTTGGCAACAGAAACATTGTACATCTACCGTTAACAGTAACAAATACACATAATAACAATCTGTTTTGATAAAAGTTTTGACAACCTTTGAAAAGATGTAAAATTGACACGGAGCAGATTCCCACATCTATAAAATGGCTACCCATGGTCAACGTTCTGACTGCCTGTGTACATCACATCATTGTAAAGCTTATTCTGCCATTAAATTGATCACATTCCATTAATCAATCTATCATTCTGCCATTTTGTATATTCAATTAATCGAAAATACATATATTATATAACAAATTTAATATTTTCGATCAGACATTTAATGTTGCCTTGTTGCTACCCTCATTGTACAAACACGGAGAAAGTGAAAATGGGTGTCCCAGGGCAGGCCATGATATTCGTGACTCTTTCACAGAATCACCAGCCAACATTGCAATAACCCAACAGCTGCTCAAACCGTTTGCCAATTCACACTTTCAAAAGCCACTGCATCTTAATTTTCACATCACAAATGGCAATTAACAATCTCCATTCGTCAGGTATACACATTTCTCTAATACATGTTTGCTTTATGCATAGCATATGTGTATTTATGATGTGCTGGTTTGATACATCAATACATGAGCTGGGAGCCCATAGACAGCATCCACGTATGTTGGCTTGTGACCCATAAGCATGCAGAAAGTGTCGCCAACCGTATCAAATGTTGTTGAAAGGGGGCTGGCCTAGTATCAAAAACTTTTGCCGAAATATACTTCATCGGCGAATGCATCTCACCAAAAATTGATCAATACAACTACACAAGCATATGTACAAACTGTTTAACAACATACCTGATTTTATCCATTTCAATTTTGGCCGAGAAACCACGCATAAAAAGCGTGTGTTTACTCGGCGGTACTGCCACGGCCGCCATTGTTGGATCTCCCCACTTCCTGTGCATCATCTGGTCGTTGCATTGTGGGAAAAAATGGCAGCGCCCTTGACCATGGAAAGGCATGCCGCCGCTGTGACCACCAGTGCAGAGATGTGGACCGAATATTTGCCAGTTTGATTCAGTGTGAGGGGTTATATGTGGCGTTTCCTCCATTTGACAAAGCTCAGTTCTATACACGTGCTTCTAAATTTCCACAGATACAGGATCAACGCAGTGAAATCACACCGACTTGAAACATTCGGTTGCCTGGGTAACGGATCTTGGCATCAGTTGACTCCTGTGAATCTGTCGGTGAAAAGGAAGAACTTAAGAGAGGTTATACATGTGATTACTATCGTATACCGTTGCCAGCAGAGATGCCAACATTCAAATTGCTGTTTCAGGCACATTTATGTGAGAACTTCAAGGACAGATAATTTAACAATCAAAGAATATACAAAGATACAAAAACTATAATACAAGTATTTTTGAAGTAACAAGGAAATATTCAGCATTAATCCGGGACTGTTAACTTCAGTAAAGCATAGCCAAAATTAAGTTGATTTTAAGAACTGTCCTTGATGATGAAAGACAGTTGGCATCGTTGTGGCAGGCTTGTGCGATACCCCCATTACTAGCTAGCCCCATTTCTGAGGCATCGACGGTGTTTTGATATGGTGTCCATATCAAAACAACACAGTCGACGCCTCACTCAGAAATGGGGCTACCCCATTAGCCAGAACCAAATACATTTAATGCCTAATGCCAGTAATTAACGGATTTCACATGGATGGAAATAGGAAAGGTCAAAATAAGCTCTTCGGTGTGTATTTGCCCCAATACACAACTGAATACACAGCCTTTTGGAGGGCTAGACCTGTGTATTCCCATCAGTTTGTATGTTAAAGCAACCTTAAATAAACTAGTTACTTATGTAGCTGGTTATATGACCTTTTTTGAGGTATTTAGTTATGCATCAAGATTTACTGTCTAAAATTTGGTTTTTCTATTTGCAGTAGTTTTCCAGTTATTAAGCTGCAAATTACAATGCAAAGTAAAGGCAAAACACAACCCTAGTCCTCCACTGACTGCAGTGCCCTCTTTTAGGCAGTTCTTGAACCTTTTGTTCCTGCCCTTGCCTATTGTCAGCTGACATTATCAGTTTGTGTATGTGTGTAAATATACTAGCACTGTTAATTTTTTTAGCATTTTCTGGCTCATTTGAGAGTTTTCCACCAAAAACAAGCATTTTCATCCCAGTTTCCATCCCATAGCCATGTCACCATTATCGACCCACCCTTTCCCCTAATGACAGGGTGGCTACCAGCCATGCATAGCTTCAGTCAACATAACACATCATGCATGTACTTAAAGTTTCCCACAGACCAAAACATGATGGGGTGACTGCCAGTCGTGGCAGGGAACAGGGTAGTTACCCTACATTTCTGTCTCTCTGTGGTTAAAATGTGAAAAGTATTATGGGCGGTCATATCTGTCTTATTGATCATTCCTGGAACTGGACAGGTAGTATTTGATAAGCCCATGGACATATAAACCTCATTTATATGTCCATGATAAACCAGACTAGACTTGCAGAACCATACATCTGTTGTTGTTGGGCTGAATTTAATATGATGTGTATTCCATTAGCATGGCTAGTGTTTCATGAGTGATAATATGACAAGCCAGCATGGAAAATAAATTTACACACATATTAGGTTTTGAGAATATGAAGAACAAATATAAACCATAATGATACGATTCCATGCATTTTGATGACTAGTGCCAATGTTCTCCGCCATTTGGCAGCACTGAGCAACTCACTGACTGAACTGCATGTGAAAAGGCATTAGGCCCTGAAACATGTATGTTTTGTGGGAGGGACAATGTAAGTTTCCTATGATGCAAGATGTTGCTTCCATCCTTGTTTAGTTGAATTGTCAGATTGTTTATAAATTGAACCATATTTTTTATTTTTTTTTGTCTGGGTGTCAACACAGATATCTTAAGGTTCCTCCCTTCCCTCCTTTTCTTTCTTTCTTTCTTTCTTTCTTTCTTTCTTTCTTTCTTTCTTTCTTTCTTTCTTTCTTTCTTTCTTTCTTTCTTTCTTTCTTTCTTTCTTTCTTTCTTTCTCTCTCTCTTTCTCTCTCTCTCTCTCTCTCTCTCTCTCTTTCTTCCTTCCTTCCTTCCTTCCTTCTTTCTTTCTTTCCTTCTCTTTCTCTCTCTCTTTCTCTCTCTCTCTCTTTCTTTCTTTCTTTCTTTCTTTCTTTCTATCTCCCTCTTTCTCATTTCATCCCTCCTTTCTGTCTCCTTATCTCCCTTCTTTCTCTTTCATTCTTTCCTTCCTACATTTTTTCACTTGACCTCTTTTTTCTCTTTTTTCCCCTCTCCCCTCTTTCTCTTTCATTCTTTACTTCCTAGCTTTTCCATTTGATCTATCTATCTATCTATCTATCTATCTATCTATCTATCTATCTATCTATCTATCTATCTATCTATCTATCTATCTATCTATCTATCTATCTATCTATCTATCTATCTACCTATCTATCTTTGTTGTTTTGTTTTGTTTCTTTGTTTTTACTTCAAAAAGTTCTTATTTGATGTTTGTGTAGTTGTAATTTGTCCCAAAATTTACTAAGAAGCTTGTTGCTTTTTCACATGAATTTCCGCATGCCCATTAGTGCCCATCCTTGCAATGACCTCTGCAGTCAGGTGGAATAGAGAAACTAGAATGCAGGGCTGGCTCTGTAAATGGAGTGAATTCCTAAGATTGTGATATAGGCACATCAAGTGAACAACTAACAAAGTCCCTGCATGTTGATTCATGCTTATAAGGTCCAAATTACAAAACTTACTCAAGTGTTTAAACTTTATAACCTTTCTAGAAAGAGATGTTGCTGTATCTCAGTTTATAACGTGGACCCTCTCTCCTAAGCCCACCCAAAATACAACCAAAAAGTGGCCACACTACATGGGTGGCCTCTCTTGAGAGGGACAACACAATGGAAATACATATGTACCACTTTTATAGCATGGAGAAGTGGCCTGTGCCGAGGTGTGGCCTCTCTTTGGGGGCAGGGGGGGGGGGGGCGGGACCACTGTATGTACAGTAGGCACGGCACAGCCAATGATAAGTGAACAAAAGCTGTAGCATTTCACTGTCTACAACTCTTGAAGACACACAGACAGATTTGCTTAACAGAAAATCTTCCTTTCTAAATTATGTTTGCATAAGCAATTCAATGTATAACATATCCTTACGTATCGCAAGATGACATGCTCCAAAATGAAGAGAATTCGTGTTCTTGAACCTGCGTATCTTGCACCATGCCTGCCAATCCGTACAAACTAGGCTGAGCAGAATATTTTGCTGAATGTAAAAATAGAAATTGATGACCATTGATGGATTAAAAAATACACAAGAGAACAGCATTAAGTGGATCTCATACAGATGTATTGTGTAATTGCAAGTTTTTGCCTCTGAGACGGGTATTTTACCTTCAATTGGTCAGATGTGAACATTTATGCAAATCTATCGACCTTATGTGATCATAGAGGAAGAGAGGTAGCTTTCTTCCTCCATGATATGATCTATTTCATAGCATGCCAGAAACTGTTAAAGGTCAACTGAGTGGATTGCAGGCCTTGAACAGAATGGAGGAAGGAATGGCATATTGAAAGTTAGCTCTCATCATATACATGTATACGTGTGGTGGCTCATCCATGCTCCCTGCAGATAGAATTTTCTTTCATCAATTTGACTCCAGTAGATGTAACTTTTTTGTGTGTGCTGTCCTCCAATCTTCTGACACCATGCTGTGCAGATCACCTTAATGGTCTGTGTTGATAATGCTGAAAACTTACCCTATTAGATAGCAATATTGTTGTCGTAAATTATAGGTCATAAACAAATTGGGTTGATGATCCAGGCATGATCAATAGTTAAGTGGGGAGACTCCTCTCTACCAAGGGATACAGAGAAAAAAAACTGTTTCTTTGGCCCTGTCTAGTACACATGGCCTCCCAATCAAACAAACATCACATACTTGTGGCAACTGACATTATGATTTTGTTTGGCCTGACTGTCCAGTCAACTGGGAACCAATATATGATTGATGTTGTTCCAGGTTTATCCCTGCCCTTTAACTCATTCCATACCAGTCCCTGACTTTTCCTTATATTTACCTAGATTAAGACGACAATTACATATGTAAATTCTTCATGAAAAGAGCTTTCCTTCAAGTACCAACATGCCTATTGTCTCAAGTCAGTGGTTCTGGCACTGCCTGGCAAGTCATGCTGCAGCTGCCCTTGCAGCAGCTGCAGCATGACTTGCCAGGTAGTGCCAAAACCACTGACCAACGCTTGTGATCATAGTATGGAATGAGTTACAAGGCTGATGTATCTAGCACTGCTTTCACTTTCTGTTTAATTATTGAGAAGAGAATTGAGAGTGAAACAAACTTCCTGTAAATAATAACCATAAATCCATGTATTTATGTTTTCGATCTGAACTCACTGGCCTCTGATGAGTCCAGGTAAGGGCAAAACCAGTCCGGCATCCTGGCTTATCATGTCACCTTTCATCAACACTTGCTCTGACTTTCTGCTACAGTAGATACACAGGGAGTCTTACAAATTGCCAGTTTCAGCTGCCAATACATTCACATGAATTGTGGGGTATATGTTACGTAGCAGAGGACAATCTTCAATGATACTCTCATTTTGAGAGGTATACATGCTGTAAGCAAGGTGCCAAGGAGCCCTTTGTATTATGCCAGCCCCTGAACACTAAGAAAATTGTTGTACAGTTGTTTCAACTTTCACAAAAGGACCCATGGTAACTGTCAATTAATAATATTTCCAGAAAACCTCTGAAGCAAAATGCAACATGAGCAAGATGCAGTGGAATATACTGTACAATAAAGTTACAACAAGTCTGCCACGTCAGTTTGTCATTCCACTCACTATTACTGTATTGTTTTTTATGCTTGCCTTTTATTGGGCCCCATCCAGTCCATTTCCTTTGGTATAAACACATTTTTTTTCCCTGAAGAGTCCTCCTCCAGATCCCCCCCCCCCCACCACCACCACCTTTTTTTCTTCAAGACTTCTCAGGGGTGCTTGTGAACTCAGAACCAAAATGTTTAGATGTTGAGTTGAACTTGACAGGTTTTCTACCAAACTTCCTTACACTTTAATAAAGAAAAAATAAATTTCAGCCAACAGTGGGCTTGACCACACAGCCACTGAATCTCCCAGCTACTTTAACCCATTGGCCTTAGACAGTACAAATTGCCACACTGTGTTTTGTTTTCCCATTCACGAATACAGTAGTCTGATTACATCCACTCTGCTCATGTAACACAGAGGTCAGTCAATCAAGGATGTCAAGACACCTTGCTGGAAAAAATGGACATAGAGGAAAATTCAAATTTTCAGTTCTTTTCACTAAAATTAATTCAGTGTATCCATTTGATTTACAGCTGTGTGGGCCATTGCCTTGGTCAGCATGCAAAGTCAGACCCAAGCTCCATCTTCTGTCTCGTCCACCAGGTGGCAGAGATAACACAGGACTTGGTCTGCTTTGGAGTCAATGCATGATGGTACAGCTTCAATATATTTGAGTCTAAGATAGGTAGGTATTGTCCTCAGTGATTTGTCTTTGTCCAAGCTCCCCCCCCCAAAAAAAAAAACAAACAAACAAACAAACAAGCAAAACAACAACAACAACAACGCAAAAGTAGGAGTCATTGGGTCATACTCTTTGCAAGGACAGATTGCTTCGCACATCAACTAGTACATTACTGAGTGGGTGTGCCTGTTGTAACTGGGATTAGTTGACACTGTCTTTGTACTGGTACATGATAGTGGTGCAGTGCAGGGCCTGATCAGTGCTCTGACAGTAGCACTTAATGAACTTCTACCGAATCACTTGGGCAATGGATGTTTTTCGTCCGTTTTTTTTGTTTGTTTTTTTTGTTTTTCATTTGAGGCACGAAAATCATGAAGGAAAGGTGCAGTATGGCCCCTCGTGACAAAAAAAAAAGGCAGCTTCAGTGAAAACTTGTCTCTTATTGGAACAGCAAATCAATTTTAACTGTGGGGTCAGATGGCAGACAGCAATGTTGCTAGTTGTGAGCCTGCCTTTGAGAGCTGGGTGAAGTTTGTATACAACGAGCCACAAAGCTGCCGCTGATTAGCTCTCTTTTAGCCAATTGACTCGAGCACAAAGACTCTTAACTGGCTCACTGTGCTCCTTTCAATCTGATGCACAGTGCCATATTTAACCCTTTCCCCCTTAAACCGGCCAAAACTGGCTCGTGGTCAAATGTTGTCTGCTTCAGCGTTTTCAACTGATTTCAACAGCAATGAAAAACAATTTGACTGAGAATTGTAGATGAGACCTGTCAAGACCACATCGTCCAGGACAACAGCTTTCCTCGGCATGGGTTGGGCACTTAGTGCCCAACCCATGCCAAGGAAAGTTGTTGACTCAGTCTCAATTAAAGGGGGAAAGGGTTAAACCTGTGTCCATTTGGAATTGGCAAAGCACGTTTCGAGGTTGTGATGCAGGGAATCTCCTGTGAAGGTTTGTCAGGGAAACCCACTTATGTGGGCACAATGGTGCCAGAGGAAGTTGCACAACAGAAAAAAGCGCTATACGCCTGCACATTATTCCATCATGTGCATGCAGATGCACAGAGTATTTGTGCCCGTTAAAAGTGGATTTTCCTGATTTTTCATCACAATCCATGAATCAATTAACCCCGTGATGCAGAACCATCAATTTTCAAAAACTTGCCTTTGCATCATGGGAGAAAATGTTAATCTGCATTGGTGAACTCTGACACAATGCAGAGCTATGGTAGAATTCCTGTTTGGTCCTGTGGCTGAATTTCTACTGCTTTGAGTTTGAGAAACTGTGACAATGTAAGGTGGCAAGCCAGCAAAAGCATTTCAGTTCCATGACTGTGTGATATAGCAATTAAGATGCAAGTGTCCCAGTTTATTTTGCAATGTTCTGTGTATAGCCATGACAATTGGGCCCCTTAAATAACATTAGCATGCCACATCAGCAGAGACTCCAACCCACAGCTTCATATAAACTGGAGATTCTCCCTTCTGGAGTATTATTGAAACTGGAGATGTGACGCAATGCAGTGACTGTGCTGGGGGATGGGGATGGGAGGGCAGCGCCCCCTCCTGGGGTGAGCAAACTTTGAAGAAAGGGGGTTAAAATGGTGTATTTTGATGATTTTTTTACCTCATCCATTTTTTTTTATCTGGGCGGGAGAAAACATGGTGCATTTTGATGATTTTTTTTACCTCATCCATTTTTTTTCATCTGGGCGAGAGAAAACATATTCTAAGCGGGAGAACGGGAGAATTTGGAAAGAGGGCAAAAAAGTGGTAGATCTCCCGCTGAAAACGGGAGGGTTGAAGTCTCTGCATCAGAGTTCCTAGATGGCACTGTGCACTGAGAAAATGTTCCCACCATGCATGGATTCCAACATGGCCACAAAATACATGTTCAAACACAAATTTGCAGAGACACTTTACCAAGTCCTTGAAATGCTCCATTTAAGTTCCATATAGCCTCTGCTTTTTGTTGAAATAAAGATAAGCAAACTTTTTTTTTCCCCACATGCAACTTTTTAATACACATGATTTAAACATCATTCTGACACTTGCACATATTTATTATCATTGTGGTCAAATTGGCAAACCAAAATTAACCTTTTTTAAGTGTTCAAATTACACCTGAGAGGGATAAGTAAAAAGTATAAATTGCCTCCCAAAACATGAGAAAATTGAACAAATATTTGACTCATGAGACAAAAGAGGTCTATCTGTAATTTAGGTAAAACTTAAATTATAAAAAAACCTTTAGCATTGTCGCGATTATTATATTTGATATAATTTTTATTTAAGCTGTTCCACAACCTTCACAGTTTCTGAGGAAAGAAATGAAATGTTGATGTTTAAATATCTTTGGAATTTAAAAACAGATAAGAACACAAGAAATTGTTCAATGGCTCCTACAAAAAAAGGTGGTTTAGGCATTCCACAATGCATGTTCAGGCTCAATTCTCAGGTATAAAGTGTGCTTGGATTAAGACTTTCTTCTGATTCAACCTCATCATGGAAATACAGAGTTTTGTGACAGCTTCCTGTGAAGGATCCGTATATTTTAATTTTCATGAACAGGACGTAACAGGAATATTTCATAGTGTGTAAATTCGATTTTGGTTAGAACTCATTTTTAGTTAGAGTAAATAAAATGAAAAGAATCCATAAACTAAACTTGAAATTGAAAACAAAACCTTATGGGGTAACTCCAGTATAAGAATTGCAGGAGAAATTGCTTTGAACAAAGAAATGTTTGAAAAATGTGTCAGGTATGTTTAGTATGGTTTATTATTTGATAATGGGACTTTTTTGTCTTATGCACATATATGTTTATAAATTCCAAGTGTCAAGAAATTATTTAGTGTATATTATGGTGGCACAAAAGTGCCAACTAAAATATTTTTCTGTCTCCATAAAAATGCGAAAGCGAAAACAAGAAAATAAGAAAACGGAACAGCGAAAACAAGAAAACACAACAGCGAAAACACTAAAATAAAAAACATGAAGGCGAAAATGCGAAAATGCGAAAACACAACCGCAAAAATACGACAGAAATTATGTCGTGTTTTCGCACTCGCATTTTCGTGTTATCGTTTTCTCGTTTTCTTGTTTTGCTGTTTTTTTCCTTCGTCGAAAACAAGAAAACATGACAGCGAAAACACTAAAGTAAAAAACACGAAGACTAAAATGCGGAAACACAACCGCGAAAATACGACAGAAATTATGTCGTGTTTTCGCACTCGCATTTTCCTGTTTTCGCATTAGCGTTTTCTTGTTTTCTTATTTTAGCAATATCGTGCTTTCGCTTGTTTCACTTCCGTTTAACACCTTCCCGTATGTTAGCTAACGGAATTAATCTACTGAATACTTTAACTTTTTTTGGTTTATACTTGTATTCTACAAATGAATTCAAAGGAAATGTGTGGACCCACCATGAAATAACCCTGCTTGATTGGTGCCCCTGTTGTAACGAGGTAGTTTTCCAAATTCATTGTTCTTGTTGTTATTATTATATCTCGTTGTTGTTGTTGTTGTTGTTGTTATTATTATTATCATTATAACTATTGTTATTATTACTATATCTTGCTAGTACTAAACTGAGCTGCTTAGCGGACGGTCATGATACCAAGATCGAGCGAACAGGTAAAACTGGTATTCGAAAGAACATTTTAGTACATGTTGCATTAATGATAATATTTACTGTAAATATTAGACTTTGACCCTTGAACTAAACTCTGTACACAAGCCAACAAGCATATAAGTAAACAAACAAATAAACTTAAAGCCAGTCGTGTCTGAGGAAATTGATGCTGATTCATGGAAATCCTGGTGACAAAATTATCAGCGCCAAGGACCAAGAGGACAAGTCCTTCACAGGTAGTGTTCGTGTGGAAAAATAATCGTTCGGTGAAAAAATGGGTCTTTAATACAGTGTTTTGACATAAAAGTTATAATATTCCCCCCCCCCCCCAACATGTCATATGAAAAAGCAAAAACAAAACAAAAAAAAACAAAAAAAAAACAAACCAAAAAAAAAAACCCCAACGGCATTCACTATTTGTTGCTGGAACAAGGTATGCATGATGCACCGAAACGTGTCCACAAATTTCACTGGCATAAGTCCCAGAACTCCGGTTCGGTGGTTGATCACTAAAAAAGATTGCTATATAATAGTTTTCATTGTAATATATAATTGAGCTCTTTATGGCAGATTTTTTTATTTTCTACACGATAAAGTCCACCAAACATGTTTTGAGCTACCTTTCTGCATGTGATTAAAGTGCATGCTCTTATATGCATCTATCATAGGGCAAAATATTAAATCAATTATTGGTATCATATCAACGAAGTTTGTAAAGCATTTACGATTTATATATGTTTAAGGAATTTAAGGAACGGAATTAAGCATAATTGAGGTGGCTGTGCATGATCAAACTTGCTTTCATATCGGACATCGCTTTTTAAATTCTACTGATGAAGCATTTAACTTACCAACTGAGTATCTTTTATCTGATTTTACTTTATCAGAATTTTTTGGCGGTTTAAACCCTAGCAGGAGACCACAATATTAAAAGATATGTCACTCCAAAGAATGCACATGGAGATCTACACGGAAACCCACCCACATTCAAATGCCAAACTACAGCTTACACCAAGTGTGCTGCCCAGAATCTTGTCAGAAAAAGTACAATACATCATAAAAAATTACGATATCACATTTGTTTCAACAGGTAAATATAAATTTCTACCATAGAGCTGTGACTCATGTCTTTTCTTTTTTGTAGTCTGTCTGCAAAGTGGCTCTGCACACTGCTTTTTGCTTGGTCGATCGGTCATGTATAATGTGTGTGTGTGTGTGAGCGATCTGTCGCGTTATCGCTGCAACCCAGTCACGAAGTTTCGGTTTTGTGTCGTGATCAGTTCATTGCAGATCTTCATTTGTAAGGTAACACTGGTTACATATCTCTACAGAATAAAATTATACATTAGGCCCAATTATATAAATGGCAAAACCCAGGAAAGCATGACAGTGTGTATGGGCCCCTTTATCACGAGAAAGACCCAAAATTTGCAGAAGAACCAGTGAAATAGGCTTGGCATATAATTAACACTCCTGACAACCTTACATACCAGGACCCAAGCCAAAGCCACGAAGACTGAAATCTGCCTTAATTGCCCCATACCTTTTCCAATTCCGTTTTGAGGGAATTGGAAACTTTCTTGTCTGCAAAACAGACTTACTTTGCGTTATTGTTAAATGGCGATTAAAGTGTGTGTCGCACTGTCAGATCAATTATGTAAGCAAACACAGTTCGCCTTGGCCGGCAAGAAACAATTACCCATGCGTCCAAACTGTACCATCATCACCTCGGTCATGGTGTACTCTTAACCTCTGTGTCTAATCTAGGAAATGGATAGACTTATTTATTCATATGTGACAATGCACAGTATTATCAACGTTGAAACTAATGGATTTTCAACACATATAAGGCGTTCTGTGTGTGTGTGTGTGTGTGTGTTTTTTTTTCATTTTTTAAAATTCTAGTGTATGCTGGGATTGATGTTTGTATATCATTAACAGGACACTTGTCTCAGTCGTCACCTCGTCATGATCATGATCTATGAAGACCGCCCATCTGGGACCCTCATCTGGTATAGTGTATGCAGCATGGAACGTGCATACAAAATGACATCTCTCCTTCTCTCTGTCTGTTTTTGATATGGTTTATTTCTCTAAAGGAGGCGGGGGATAAAAAGAGGATGTAAAAAGAAGTCGGAGGCTAATTAAAGTGTGTGTGTCAACACACACTTTTTTGTTTTTCCTGAAATTCTTTATTAAAGTGTGTGTGTCAACACACACTTTTTGTTTTTCCTGAATTTCTTTCTTTCTGTCTTTCTTTCTTTCTTTCTTTCTTTCTTTCTTTCTTTCTTTCTTTCTTTCTTTCTTTCTTTCTTTCTTTCTTTCCATATTTGTTGTACTCTTGTCAGTGCTATAAGTAAGAAATTATTTCTCCTTGTCCACGGCAGAATCCACTATGTACAAGTGGACAAACCATATTTCATGCCTGTTGCATCTTTGGCAGTAAACTAAGACTATGTCTACAGATAAAAATGTCTGTTGGTTTCAGTACTAGGGTGACCATATATAAGCATAAAGTTGACCAAACTTAGACTTCGGGGGACAAGTTTTCAGAGGGAGAATCCCAGTACTGTGGGGCTAACTGGGAGACGAGGGCAGCCCGTCCTCACGTGGGACCATTTTTTGGAAATTTGATGATAAAATGGTACATTCTAGAGCATATTTCATGGTAATTTCTGTGAAAATTACATAAGAGAACTGTGATAAGATCAACAAGTTTGAACACTTTTATTCACATTCAGCACCAGAATCTATTTGAAGCACAAGTCCCGAATCTTCATGGTGAAATTCAGTTACTGATCCAACTGAAGAGCAAAACATTTATATGAAAGTTGTAAAGACTTAAAATGTTTAAATTGAGCTCTACGTTCTACAAATTTAAGTGCAGTCAATCTAGAGACAGCAGAAATGTCTCTCAAACGTGAGAACTGCTAAAATCAGGCAAAAATGGGTTAAATCCCATCCAAAATGGCAGGGTTGGGAGTCTTTGAGTGTTTGGTCCCTTCAAATCTGTAGTCTGCCTAAGTCATACACAGTAAAACCTCTCTAACCAAACACCTTCCTATACCGAACACCTCTCTATACTGAACACCATTTCTTGGTACCAAATATATACTTTCAATGTTATCAAACCTCCCTATACCGAACACATCACTATACTGACCATTTTGTTTACTACAGGGAGGTTTCACTATACATGTACAGTGGTACCTCTCTTGAAAGACCCCTCTAATGAGACTGCATATCTTTTAAGACCACTCTCTCAGAACACTGCGCTATCTTTTCCATGTTGTACCTCTAATGAAAGACCACCTGTTTTGAGAGACCACATTTTGACCCGCCCTAGGGGTGGTCTCACAAAAGAGGTACCACTGTATATGCATACATATATATATATATATATATATATATATATATATATATATATATATATATATATATATATATATATATATATATGGATGTGGTGTTAAGCAGTTTAAAGTATGAGCATGGGGAAATGAATCAACCCTAAACCACTTAAGCAACATAAAAGCTATGAAACATCAGCTGATGCATGTTGCTCATCATTAGTGATCCTTCTGAAATAAACAGGAAAACACATCTGAAACCATTTGTGCAGTTTTTTTGTCCTTTAATTCAAGCAATGAAACTCGACCAGTATTTGTAACAAAGTTGCACTCCCTGCTCTTGTATGCCAGAGCAAAAATTCTGGGCTTCATGCTGAGACTGCTTAGCCATCTGGCTGTCATTACCACGCCTTCCATTGTACATAATCTTTAGTTTTTTTCCCCTTCACTTACAGCATCAAGCTAAAAATACAACTTCTTGCTTCATTTTCTGCCCCAATGCAACCCACATTACGTCAGTCAGCTGTCATTACAGACCGCCAAACAGATCAACACCTCACCAAAATAGCACAATAGACTTCCCTGAAATGGATCGAACAAGTCCATAATGAAGACCTGCCAACCTTCAAATATCCCAAATACATGTAGTAAGTTTCTTAATTCTTAAAAGAAAGAAAAAAAAATCCTCTCAAAAAGAAGGGGTCCGTCTTCCTAAAAAAGTAAGCCTTAGTGCAAAACAGAAAGATTTGGCAGACTATTATGATGATGCGCGGCATGTTGTTGAAAGTTACATTGGTACAAAAGCCTTTGTACTTCCAGTGTTTGTGTAGCGAACTCATGTTTCTTCAATCTGTCACACACACTGGTCAAGTTTATGATATGAATGCAGGCTTTTGAAAACACTGTGAAAGGAGGCACATACATGTATCTGCATGTCTGTAAGGCCTAATGTGCCCCCACACAGGTAGTTAAGTGACTTTTATAAAATGTATGTTTCTGAAACAAGTTTTGTTTCCATCCTCTACTTGTACCTGCCACTCAACTCAGTCCCCAGCAAACAGGTACATTTATGGGGCTAGAACACTTTGTGACTTTCATGTAGAATTATGTAATTATTTTATTCGTTCTTCATGCAAGACTATCAAAACATATATTTTCTGAAAGAAAGCACTTATCTAAATTTAAATTTACTGTTGAATTTCAGATGTAACCAATCAAATTATTTCAATCAAATTCTAATTAAAATTTGCAAAAGTAACATTGAATAAAAACAAATCATGTTAAAATATTAACATACAAGTTAGCTTGTTTATCAAATTAAAGCTTGCAACCCAGTCACGAAGTTTCGGTTTTGTGTCGTGATCAGTTCATTGCAGATCTTCATTTGTAAGGTAACACTGGTTACATATCTCTACAGAATAAAATTATACATTAGGCCCAATTATATAAATGGCAAAACCCAGGAAAGCATGACAGTGTGTATGGGCCCCTTTATCACGAGAAAGACCCAAAATTTGCAGAAGAACCAGTGAAATAGGCTTGGCATATAATTAACACTCCTGACAACCTTACATACCAGGACCCAAGCCAAAGCCACGAAGACTGAAATCTGCCTTAATTGCCCCATACCTTTTCCAATTCCGTTTTGAGGGAATTGGAAACTTTCTTGTCTGCAAAACAGACTTACTTTGCGTTATTGTTAAATGGCGATTAAAGTGTGTGTCGCACTGTCAGATCAATTATGTAAGCAAACACAGTTCGCCTTGGCCGGCAAGAAACAATTACCCATGCGTCCAAACTGTACCATCATCACCTCGGTCATGGTGTACTCTTAACCTCTGTGTCTAATCTAGGAAATGGATAGACTTATTTATTCATATGTGACAATGCACAGTATTATCAACGTTGAAACTAATGGATTTTCAACACATATAAGGCGTTCTGTGTGTGTGTGTGTGTGTGTGTTTTTTTTTCATTTTTTAAAATTCTAGTGTATGCTGGGATTGATGTTTGTATATCATTAACAGGACACTTGTCTCAGTCGTCACCTCGTCATGATCATGATCTATGAAGACCGCCCATCTGGGACCCTCATCTGGTATAGTGTATGCAGCATGGAACGTGCATACAAAATGACATCTCTCCTTCTCTCTGTCTGTTTTTGATATGGTTTATTTCTCTAAAGGAGGCGGGGGATAAAAAGAGGATGTAAAAAGAAGTCGGAGGCTAATTAAAGTGTGTGTGTCAACACACACTTTTTTGTTTTTCCTGAAATTCTTTATTAAAGTGTGTGTGTCAACACACACTTTTCTGTTTTTCCTCGAGTTCTTTATTAAAGTGTGTGTGTCAACACACACTTTTTGTTTTTCCTGAATTTCTTTCTTTCTGTCTTTCTTTCTTTCTTTCTTTCTTTCTTTCTTTCTTTCTTTCTTTCTTTCTTTCTTTCTTTCTTTCTTTCTTTTTTGTTTCTTCTATCTTCTTTCTTCTTTACCAGCAAATTTGTCCGACACTTTTCTCAAATGCTATTATACATAGAAACTCCAAACTTGGCATGATTGTATCTCCATACAAGGAGTTTGACCGTTTTATACAAAGGAATGAAGATGTTTAAAATTATGCAAATTAGGGGCATTTGAAATTTTAAATCTTATATATCTTCAAAAGCATAATAGAGATGTGATTCCAACTTCTACTGGGGGTTATTGACCATTGCGCATCTAATGAATTTAAAACAAACATTGTAGCAATTTAAATTACGCTCATTAACAGCATTTGAAATTTTAAAACTTGAATATCTTCAAAACTATTATAGATAGAGACGTCATTTTAACTTCTACTAGGGGATTACTGACCTTTTGCATGTAATGAATCTAAAGCAAAAGTTGTAGCAATTCAAATTATGCTAATTAGCAGCATTTCAAATTTTTAAACTTGCATATCTTCAAAACTATTATAGATAGAGATGTCATTCCAACTTTTACTAAGGGGTTGTTGACCATTGCGCATGTAATGAATCTAAAACAAAAGTTGTAGCAATTTAAATTATGCTAATTAGCAGTATTCGAAATTTTCAATCTTGAATATCTTCAACACTATAATAGATAGAGATGCCATTCCAACTTCTACTAGGGGGTTGTTGACCATTGCGCACCTAATGAATTTACAATAAAAGTTGTAGCAATTTAAATTATGCTAATTAGCAGTATTCGAAATTTTCAATCTTGAATATCTTCAAAGCTATGATAGATAGAGGTGCCATTCCAACTTCTACTCCTGTGTTAGGGAATAGTTGTACATTACCATACCAATATGCTTTGAAGACACACACTGATTTGCTATGCAGCAAATCATCTTTCCTAGTTCAAATTCCTTTCTTTGTTTACATAGAAAGTAACAAATATGTCTGACTGTACATGGAATAACATGAAAAAAAATGGAAATATACATATTTTTAAACAAATGGAACAGGGCTGGGACTGCCATATACATGTATATAGCGACCATTGTACTCTCTGTCTGTCTGTCTGTCTCTCTCACTGTCTCTCTCTGTCCAGCAATCTTACAACTTATTTTCACAAAATAAAAAATGCCAAAAGCAAGACATACTGCCGTCAGCCTCGAGCAAAGCAGCAGTTAACTTGTCATTTTCAGAGAAAGATTTGAGAGGGATGGAGAGAATGGCATCAAACTCTAGGTCCAACTTGTCTGGAATGGCAATTATAAATTTTATAAGAATAAAGAGAAAAATCAAACCCTAGCGCCCTCTCCCCCAAGTACTGTATGCTTGGTCGTCAACTTTTTTTTTTTTTTCATGCACATTGCTATCCGCTTGCTTCATTTTCTGTTTTCGTCCCTGAGCATTTTCTTTTTTTTTTTCTTCTTCATTTTTTTGTTTGTTTTTTTGTTTTTTGCCGGTATGATCACAAGTATCATTAACAAAGATATGTTGCTCTTTTCGGGTAACGTGACTGACCCGCTTTCGAGTCCCCTTTGAAAGCTGTCGCCATCGCGTGTGAAACCATAGTGACAGGCTTGCATTTATGGCTGCCCTTGATGTCGTTCGAGTAAATAGCTGCTTTTTAGTCCAATGAATAACATTGTATGTTGGAATTTATATATCATATTTGTCCATTGACAGGCCTTCGAAAAATTGCAACCAAAAGTGACCACGGTTGGAGAGCGATATTGTCATTCCAGCCAACAATGTGGGCGATAAGGGCCTCAAATTTTTCAATGCAAATTTCTCAGAAATGATTTTTTGTTTATCAATCAATTTTGTAGACAGCGTTGATCAAAAGCTAATTGGTCGATCTGCTTTAAATAATGGTCTTTTGAAAGATAAATACAGTAGTCCCTCCCTGCTTCACGGCCGGGGAAGCATGTGGAAAGAGTTCCTACCACTCTGACTGTGCACGGTGGTTTTCTCCGAGTCCTTCGGTTTCCTCCACCAAACATGTAGGTAGGAAGTATACGCCACGATCTGTGTCATGGAGAGTGATTAATATAGGCTTGGCCTGCTTCGCAATCCATGTAAAAGATATGGGTCTATACTTTTTTTTTAGTCCCTCCTTTGAGAGACCGCCCCTAATGCTACCCAAAAGGTGGTCACATAAAGCAGGTGGTCTCTCAAAGGAGGTATAAATAACATGAAAAGTACTACAGAAAGACCTGACAACTGTGGTCTCTCAAAGGAGGTGGTCTCCCAAAGGAGTGGTCTTTCAAAAGAGGGACTACTGTATATTATTTAGGAACTTTTTTTTTTTTCCTTTTTGTTTGTTTTTTTTTTTTTTTTTTTTTTTTTTTGTTTTTGTTTTGTTTTTTTTGTTTTTTCGTATGACATGACATGTTGGGGGGGGGGATATTATAATTTTTATGTCAAAACACTGTATTAAAGACCCATTTTTTCACCAAACGATTATTTTTCCACACGAACACTACCTGTGAAGGACTTGTCCTCTTGGTCCTTGGCGCTGATAATTTTGTCACCAGGATTTCCATGAATCAGCATCAGTTTCCTCAGACACGACTGGCTTTAAGTTTATTTGTTTGTTTACTTATATGCTTGTTGGCTTGTGTACAGAGTTTAGTTCAAGGGTCAAAGTCTAATATTTACCGTAAATATTATCATTAATGCAACATGTATTAAAATGTTCTTTTGAATACCAGTTTTACCTGTTCGCTCGATCTTGGTATCATGACCGTCCGCCAAGCTGCTCAGTTTAGTACTAGCAAGATATAGTAATAATAACAATAGTTATAATGATAATAATAATAACAACAACAACAACAACAACGAGATTTAATAATAACAACAAGAACAATGAATTTGGAAAACTACCCCGTTACAACAGGGGCACCAATCAAGCGGGGTTATTTCATGGTGCGTCCACACATTTCCTTTGAATTAATTTGTAAAATACAAGTATAAACCATAAAAGTTAAAGTATTCAGCAGATTAATTCCGTTAGCTAACATATGGGAAGGTGTTAAACGGAAGTGAAACAAGCGAAAGCACGATATTGCGAAAATAAGAAAACGCTATTGCGAAAACAGGAAAATGCGAGTGCGAAAACACGACATAATTTCTGTCATATTTTCGCGGTTGTGTTTTTCGCTTTTTCGCCTATGTGTTTTATATTTTAGTGTTTTCGCCTTCGTGTTTTCTTGTTTTGACCAAGGAAGAAAACAGTAAAACGAGAAAACCCTAACACGAAAAAATGCGAGTGCGAAAACACCACATATTTTCTGTCGTGTTTTTGCGGTTGTGTTATCGCATTTTCGCCTTCGTGTTTTATATTTTAGTGTTTTTGCCTTCATGTTTTCTTGTTTTCGCTGTTCTGTTTTCTTATTTTCTTGTTTTCGCCTTCGCATTTTTATGGAGAGAGAAAAATTTTTCAGTGGGCACTTTTGTGCACCATAGTATATAGAGGTTTCATTTCTGTCATGTCATGAAGGTGGAAAGATATCTTGGAAAACAGAACACATGTAGAGGGAATGGGGTTTGTGAGACTGGAAAAAAAAAAAACTTAGAGATCAGTTAATCATCCTGCTTTCTGTACCCTTACTTTTTATAGGAAACTACAGGAAGTCCGTTACCTCTGATTAAAAATGGAATGGTGATCTGAATTGCGAAACTAATGAAACAGAGTGTTGCGCCTATTTTGAAATCTTGTACTCAGCAACAATTTTATCTAAAATGAGAGTTTTAAGTTTAGATTTGTGCAGAGAATTGTATTTCGAGATATTATTTAAATGGAAAATTACAGAAGACTGAAATGTAAAGCACTAAACCTGTTTTGGGAATATAAACTTATTTTTTAGTTTTGGGAACATGTTTTCTCAGGTTTTACAGTAACTGGTTTTGGAATTGATGAGCTCACAATCAAACAGGTTTTGGTTGGTGATACGAGGGCTGGCTGAAAAGTTCTAAGCCAAAGTGGGATATCTCAATCGGATTGAAACAAATTTTTACCATCAACAAGTACAATTATTTAATGAATCCTAGACATATGAGCTGCAACTGTAGTGGGATAAGTGTCTTTGTATCAGGCCATTTTTTAACATATATACCCATTGAAATCATTTGTACCAGGCCATCTTTTAACATATATACCCATTGAAATCACCAGAAATGTACAAAACTGGCTAAACGGCAGTCATAAAGTACCTGCAAATGAAAGGGCTAACTCCAATACAGATAAATGCTGATATAGTCTTCACTTTAAGGGATGATACCCCTTCCTTTTCAACTGTTAAGAAGTGGGCTTCGGAATTCAAGTGTTGCAGAGAGAGCCTTGGCGATGATGTGCATCAAGGAAGGCATTCATCAGCAACCAGTCCGGAAAACATTACCTGGGTGCATGACATAGTGATGGCTTATCTACAACTGACCACATGACAAATTACCAGTGATGTGGGCATCTCTCATGAGAGGGTTGAGTACATTATCACCAAGGAGTTGGGAATGACAAAATGACAATATGGGTGCCAAAGCTTTTGACAGCGGATAAAAAACGTGTCAGATTCCTGGCATCCCGTGACAATTTATGCCATTTTGAAGCAGATCCCGATCATTTTTTGGCCCAATTGGTAACCATGGATGAGGCCTGGATTCCTCACTTTGAACCAGAAACCAAAAATTTAGTCTATGCAATGGAGCATCTGGGACCTCCACCATGAAGAAAAGCTAAGTCAGTTCTTTCTGCTGGAAAGCTTATGGCTTTAGTCTTTTGAGATTCCAAGGATACTCTGCCGAGTGACTATCTTCAAAAAGGCCAGACTATCAATGGAAGATATTATGCTGACCTACTGAGACAGTTGCTTGAAGCTATTAAAACTAAGTGATGGGGAATGCTCACTAAAGGAGTCCTTTTCCACCAAGACAATGCTCCTGTTCACAAATCGAGCGTTGCCATCTCAACGATCCATGATTGTGGCTTCAAACTCATTGACCATCCCCTTTATTCACCCAATTTAGCCCCATCAGACTTCCCCCTGTTTCCCAAAATGAAAAAGGAGCTAGGTGGTCACCATTTTCCTAGTAATGATGACATCATTTCTGGTTTGAATGACTTGTTTAGGGTGACTGAAGAAAATTTCTTCTTGACGGGCATCCAGGCCTTGCAGCATCACTGGCCTAAGTGTGTAAACCTGGAAGGGGACTATGAAGAGAAACAAATGAAAACCATCAACTTTGTATGGGTCTTTCACAGCTAGGCTAAGAACTTTTCAGCCAGCTCTCGTAAAAGTTTAAAGCCAATTTACAATTTGATCTTTATTCTCTGAAAAAATTTATATACACCTGATTGTAGGAACAGGGTGGCAAATGTTATCGGCTTGTACTTTCGGTCAAACAAACTGAATTTATTGGCTATTACATTACCAGTATTGGGAGGTCAGTGACCATGTGAAAAAGTGGTCTGGATTTATTATGGATTAGAATCTTGTCAGCCCTGAGCACATACTTTTGAATTATCATTACTCTAAACTCTTAACACATATATACATGTATTTTTTTAATTTCAAGGTATTTGTAGAATTTGAGAATGTGATTGGGGAAAAAAAAAAAAAAAAAAATCGACACAGTATATTATGTACCCTATGTATCATGAAAATGTGATTCTGTAATTTGTATTTACCCCATGTATGGGGGGAGGGGAAACCTTGACTTTTTTGAGGGGGGTCCCCCTTCAACAATAATACGTGTGTCCCCTGAATGCTGGACATAGCATCAAGTATGTAACAATATGCAGCTGTGAATCATTGTGCGTGTGGGATAATCTGTCAAAGCACCCATGTTTAGTGCAAATTGCCACCTTAGAAAATATTGCAATTGGGTCTCAGTATTGAGCCTTTCAGTGCTAAATTTTGGACTGAGTCAACAGGTTTTCTTGGCACGCATTGGACCCAATGCATGCCAAGAAAACCTGTTGACCCGGGGCATTCTCTCTGGAACTATAAGCATGCTGGTACTTGAATGAAAGGTCTTTTTACGAGGAATACAAATCTGGGATCCTAATGAAAATTCAGACTTGTTTGACTTAAGTAGATCGACTTTAGATGTGATTGGCACTGAAAGAGTTAAGTTGTAGCACATGAAAGAGCTAATGTTGGCCAGTTGTGCAAGTGCATTGAAATCATGTTCAAATCGAATACAAATTTTAATGGACAACACACGAAAATTTTAATGGCATTGAAAAGAAATTGATGTGTGTCAGAAAATATTACCAGATCTAGTGAAATACTTCATCAAACAGAAAAGTTGTTGCCATATGAATAAAAGAATAAGAGCCTAATGTAACGACCCAATATTTTTCGTTGTTCTGTTCTTGGTAGCAGGCTGTAACATTGATTATTTATGTTGCCCAATGTTGGAGAATATATGATTTATGTCATGCTCAGATCTACCACTCATTTCATTTGAATATATTTAGCTTTACCATGAATGCATGCTTATGTGATCGTAGACTTATATGTAACATATACAGTCTGGGGTGGTTTGTAAGACATTAACTGATTATTAATTTAATATCAAGTGGAATATGTCCAAAAGCGTGTTGGGTAATTCTGCATAGTGCTGTGTTGTGATTAAAGGTGGGGAGATCGTAATGAGCAGCCAAATGACTGATCTTGGAGGCTAGTTCTTACATAAACGTTAGTGCTGGCACAATGTCACGGGAGATGGGTCTTTTGAAACCAGCATGTAATGAGCATGCTGCAGGTATATTCTTGCTGTATATTAAGGTAATGTCGTACCTGGCAAAGTGACTTTACTTCTGAGCCAAACATCACAGAAATATGCATTTCTAACATTCATGTAGACCTATATACTTTATTGAGTGAAAGGCTGTGCAGAATCTGCCTGAACCAAAGATGGAACTCAAAATTCAAAGTTGTGGAATGTATAGGTGCAAGTGTTTTGAGTAGATATGTGGTTTTTGTGAAATTTTGGATATTTCTTGAAAAATTTTCAAGATAAAATGGTAAAATTTGTGCTATTATGATCTTAACACATGTATCTGCCAAAACATATCTGGGATTTTTCATAACTGTATCTGTTTTTTCCCAGTGGTGATGCAAGTATTGCAAAACAGCTGTTTTACGAAAATGATACAGTTTGTGGGACTTCCCATTTCGATACTCGTTTTTTGAAAAAAGCTAATCATTTCTAAGAGAATCCTTGATATGTGTTTTTTGCTCCAGAGAACATTAAGAGTAAATTGCTTTTTATTTGATTAAAATCAGATTATTTTTTTGAGAAATAACCACATGAAATGGACATTTTAGTGCAGATACATGTTGCACGTAATCAAGTTTCAAAGGTCGACAACGGTCCATCGACCAATGTGTTCACAGTGAAAATATTTCATTCATTTCTCCAGATTGTATTGGGACTAGAACTACCAAATTTGAACATATGATAGGCAACATACATGTAATATGTCTGGCAAAATGTCCCAAAATCTCAAAATGAACAAAATTATCCAAAACGGGGTGGACATTGCGTTAACCCTTAAAGTGCTAATCATGGCTAATAGTCATTTTCTCATTACTGTTAAACATAATGGTTAAAAGATTCAAATTCTTCATGGAGATACCTTTCATTCAAATACCAGCAAGCTTGGTTTAAAGCAAAAAAGTAATCTTAGTCGACAGCTTTCTTCATGACACTTTGTGCCCATTGCACGCAAAGTGTCCCAAGGGAAGCTGTTGACTCCATCTTAAGTCAGCGTTTAAGGGCTAAGGCAGGAATTAATGGACACCATCTTGGTCACAGGCCGGGTAGGGTTTCGAGACTGTTGGAAGGAGCCAGTAGGTACCGCTCACCTTGCCTTTTACCACGAAAAATTACATGCACAAGGCTTGACTATAACAGGCCTGTCCCTCCAACTGTTTGTGGGGGTCATTAATAAGTTCAAAGGACTGAGTTCTTTGATCATGCAACTGAAGATTCGTCACTTTTCCAGGAGAGGGCACACCAGTAACACAAGACTGTGCATGCACATGCATCTGGTTTCTCATTAGGTACACCCTCTGTATTCCATTTTCAAAAATTCAGTACTGTGTCCTTGCAGTTCATGATCATAGTCGATGCGATTGGCTCTAGCTGTGTTAGCTGTCGATCCAGCCAGTATTTTTCCACCTTCCGCACCTGCTCTATACTCCTGGAATTTAAACATGTCAGTCATTTAGCAGGATGTTTTGGCCTTTAATCCACTTGCCAAGTGTTTCTCTGTCAGTGCACCTGTAAATACATAATCATCTTACACATTTTGTTCCGTATATATTTATATACATTACCATTTATCAGTCCCCCACTGAGGACCATATAGGTTTGCACTTGGTCCTGAATCTTTCCCTCCTTCCATCCACCCTTCCTTCTGACAATTTAGCTTGTCCAGGCCTATACCATAACCATGATAACACCTGCATCTACCTAATTTGGTATGTAACATTTTATAGGATAGGGGCCTGTCATCCACTGAATTAGGTAACTGTGGTCTTGGGGTTTGACCTTTTGACCTTTTGCATGTACTCCATCGTAGAAAATGCTTGTGCACCCCATATATCCTGCACTGTAATATTTTAAAATGCCAAACTGGGTATGAGGATATATATATATATATATATATATATATATATATATATATATATATATATATATATATATATATATATATCATGTATATATGTCTTGGGATAGGAGTGTGCCTCATACATACCATTGACCTTTGACCTTTGATCCTGTCACAGAAAAAGCTTGTGCAGGCCATATTTTCTAGGAGTGTATTTAGGTCACTGCGACCTTGACCTTAGACCTTAGACCTTGACCCTATCATAGAATATGTTTCTGTGGGCCATATTACCTATTCTGTAATACTTAGAGATATCAAGCTGGGTGTGTGGATGCTTCCTGGGATAAGAATGTATCCCATACCCTAAATTGACCTTGACCTTTGACCCCGTCATAGAAAGTGATTAGGTGGGCTCGGTTTCGTAACTAATAATACCGAAGAGATTCCAAACTTGTCGCCCGGATACTTCAAGGAATAGGGGTGTGCAGTGTACCGAAAATTATATCACTGTGACTTGACCCTTGACCCCGTCAAAGAAAGAGATCAGGCCATAAGGGTTACACCTTGTCCTTCCATCCTTTGTCCTGCCCATCTGTCTGTCCGTAAGCCATGAGAAAGCTTTTGTGTGCCTTTTTTCCTATACCGTAACACCTACACCTACACCTACATCTACACCTACGGCTTCGCCTATACCTACCAAATTTGGTGTGTGGCCACTGCGTAGGATGGAGATGCCTCATGCACAGGGGATCATCCTGTGATGATGAGGACCAATCAAGGTGAAGTCTCAGACTAGGTAATAACTGTTGTTATTCAATCCTTGATCGTGTTGAACCTGGATGGGGCATCTATCAAATGCCAAGAGATAAACTAAAGTCCAACCCAGATTTCTTTTTTTTTTGTGATGATGGACAACTATATGTGAATTTTGAAATTTCAGCATACATGTACTTATGTATTACCATGATTACCATACATCTATCTATGATTACTTCACCACTTTTGAGTGGTGTTTGCAAAGTGACAGATGCAGCATTTTTTTTTCTTTTTCTGAGAAGGTAGAGTGACAAGCAGAGTTCTAAAAAAGATTCAAAGTAGGAGCTGGGACATAGATTTAGAGACATACAGGGCAGTTTTTGTCTGATCCTTTGCATTACTTTCAATAAAAATTACCCGAAGTGGTTATAGGTATTGTGGTTACTGTGGTACATCATTTTGCTCTGCTTGTACCTGCCTCATTTTGAAATCCCTGTGCAAGGCCCAAATACAGTGGTACCTGCTCTAAAGACCACCTCTCATGAGAGACCACATTAGTTTTTAAGACCATTGGCCTTTTATTTCTTTGTTAATTTACCTGCAATGAGAGACCACCTGTCATGTGTGACCACTTTTGTCTGGAATTAGGATTGGTCTTAAATTGCAGGTACCACTGTAGGTGAATCATGAGAACAAAGTGATCAGTGCTGAGAAATGAGTTGAATTCATGTGTGATCTGACACACTTGACACATGAAAAGCTCTGAGTTGGCGCCAGCGATGCGTTCAGGTATGGTACTGTAAGATATGAGGTGTTCATATTCAACTTTATTAACACTCTTTAAGTGCCTAATTTTCGACCAAGTCAACAGCTTTTCTCGGCACGCATTGGGCACAATGTGCCCAATGCGTGCTGAGAAAAGCTGTTGACCAGGGATATTTTCTCTGGAACCAGAGGCATGCTGGTACTTGAATGAATGGTCTTTTTACAAGGAATACGAATCTGAGATCCTAATGATAATTCAGACTAGTTTGACTTTAGTAGATTGACTTGGCACTGAAAGAGTTAACTGCCCGCCTGCTCTGGTCTCCTCAGTTGCAAAAAGGCAACTGAACTCTGCCTTCACCAGCAGGTCTCTTGTACTGGTTATGTTACTTAACCGTACAGAAACAACACTTTTCTACCAAACAAATGCATTTTCTAAGGATGTTTAGGGTGCTGTATGTTCTAAAACTTAGTGACCGGCCGTTCTGAAGCTTGTTGCTTTCGTGAGGAACATGTGCATGTACATGTTACTTTTATCACACCAGTACACTTGGCCCTGCTTGACACATACATGAATCTATACCCTCGTTCCTGCCTAGTTTCTTGCTGCAGCCTAGATGGCAGCACGAGATCCCAGTTAATACGAGTACCTCCTATTGAGTGGATGCACTGCCCTCTTTTTTTTTTTTTTTTTTAACGTGAATGATTAAAAAAAAAAAAAAGTCAGGTTTTCCGCTTTGTAGTGTGGTCCTCAAGTTATTGTTGATATTGCCTGCAGCACTTTTTCCTTCAAAGCCTTTTGATATGGGGGAAAATTCCAGTATACATACTGTGTGATACAAAGTAGAGAAAACGGAAGTTGGCATCTAGGTAATGCATGGGAGGAATTTTAATGTCTCGTCATCTTACTTAAAAACAAAAACAACAACAGTTCAAGTATGACTTACCTTGTTGAATTTTTTTGCCCCAAACTGACACCGAACGTAACAATCCATGGTTACCGTCCACAAAATGGCCAAGCAACAAGTACACGTGTGTTTTAATTTCTTGTCCCTGCTTATTAATGAGATGAACAAAACAGAAAACAGGCTCGAACAAATTACGAGGATGCTGAGGGGATCACGTGGACCTAGCTGTGCCAGTACAACAGCAGGCCTGTGCGCAGGTACAGTGGTCATGACTGGATTGGCTGAAACCAATGGATCATCATTACTTCTATACAACAATACTAAGTGGCTCTAATATCAAATATCACTTTTCCCAGGCACAATAAGTTTTGAGCATAATGACAGAAGACAATACACGACTTAGACAATGACAGGATTACGGCAACCATGCACCTGAGCCTTCTACATGGCTTCTCGACTCAGAGCATTATTACTGCTTCATCTTTCTGAATTGAAAGGCATTTTAACTTTTGTGTTGAATGCTTCATCACATTTCAACTGAAATTGTTTGGCCGTGTAATGTGGACGTACCTTTTTTATTTCACGCTTAGAATGTGGAACAGCAGGACAATGGCACCCTTGTAAAATGGGTGGCGTCGATTTAAGCCATTTTGTTATTTTATCTTGCACTTGATAAGACTGGATGAATGTTTTAAGTGAGTATCCAAGGAGCTAAGTATGCCTTCTTACATACCTCTGTGTTTATAACAAAGTCCCGAAAAAAAAAGAAAAAGAAAAAGAAAAAATTAGAAACAGGTATTTTCATTCAGGGGTGTACATGTGTGATGTGTATGAATGAATGCCTGATAATCCAAGAACTCAACTTTTTAGTATGATACACGGGGAAGGGAAAATAGCACTAATACATGTGGCTGGTACAAAGTGTATGCAAAAAGGACTGGTTTTTCTTGTGCAGGAATATGACCTTCAATCCTGTTCAACTCTCATGTGAGAGTAAAACTGCTGTTCCTGCCTCAGTAATTATACAGACTGTTGTCTGTCTGTGTGTAGCTCTACAAGCACTGTAAATACAACAAAGAGATTTGTTCAGCATTCAACTACTATGGAGGATGGGATCGCCACGAATGAGAGACGTGTGCTTGACCCTGCCATATTATCATGCGTGTATATTATTCTTGGTGAAAGTCATGGTGATAACATTCATGTATGTGAATGAAAGAACTTTCAGTGGTCCCCCTCTTATAAGCTTTCCCCCCCCCCCCCCGAAGAGGGGTCACCTCCTCTACAAAGGCCATTTTTTCCATGCAGCATGTATGTCATTTTCATTGTATTTTACCCCTCAAGAGAGGCCACGCCTCTCATAAGGCCACTTTTTTTGTGCATTTGGGGTGACCTTACATGAAGGGCACAGCTGTACTCTTAATGGGGAGATTGTCAAGAGAGCTACAATATGCTGTAAGACTATGCTCTGAAAAACTGGCTTCCATGATTTCCAAATTGAATTTCCGAATAGGTGATTAAATATTTCTCTTTGTATATTGGATGAGGCAATAACATGAAGACCAAGAGAACATATAATATAACCATCCAGGGGCCTGTGGAATGCTGAACACATGACAGTGATTCATGTATACAACTGCAATTAAACTGTATACTATTAGGTGTATTGCACTTCAGCTGCATGTTAGGTGGGTGTGTATGACTGTGGTGTTCCGACATGTTAATAAAAAAAAGTCATCTAGGTGTAGAATGTTCCATGTCATCCCAAAAATGAGTCTACGTGTTTCGCACTGATATTGGCTTAGCCCTCGCCCCCCTTAACCTGGCCAAAACTGGCTGCTGGTCAAATGTCACCTGCTTCAGTGTTTTCAACAAATTTCAACTGTAATGAAAAATAATTTGACTGACAATAGTTGATGAGAACTACCTCTGCAGAAAGACTGCATAACTTTTGAGGAGTGCCTTTTAAAGACATTTAAGCTACAATGTTATGTAACTGTGTACTGATGTGGACCATGGATATGAACAATTTACCCATTTTGACATAAATCAGTGTGACGACAGTCAAACTGCATTTAGCATACAGGCCTTAAATTATCCAGTTAAGATGGTGGGCTAGTGAAAGTCATCAGCTGGTGACTTTTGTGTAATTTATTAAAACGTTACAAAAAACAAACAAACTGTATGTTTTTGAAAGGGATGAAAATGAAGAATATAACAGGGAAAATAAATTTTATTAGCATTTAATATTCAGGATAATATGGATAATTTAGTTAAAATAAAAAGGGTAACAAAAATTGATTTCAATTGAAATTAGCTCCTAAACAATTGTGACACTAAATTAATAATTTTGTTACCAATTGAAAGACCTGCATACATTTTCCAAAAAATTCAATTTATTTTTTGCCGAGTAGTTCAAGAGGAAAACATTTTTAAGCAGTAAATTAGCTAAAGTTTAATTTGGAAAGTTTCACAATTTTTTTGGAATGAACATATGTTAAACACTGCAAATGATTAAAAAAAGGTTTAGAGTACAATACAATAGTCTTCCATTTGACACAAATATCATTGATTTGAAATATAACAGCTGATTTGAAATGAAATTTATTTAAAAATTTAAACTCTGAATCTAATACCTGTTTTTTTTTCTTCAAAATAATGCATAAAAGCAAAAACATACTTTCATGTTCTTCCAGTCAAAGAAACAAGCATACATGTACAGTTTTTATGTGCTATTTAGAAACATTGATAGAGATTAAAGGAATTAAAGAAGGACCTAGTTCTGTCAGTAACCCTTGGTAGATCACCATTTAAAATTTGTTTCAGGCGTTTACCTGTGACTTATCAGTTTTCTCCTGTTTCTTGCACTGTTGTAGGGAGGTCCTGTGTTGAGGCTTCCCTTCCGAAATACCATGAGCGAGACCGTTTTACTGCCAGCAGAGGCGTCTAAGTGGATTGCGGAAAATAGCGAAGATGTGACCATTTGTGATGATGAAATCAAAAAGACTGCTCAGTTGGTATGGACAGTATACATATAATTTCTCTACTTCAGTTGTCAGTGCATGCCAACACAGCAGACCACACTAAAGGTGTTGGCAATCAGGCAATAGTTTCTGACGGTCCTAACATTATTTGTCCAGCAATGGGCAAGTGATGTTGACCTTGAAGTGAACAACTTAAAACAAATGAAAAAGAAACTTCCGTATTTTGATATCAATTAATAATGCTGATTGAAGAAGAAATTATCATTTTTTTGGAACAGATGCTTTTTAATTTGTTAAGGGGAAGACATACAATGATTAGGATCAGGCCTTTTCACTTTTAACAATCCAAACCTGGCTTGATTTCAAATATCAGATGTATATGTACATTATTTTGATATAAATAAATAAATCCATAGGTTGGAGCTTAGTGTTCAAGGAAGCTGCTGACTCAGTTTAAATCCAAGGGGAAAAAGTCAATTCATGCCTTTCATACAGACATTCCCATTAAAAGAAAAAAGGTACAGTTTTGCATCAGATTTGGAAAAATTAATGGTCACATATGGAGTTGATAGGGAAAATTAAGGTCTATTTGATTAACTTTCTGTTTCATTTGGATAAAAGAAATGTAATAAATAATCAAGGATAAAGATATAAACAACCGTTTGGTAGATATTTGTGCCTGTAGAATCACTCAGGCACTGGCTTATTACTGACCATTCAAAAATTCTGCAACACATCGGTACATCACATGAGCCTGTGCGATCACACTGAGATTTCAGAGAGAAAATCGTTGCATCCAACAACTGTGCATAAGAGAACCACCTACATGTAACTTCATTGTTATCGGTAGATAGGCTGACCTGCCTAGTTTCTTCCAGAAATTGACATTCTTGCTACACCATAATGTCAAGTTGGCCGTTCTCTGGGGCAACCCATGGAACATCATGATGTTCAGTTATTTTACCAGGTATCTCTGGATACATAATAACAAATTTTTGTTTTAAAATTGAACATTGATTGCAAACGTAGTTTTCCAACAGTTCACACCAATAATGCAAGTGGCCTACATTGTCACGCCAGTCTGTTGTAACTAAGGACTAGTTATACCTGCAAGTGACATTCTTGTGTCGCCAAAACAACGTGCTAAATCCACCCATCAGGACTGTTTGGCTGGCAGGTCCAGCGTGCATTATGTCATGGTCTTGTCATGATGTCTGCCTGGCATTAGTTAGCGCTATTATCCCTGCTATAAAGCAAGCACTCATGACCATTCCAGCTGCCTTTCATAAGTATCCTCCAATAGATAACCAGCCAGGTTTTTGTCTCACCATCATCATCGTTGTTGTGGTCGTGGTCGCCGTCCTTGTCATGGTCGTTGTCATGATGTGGCAGTCTGCTTATTTGGCACATTCCATTATCATAAATGATGATAGTGGCCACCTTACCCCCCCCTCCCCCCCCCCAAAAAAAGGGGGGGGGGTGTTGGGGTAGAAGAAGGCTGGGGAAGCCATGGACTGGCGTCTCATATCTGCTCTTGCTGCCATGTTTTCTAGGGCCAGAGCTGAAGTGTAAAGTCCACTACACGCCCTCTCACTGCAGTAGTGGGCCCCTGGTCCCGGTGTAGCAGCCTGGAAGTGACCCTGCCTAGATGTGACCCCCATCACTTCTAGGCTAGCCTGGAAGTGACCCCCATCACTTAATTCTAGGCTAGCCTAGAAGTGATCCCGGGTAACTTTGAGGCTAGCCTAAAAGGAACCCACCCAGTCCAAGAGTGACCCCCAACACATTTTACCATAATATTGTGATTCAGATGAAAAATCTTCAGTATAAGAGTAATAAATGGAACTTAGTGTGTTCAATAACTTGGAATAACTATGACAACAGCAATAATACAATTTTCATTTGGTTCTTTAATTTACAGGACACAATCATAAGTTTATGAGACCCATTTCATCATAGTGGCATAAAAATTTCATCTAAAACATACTGACCATACATGTCTCAAGATTCAGTTGTATATATGCACTATGAATTTCAAATGTTCAACTTCACAAATATTCAATAAATCATTGAGTCAATATATTTATTTGATCTAATAAAGGATTGGACAGCTACAGAATCAATACATGTAACTTCATTTACTTGATACGTGCACAACTTTGCACCCATCAAGTTATTGCAAGGATATTTCACATGCCTACATATTCTATACTATTTCTTACACCTTGCCTGTACATTGAAAAATGAAACCATTACAAATTTAGAAGAAAGAAATAAATAGAACAGGAAAGACTTCATATCTGTAATTAATTTTCCTGAAACCATGTTTTGAGTGATTTTAAAAATGCATATTAGTAGAGCTGCCACATGGAAATACATTGATTAAAATATTGTTCCTTTGATGCAGGAAAAATTTTGCTCGAAGACTAGATTTAAGCTGTTAAACTTCTATACTAAAGAATTTCACAGAATCACAACATTATTGTAAAAATGTTGGGGATCACTTTTAGGCTGGGGGGATCCTTTTTAGGCTAGCCTCAAAGTGACCCGGGGTCACTTCTAGGCTAGCCTAGAAGTGATGGGGGTCACTTTTAGGCTGGGGTCACTTCTAGGCTCCTACAGGTTATATCTCCAAACGCTCATTGTCTGTGCTTTAACCTTTTAAAACACTTTCCTTCTACATTTCCCTTTCCTTTCCAAAAACTTGTCACTCTAGTTAACTCTGTACGTTCTGTTCTTATTCTGACATTCCATTTGTTTTCTCCCAGCACCCAATTAAAAGAGCGTTCTGTACAGATATGACCCCTTTCTTTCCTTCCAGTCACGCCCCTGTTAAACATAAAATCCATGCCTCAAGCTCTCCTCCTGAGCACAGAGCTTCCTCTAAGCCCTGATAGTTATGATCCTCATTCTGAGATTTCCTAAACATATTTTCCATCATCTCTCTTTGAACATCACACCATATACCAGCCAATGGTCTTCTGTCTCTTCTGCTACATTTCCCGGTGAAAGTCTGCATTCTATGTCCTTAAAATTGCCTCCGAGTTCGAATCCCAACCCACTAAGTTTTTCCCGTAGAGAATCTCTCCATACCTTATCGTATGCCTTTCTCAGAATATCATCTTTTCCTGGAGCTTTGCCTATTATCTCACCTGCTCTATAGCTGTATGTTCAATGCTAATGATCCTGTGGCACAAGTCAGGATCCTGTCAGTCCTGTCTGTCTTTGGATTGACATGGCGGCACTGTTCCCTGACCCCATTTTGAGTCATTTATCTCATCTCAGTGCCGTCTTAATGCCTCTTGTATGCTCTTGCCGCTCCTGTTTGTTCTCTTTCTCTGTATGTGATTTCTTGAGTTTCCCTATAGTAATCGCAGGTTCCATGTGTCTGTGCCAATTGTTTCCACATGATAACTTGCAAAGTTTTTGAACTATGGCTTTCATATTGCACAGGATTTTAGTCCTCTATAAGGGCTAGGATACATTAAAAGATGGGTAACCTTGACCCAATTCCCAAGGTCACAGAGCCACATTAGTGAATTTGGTGTCCGCATAATAACTTAAGAAGTTTTTGAGCTAGGGCTTTCATATTGGACAGGATTATTTTCGTTTTTTAGCGCTAGCTCAAGTTTAAGGTTGGGTGACCTTGACCCAATTTCCAAGGTCACAGAGCCACATTAGTGAATTTGGTGTCTGCATTATAAGCTTCTGAGATAGGGCTTTGAGATTGCACAAAATTATAGCCCCCCTGTAAGGGCTAAGTCAAGGTCAAAGATGGGTGACCATGACCAAATTCTGAAGGGCACAGAGCCACATTAGTGAATAAGGTTTTTGCTGTGATATCCGCATGAAAACTCAAGAAGTTTTGGAGCCAGGGCTTTCATATTGCACATCATTATGATTTTCTCTCCGACCAAGGTGAAGTTCAAACATGTGTGACCATGACCCAATTCCCAATGTCACACAGCCAATTTTTTTTAATTCAGTGTCCGCACAATAATTTATAAACTTTTTCATTTGTGGGTTTTATATTGTACATGTCTATAGTCCTCTATAGGGCCAAGGCTCAGTTTTAAACTTGAGTGACCTTGACCCATTCCTCAAGGTCACACAGCCACTTGTGTAAAATCCAGTCTCCACAATCACCAAATTTTTTAAGCTTATTTGCTTCTTGATGCTGGATTTTATGTTCAACCATTTATTACTGTATATAGCTGACTTGGAACCTGTATCCAAGGTCAGTTAACCAGATGTTCTAGGTCAGACATACAGACAGACCCTGCAGAGGATGTATACAGTAGCAACATAGGCTATAGTGACCATGTCTTCATTGACACTTCCTAAGGTAAGATACTATTCCTGCTGATGAGAAGTGATTCTCCTTCCACTAAGGCCACCCCAAATGCACTGGAAATGTGGCATTATTAGAGGAGTAAACTTCTAGCATGCAGCAATAGTTGCTGCCCTAAACTGTACCATGTTTTCATATGGCAGTCCCCTCAGTGGTGCTAGCACCACGATTACATCTAGTTGTTTCTGTTCTGGGTAACCTGTTTCCAGAAGATAGTTGACCCTTCTCCTCCACTTTCCACTATTATCTTTGTCATCTGTTCATTTTTACTAGCTCTTTTTTTCCGCTTTCATATCTGCTACCTGTTTTCTACATTCACTACTGTCTCTTGGTTTCTAGGAACTTGTTTTTAAGGGTCCGCCCTATGGGGGGGACCCTTTCTGTTTTTGGGTTGTCAATCCGTCCGAATGTCTATCCAGATGTGCACATTCTCGTTACCACGATCTACAGAATGCCTCCATGTATTTTGCCTCAAATTTGGCAATATGTGCTTACCTTACCTGGCACCATGAACTGATTAGATTTTAGTGTCACCATGACCTAATTTGAGCAAATGACAGCCTAATTACATGCTCATTAGGGCTTGCTAATGCAATATCTCCAGAATGGTCCAATGTATTTTGCTAAAATTTGGCAGTATGCTTGTCAAGCATGCCAAGATGAAGTGATTAAGTTTTGGTGTCACCATGACCTAATTTGGCAGATCCTTCAGTCAACTCTTTGCGTTGGAGGTATGTCTAGTTGTGGCTATTATAATCTCCATGCTGTATTTCTGACCCGCTTATTCTTGATTTTTCCTTTCAGTTCTGAGTCTGTTTTATATCCACCATTCTCAACTGGGACTTTTAACTCCCCCTCCTCCTCCTCCTCCTCCTCCACCTCATCTTCCTCCAATATTTTGCTACAAGCTCTAAACATCAATCTCAGTAGTTCACGATCCAGCAATCCAGTCACTCTGAATGTACAGTAGTTACCCGTTTTTGCACACAAAAACTTCAAGAAAAAGATGTAGCACTTTGATACCGAGTGAAATGCAGTTAGGAGACTGGCTGTAATACAGACACTGTCACATCATTAAAGACCAACTTGTCCAACACCCGCTGTGTATGTCAGGCACTCCCAATCTTACCAAAGATGACTACATTGGTTTTATGACACCGACTGTTTCTGGCAAACCCAAACGTTGTGATCAAGAAAATGAATAAGGGCCCTGCAGGGCTGATCCTGAATTGCCTTTTGAAAGATTTATGGCTGAAGGGAGCATTGTTTGTCCTGTCATTAGAGTCTGAACCATTATTTCTTGGAACTGCTTGGTGCCTACTGAGAAAAGCTCCGAGTTTCCTATATACATGTAGATCTGAGAAACCTATCCATGTCTTCTCCTATTTGCTCAATGTCAGGCTCCCTGGCAGTAGGATGGAATGATAAGCCTTTCCTTAACCCTTTCAGTGCCAAAGTTTGGACCCAGTCAACAGCTTTTCTCGGCATGCATTGGGTGCAACGAGAAAAGCTGTTGACCTGGGGTATTCTCTTTGTAACTATAGGCATACTGGTACTTGAATGAAAGGTCTTTTTATGAGGAATAGGAATCTGAGATCCTGATGATAATTCAGACTAGCCTGACTTCAGTAGATTGACTTTAGACATGATTAGAACTGAAACAGATAATACAATTTTTTGTGGTTCAGATCAAGTATAAGAAGATTTGGAAGGCATAGGAGAGGGGGGTCCCCTCCGCGACTCACTATGCTGAAAAAAAACAGTATCCACATCTTCAGAATGCATGCAATATACCTGTCAAGCCTCCCTAGACAAGAAATAGAGATTTTTTTTTTTTTTGCTTCCATGGTAGATATTATATATTTAACAAAGTGCAAAGAAGAACAAAAAATGGATTTTCATGGGGAATAAGCTAAATTTCTCTTAATTAAAAAAAAAAAGTCTGAAAGTGGGAGACTCCCACCAAATGGGTGAGACTTGGCAGGTATGAGTCAGGCACATCTAGGAGTTAACATCTCCATGCCACTGATCTTTGTTTTTACTTCTGTTCCATGCTTCAGGAACATAGGGTGGAGTCCTAGCATTTCGTACATTTCTGTGTCCTACGTGAAGTGTAAGGCAAAATTGTGCAGAGGTTCTAGGAAGAATTAATTTGATTCTGTTGATCCTACAGATGTTAGAAGTGGAAACCTGCAGGTGCAGGCTGGGGTGTTGGGGTGGTGGTGGTGGGGGGGGGGGCACTTCAGCCTCAACCAGTGCTCCCAGGTGGTGGTCCAGGGGTTGAGGCCCTGGAAAACTAAGAAGTTTTGATAATTGAAAGGTCCACGTAGAGACCCACCTATTCTGCAACTGATTTTTAAAAGTATATGTGTAATTTTTTTTTGAAGAATAAACAAATGGTTTTTCTGCAAAGTCTGTAAGGTCAATGATTTTGGGGGGAACTACCAATATTTCAGCAGTTTTGAAACCTTTGACGACATGTGCCTGTGTGCTTTTTCTTCAGTTGTGAAAGACCTGCATGTAGCGGCTTAAGCCAGAAAGTTATTGTTTGTGGAACAAAAAGGGGAAAACACTAAGTCAAAAATAACAGTTCAGGTGCATGAAACTATGTGTCCTTTTGTAAGATACAGAAATTACAAAAAAAAAAAAAAAAAAAAAATGTCTGGCAACTTATCCAGAAACAAAATAAATTCATGGTTTTTCTGAATTGAAGCTTTAGGTGCTCATATCTCTGGAGTTTGCAAACGCATAGATACCAGCACTACCTTTATGAAAGAGTACAGTGAGACTTGGACCGAGAGACCAGGCCTAGTTGATAGCCAGATTTTGGTTTTGCAAGACGACTGGTCTTTTCAGGAAGTATGAATAAGATAAAGATTACCAAGCATGGTACAATTAAAATTGGGCTTTTAAGCTTTTAAGACAAGCGATTTTTATTGAGGTTGTCTCTCAAAACAGGGTTTACTGTATAGTAACCTTTGTGAGCATGTGCATTCTAAATTTACATGTACGTGTACATATCTCCTGTCTGCTGAGCAGATATGGTATCAACCTGTAGACAATGATAACCAGTGTAAGCTTTGTCATATATTCTAAGCTCAGATTAGATACTTGAAACAAGCTGAAATCATGAAGTTGACACTATTGAATTGACTGACATAGAATCAAACATTTGATTGTGCCCACAATCATAAGCCAAACTAAGATTAAAATAGTCCCTTTGTGATTTCTATGCGCATGCATTGTTCCTTCTGTTTGAAAAGTAACCATGAGTAACCCGATACATGGCAGCTTTTGTGCAGTTTCTTTTCTACGGAGTCCAGAAGCCAACTGCGAGCCACATTTACAGTGATGTTTGTGGCCATGGTATTGTATGAACTCACGCTAATGACTTATTGGATGTATATGTACCAAGGATCCTATTACAGATGACATACAAAATGTGGAAAGGTTGGACAAAGGATAATGATCTTGTACAGCATTTATATAGCTGAGAATGTGAGAAGGATGATAGCTGGATATTCTAACTGCCAATTTTTTGCATCATGTTCATACAGATTCATGCTGTAATCATCACCTAACATTGATATCACCACCATGGTCTGCATTATCTGTAATAGTTAGGAAGTGGTTCTGGGCAAAAAGACACAAATACAATACTGCATTACTGCTGTTATAGTTGTTAACACCATTATATGTCAACACTGTCATTGTCATTAGTACTGTTATTAAAAACAAAATGTCATCACCACCACTACTGCCTTGCAACACTGTCATCATCATCATCATCATCATCATCATCATCATCATCATCATCATCATCATCATCATCATCATCATCATCATCATCATCATCATCAACATTTTTACATCCTCTTAAGCAATCATCTGCCTCCCCAGCGGCAAAGTACAAAATTTAAAATTACCCAGGATGCTTATCACCTTCATGATTTTCATCAGCATTATCATCCTCTGTAACATCCAACAAGAATATGGTATAAACCAATCTGAAGACTAATTTTTGTGCTCTCGGGAATACAGATTTTGGAATGTGCTAAAGGGAAGGAGCTGGAGACAAAAAGATGGAAACAACACACACTCAACCCTAAAGTGGCAGATGAAGCTGCCGTCGACTGGTCAGTCACCTTTTCACGGCATTTTTATACTAGAGTAGATTTTGACTCAAAATGTACAGCTTTCATCCCAATCGTACAGTGGTTCCTATCTCTTGAGAGACTAGTGCTATTGCCTGAAAACATGGTCTTACAACAGCAGGTGGTCTTTAATCACAGGAAATTTAACATGTGAAGCATAGGATTAATTGTCACTATACATTGCTCAAGAGAGGGACCACTGTATTATACCGTATTCATTCCAATAGTAGCATGCTGACTGCTAATGCAAAGATTTGCTGGAGCCGACGTGGTTTTAACAGAGTTTTGTGTTAATTTAATTTACAATATCACAAGCAATATTACACGTTACCATGGTTACGTAGAGTCCATATAACATAAAATAAGAGCAACGAACCCTCTTCCTTCATCAGAAGCAGCTAATTGTTTAAAATATTGAAAATAGTGAATTTAAAAAAAAAAAAGAAAAAGAAAAAGAATTTTTAATAAACCCTCCAAGATTAAAAAGTAGGGATGGGGGGGGGGCTCCTGTTAGGGTATGTGCTACAATTGGAATGAGTATGGTATATATAATATGATATGATATAATATATACATGTGTGTGTATGATTGAGAGAGAAAGAGATACCTACTCTTGAACAAGGCCCCCATTGTTGATTAAAAAAAAGTTGGATTTATGTGATTGTATAACGTGAAAATGTAACAGGCCTTGAAATTAAATTAAAATCATCTTCTGACCTACACTTAATTAACATGCTTTAAGATGAGTGCTGTATTTTATATGAATACATTTTTACAATTTGTACCAGGATGTCCTTTGAAATTAGTAGCAACCCAGAAAGTATATAGAGAAGAAAAGCAAATGCTGTATTATCCCTTTTGAAGTGAACAGGGCGCTTAGGAAATTTGACAGAAGTGGATCTCAATTACACATCTACATTTTGAATAGTGGTTTCTCACTTATAAGGGCTCTCAACTAGAATCCACCCCTCTCATAAGGCCACAATTAATCTTCATGCAGGAAATGTTTATTTCTGTTGCATGAAGGGCCATCCCTCTAATGTAACACAGTGGAATTGGCAGGTCTTGTAGATTTAGGTAAAATGGAGAATTTTTATTCTCTCTTAATCCAACAATAAGGGCAACATTTTAAACAACAGACCCGAGAAAATATAAATAGCATCACAGTTTACATGTGTTAACCATGTTTATTTATTTATTAATTTTTTTTTTTTTTCAATTTGCAGGATATTTTTGGTGGATATTTTGAATTTCTCTTTCTGGTCAGATGATGAAACCAAACAGTACTTAGTGAGATACAACAACCAGGACTGGACGGGCTATTGGTCCCTGTGCGCTGCTGTCAACCGAGCTATAGATGTATGTAATTACCCACAGGGCACCACTGGTCAGGGGATCACCTGACATGTGCTGACCAATCAGATGTGGCATGAGGTGTCACATGATCTTTCTTGACCAGTGATGCCCTGTGGAAGCTTAAGTCTGCTAGGTTTGTCACATTTGTTCTCATGCTTTTGGGCTCCAGGGTCTTGAGTCTGAGCACAGTGATGGGTGTACACCGCAGTGTGGTAGCTAGCCAGGGATGCACAGGTGCTGGACACTGCCAAATTCTCAAAATCAGGTCAGCTTTTATTGTGGACTCAGTGGATTTTAGCAAAATTATGACGCAAGGGATATACACCCTGTTTTAACCCTTTCCCCCTTAAACTGGCCAAAACGGGCTGGTGGTCAAATGTTATGTGCTTCAGTGTTTTCAACTTATTTCAATAGTAATGAAAAACAATTTTGACTGAAAATTGTAAATGATCCCTATTCAGATCACATGCCCCAGGTCAACAACCTTCTTTGGCATGAGTTGGGCACTTAGTGCCCAACTCATGCCAAGGAAAGTTGTTGACTCAAGCGTCAATTCAAGGGAGGAAGGGTCAAAGTTCGTGAACCCTGTTTTGAAGTTGGCACACCCAGTTTTGTCCATTTCTGCCTAATACTTCAGTGCACAGTACATGTCTTTGGTTATACCATCGTCAAGGCCTCGACGATCTATGGTTATACGTGGTTACTTCTTGAGTGCAGCCATTAGTGTGTGTATTCATTCCAAATGCCAGGCCATGCAAAAAATTCCTCAATCAAACCTGGAGACTGACAGTGACACTGTGTAAATTAGATTCATCTCAATTTCAAATGATAAGCAGCTTTGCAGAGTTATTTTAAGCCTGAGAAGCTAAAATACCATTGTTGCTGCCTGTCCTTTAAACAGAGATCAATATTTTTTTTGCGAAATAATTTGAAAAACTGATATCGTATGTGCACGGAGTCTACAATGAAAAATTAAGGATGTGCATCTATTAGGGCTTCAACTAGAACAAATATGGTAAAATGTATGTATAATGTACATGGCCAAAATGTGAAGCAACTTCTCCCTCTTGGGGTTAAGCTTATGTATAACATGGTTCCACTTTTGCTGCAGGTGTACCTGCCTGCTATTGAAGACCACTCATGCAACCGTAAAAAAAAAAAAAAGAAAAAACAAAAAAAAAAAAAGAAAAAACAAAAAAACAAAAAAAAAAACCCCACACACATAGCAGCTGCTCTGGAAGTACACATGCTCAATATAGAGACAGAATACCATTGTCCTCAAAGGGGAGTCTTGAAACTCAATGCATTCTGTCACAGGAGATGGTCTTAACAACACGTATCACTGAACACGCATTTTTAAACAATTTGTTTGAAATATTTAGGTGTGCATCCACAGTCCACAGGTGTTGAATTATCAGGGAAAGTTGAATCATGGGGACATGATGAGAGGCTTGCAAATTTTTGTATGATTGAATGAAAACAGTCTGAACAAAGATGTCTGAAAATTACTTTTACTGCATCAATTTTTTAAGAAATATTTCTTTGTTTTTGTTTTTGTTTCTGTTGGTGGCGACAGGAAGGGATCCCAATCACAGACCCCAAGTACTATGCCCAGATTACAAAAGAGCAGCTACAGCACGTGTTGAGATCAGACTCGGCATACGACATCCCCATGTCGGACCAGAGGATGCAGGTCCTTCATGAGGCAGGCAAAAAACTCCTCCAGGTCAGCGTTTTTTTCTGTCAATTTTACTAAGTCTTCAAGCAGAAAATTGTTTAAAACAGTTGAAGTATGCCCCCCCCCCCCCACTGATTCATTTGGCCCATCAGTACATGTATTATATTTTACAAGACTGAATTGTACCTTGTTGAAACAAAATTGTTCACCCATTAAATGGTACTATGATTGAAGTAGTGGGTAGAAATGTGATTATTTATTATTATAAGTTGTGAATAGCTGGACGTTGTCGGTCAATTTTTTACATTCAGTGAAGAAGTCAATCTTTAATTTTTACACATTTAATGTTACATGTATATGTATGCACATAGGCTATGCTAGGGCTCAGGGTAATAGGCAAGTAGCAAAGGTAAAATCAGTACACTGTAGTCCTGGTAATTTTAAAATACTAGATAAATCTACGGTGGATCTGTGAACATGTGCAAAGAAAATTTGTTTTGGGATTTTTACAAGTTCAAATCTCAGCCAAAGGCTAATACATGCATGTAAGTTCATGGGACAGTGGAGGTTCAGTGCCTAAAGGCTTCAGTCTGTAACTTTTGGTTTGCCTAGCAACAGGCAGCAGCAGCATGACTTGCCATCAGCACAGACTGTACACAATGCGTCTTATTGTTATTTGAACAAAAACTTGTGTTTTTGAGACATTGGGAGTAGGTAAATTAACTTAAATTCACTGTATTTTGATTTTCACTTATTTCATGGATGGGACAAAATTGTTAATATAAAGTCACATTGAAATAATATTTTATCATGGATTTAATAAGAACTGTGCTTGAAAAAAGTAAAAATTGAAACTTCAGTTTAACGACTGAAATGCAGAATCCACGAAAATTTAATATACAAGTGGAAATAAGCACAATCACAGTATATACAGTTCCTGTAATAACTTCAGCGAAATACAGGAGAAATAAAAACAAGAGCATTGTTTGTACAGAACGAGTTAAACCACTTTTAAAATACAGTGGTCCCTGTCTTCAGAGGCAACTCCAATGAGAGACCACCTGTCTTGAACTTAAGACTGTCGGTAACTTTTGTGGACACTTTGCATAGTAGCTTTCTTTGTATTTATACCTCCCATGAAAGACCACCTGTCTTGAGAGACCACAGTTTGGTCATCCCTGGGGAGGATATGTCAAGACAGGTTTCACTGTACTGACATAAAGAGTGGTCCCTCTCTTATAAGGCCACCCCAAAGGCACTAGAAATGTAACCTTATGGGGGGGGGGGGTTGGCCTCTCTTGAGGGTAATAAATTATAATACAATGAAAATGCCATACATAATGCATAGAAAAGTGGCCTTTGTCGAGGGGGTGGCCTCTCTTCGGGGGGGGGGGGGGGTCTTGTAAGAGGGGGACCACTGTAAGTAGTTAGACTACTTGGGGTAAAACAACCCTTTGTCATTGAGAAAATAAGTTCAAAGGAACTAGATGACATTTTACATGCAGGAGGTAGAAAGGGTAAGAGCGGCATAACCGGACACTTTTTGGTCACTAAGTGTCACCAAGTGTCACTAAGGGTCACTTGGTTCTAGACCCAGCCCCCGTTTGATAAAAAATTGGACAGTAGTCATGAAACATGCCGACATATGTTATGAAATTATGACCTAACTTTAGGTGGCCTCAATAGCTCATCACCTTGTCCGTCCAAACACTGGGCAGTACAAGTCGTGTGCATTTTTTTAAAGTTTAAGGATGCTGGTTTTGTATATGAAACAATAGTGTTTAAGAATTAAAGGGTGGTGATATGTTTTAATAAAAAAAAAGAACAAAAAGAGAAGCAGTTGAGAGCAGGAAAACCTGTTTGCTCCCGTCTTCCCACCTGTGGCTAGATCTACATCACTGCAGGTGACAATGCTTTTGACCACTCGCTACCTTTTGGCATTTGATACACAAGTGTGCTTGCATTGGCTGATGATTCACTGCCCATGTATTTGTGCAGCATGTCAGGATCATATTACTGCAGCTTATTTTTAATACCTTTGTTTGGTGTCACATTGCGTTAACTCTTTTGCTCAAATAACACATTTTCATGTTTTGAAAATTGTTTTTATCATGCCTTTCGTGAAAGGAGGCATTAAGGACAGCTAAGGCACCAAAAATAAATCCCAGTTTAATTGATCCTAGCTCAAAATGTAATTGTGTTTGGATAACAAATCATAATATGTGTAATCGCTGTACTCCAAAGAATTTATATGTCCCGTATTTGGGTATTTGTGATGTTAATTGTTGAATAAACAATTGAAAGTTGACCACAAAGCATCCACTCCATAAATGTCTATATAAGTCACTAATTATTTGTGATAAAATCATAATTACACTTGCATCTTAATCCTGACATACTGGCAACAAAAAAAATGATCCTGTGATTTTTTTATGTTTGGTTTAGTTTTTCAGTTATCCTTCCTTGAAGTTTGACATTTCAATTTTCCCTTTGATTTCCAGGATGTTAATTTTCTTCATTTTATAGAAAAAGAATGCTTGAAGCAAAGTTTTGAAAATGGCTGAATCGTTTTTGCAGTTCAGACATTACAGAATCAAAAGCTGCTAACCGGATTAAATTTCACCTAGTTGTTTTCTAGGAATAACCATTTCTAGATGGGGTTCTCGTCATATTATCCTGTCTGAGAAAACAAGCTTCAATGGCCTTTGATGTTGATCATTTGCCTCTGAAACAATACCGCTTGCTCAAGTTCAGCTGATATTTGTACAAAATTGAGTAAACATCGTCCCTTAACATTTGGTGAGGTTGTCAATCAATTATTGGCCAATCACATGAATAAAAAAAGCGCTTTTGAAGTATGGAAAACATTGTTCAGCGATCTGTCAAACGGCAACAGCAACAACAGTTTCAAAGTGTGATGTCATGGAGGTGGCCCTTCGAGCCCCGTGACCTCAAGCCTGGCAATGAAAGTTGTGTTGCCTTGCTTAGGTGGGGTCGGCCTAATACGGCTGCTCGTGGTCAGTGGACGGGTGGCGGGTTTGGTCTTCTGCCCCCTGCCTCTTCATCCGGTATTAGGGATAGTGTTTTATTGTTACAGTATTTAATCCTATCTATATACTTTATGTTGTTAGCTTGTTAGACTTGTCTGTACAATTTACGTAGTTAGCTTAATTGTCATTATTTTGTACTTATTTTCTCAATGGGTTTCATTTCTCTTTCCAACCTGAGTTTTGTATGGCTATTGCGTATGTTTTTTCTTGTGTTCATGTTTATGCTTATTTCGATGTATTTATTTGTACTTTTATTTCCCCATCCTTAGGTTTTGATAAAATATTATTATGTACATGGGTACTGTTGATTAAAGGGCCAGTTTTTTTCATGCCTGTCTTTGGTGTGCAGGACCACTAGGGTAATGCACAGTGGCACGGGCTTTGAAGGGACGTCGTCTGACAATTGCTGCTGCTCCTGGACATTTAAAGTCTCCCTTGATTTGAATGCAATATAAGCAAAACAACTATAAAGTAAACCACTTAGGCTGTGATATGTTCATATGTTTGCATCTTTTCCCTGCCCACAAACATACTTCGGCATGCCACCAGATTTCACATTGTCGCCTTGATATCACTCTTGTTTTGCCATGGATCGTTGCCACCTGCAGCCATGTGACAGACTGTCAAATATGATTGACTGGTGGCATTGTTCCTTTAGGTGGCTGAAAACCAAAAGAGTGACACATGGACATTCAGATGTCCACAACATGCCTCTGTGGTTTTTTTTTGCATTTTTCTCATATTTGTACTTTAGTTAGGACCTTGAAATTTTGCCAACTTATAGAATGGACATTTTCTTGTAAAAACTGTTAAAATTTCAAAATCGCCCATGCAAAGGATTTTGGTGTCTTAGATAAATTTTGAGGGTTTTTTATTTGATCTGCTCAAAAGCCCATCCAGTCACATTTGTTGCTGCAGCACCCGCAGAATGCCTGTGGTAGTGATTTTTCACTCAAGTTTTGCACAAGGAACCTCGGAAAGCAAAGGTAAATTGCATGGATCATTGGGACCTTATTTAGTTTCACAAATGACCCCTAACCACTGGTAAGAAACATAATTCGACTTGATGATACAAGAAAAACAACTTTTTTAAGCAATCTGATGGGACAAGGGCTATGGATGAAAGAGGCTGATGATCTTTCACGTAAGACTAGTTTCGATGCTTCTGCAAAGTGAAAAAAAAAGAAAGAAAGGAACCGACAAATGTTTAGTTCGAGTTCAATTAAAATATAATGAGCATGGTGATTTATGATAATGACAATTATGGCCATGGCAATAAACACACAGAAACTGCCAATAAGATGCAAAGGTGGAAGCAATGATTATGTGTCAGACAATGGAACTGTAGGTTCAGTTTTCTCCCAAAACAAATTTAGTGGAAATTAGGAACATTAGCAATCTTGGTTGATACCAGACAATCTATCTTACATCTGTCTGGTTCCAGTACGCTCAAGGTACACGTAAGACGTGGGCAAAGCATTTTGAGTTTTTGAAAGTTACGGTCCTTTATGGGTCAGACTGGTTTACTGTTACAGTGAAACCTGGCTGGAAAGGTCATCCTGTGGGACATGGCCACATTGTGGTCTCTCTAGACAGGTGGTGTCTCATAGGAGGTATGGATAACATAGAAAGTACTGAGCACTATATATCCTGAAAGGGTGGTCTTTCAAGGCAGGTGGCCTCTTGTTGGAGTGGTCGCTCAAGACAGGTGCCACTGTATTTTTTAACTCCATCCACAATAAATCTGTACACATTGTGACAAAGGGCTGGAGTGTTACTGGTAATTAAGTCCAGTTGTATTTTTCATTGACACAACTGCAGCATAACTGACTGGTCAATGAGAATACCACAGTATTTAAGTTGATCACATTCAGTATTTGAATTACAGTTCTTTTTATAGGTATTTAAATATATCACACCCTGCAGCATAACTGACGGGTCAATGGGAATACCACTGCTCTTAAGTTGATCATGTCTGTATTTGAATTACAGTTCTTTTTATAGGTATTTAAATATATCAAACCATATTTGATTTCAACCAGATCCAGTGTACCCCGTTAGGTAAAAAAATCTGATGCCACTGCTGAATGAAAAAATGTGAGACCTCTAGGCTATGTACATGATGTAAAGTGCCGTGTTGCTGTGTTTATACTTCAGGACTATGGTGGTTCATATGTCAATGTCATCAAGCAGTGTGACCACAGTGCTCAGAAACTTCTGCTTCTCTCTGTGCGGCAGTTTGACTCTCTGCGTGATGAAGGGGTCTTCAAAGGCAAGCGTGGTAAGTTGTGGACGCAGTTTTTTTGACGTGGCTGTGTCAGTCGAGCACTCAAATATTCTAGAGGGTCACGTACAATGATTCCTTCTCCAAGAAAAAAAAAATGCAGCGTTGAATCGTGCACATCATTTTTCTCAACCCTTTCTCAATTAAAGCGACCAAGAACTTGCTGGGGATCAAATGTTGTCTGCTCCAGTGTTTTTGACAAATTTCAACGTTAATGAAAAACATTTTGAAAGAGAATTGTAGAGGAGACCTCTCAAGGTCACATGACTCAGGTCAACAGCTTTCCTTGGCATAGATTGTGCACTTAGTGTCCTACTGTTGCCAAGGAAAGCTGTTGATTCAGTGCTTAGTTAGGATAAATGTTGCATGACATTACGGTGGCACTGGACCCTTCAGCGTTAAGTTTTGTACGATTCTGAAACTTTCATGGTGAATGAAATAAGTCTGATTTAAACATAATTTCATTCGTACAATTAGAGAACAGGGCTGTGCCTGATACAGACTCTAATGACATAAAATAAAGAAGAAGAGAAAAAAAAGCACAAAAAACAAACCCAGAACAAAAAAAGAAAAGATAGAATCAACACAGTTAAATCAGAATGACGAAACAATGCATCAGACAACATATGATGAACATATGACACTGGACATTTGTCGAAACAAAACGAGGGTAAATGCAACAGAACCTCACAGAGAGCAGACCGAAGTCAACATCGGTTAGGTTAATGACAAGACAGGACAAACTTGATCGCAAAGACAACAGGTGGGATGACCTAGAAACAACTTCCACATTAATTAGGAAAGTGAGCCTGAAGTGGATTCAACCTTATTAGACTTTTCAATAAATGAATGGACTGACAGGAATATTTTGAAATTGCCAGCATGGGAACACTCACTTTAGACTTGCTCAAGTCTCACTGGACTGTCTTCCATATTTTATTTAAAATCAAATTCATTGCCAAATTAAATTTTAAGTAAACACACGTCGTAGCTTTACCTAGCTGATTGGCGTGGAATGTGTATATAACCAGATAACATTGACTCCAGATGATTAGCGCCGGGCGGTCTACACTGTGTTTCTTATCACACAGACAAGCGAGCGGTCATAACGCACTCCTCTTCAGAAGCTGTTAATTGAGCTACTGTGCAATGAAGGATTAATTGCAGTGCACCGCGTCAGGCAGAGGGCGTCCAGTGAGACTTGTCAAACTTGCCGGCTTGTTGCTGCTATGAATTATTCATGAGCAGTCAAGCACGTGACAGATTCAAGGCCGTCTCAAATTCTTTGTGTTGACTGTTGTTTATTTACATGCAAGCATGCACATTTTATTGTAGAGAAACGTCAGTTCTTGCCGATGGCTATTTCGAGCGGCGTTAAAATGAATATTTTCCTTCTACGATGATTTAAATCAATGACCGGGTCGTTGCTTGTGACAATTTGAATGATGTAACTTTGCAAAACTGCGCAAAAATAGAGTGATTTCATCGTCTCTATCTCGATTTTTTTTGTCTCCGCGCCATGTTGTTTATATCGTTAGAATGCTCAGAACCTTGTCTATTTTAACAACAAGCTCTCCCATTGGCTGAAACAAAAGTATTTTAGCGGGAACACCTTCAAAAGTGCTTCTATTTCAAACAGATGCGTCGTTATTTTAGTCGGAAACTTCAAGGGCCCGATCACATAGTGTTCGCTGTCTAATCAAAAAGTTTTTCTATCGCTGTTTCATTCTGTAGAACTCGCTGCCTCGTGTTGTGAAGTCTGGCTTGAAAGATGGGTGACATTTGTGTGAACACAAGTGGTTTAAACATATTTTATTCGTAGAATACAATTGGGAAGGAGGGCAGAGTGACAAGTGACGATTACGGACAATTTATTAAAGCAAGGAACAAAATTTAACGCTGTAAATTGGTGAGAATGATAACATATACCACCACTGTACCAGTCTTTCCGTACAATAGAGTAGAGGGTCCAATTTTTTCACGGAAAGAGAGTAAAATACGCCAGCCGTAGGTAAATATGGCTCAGGTGAAAATACCGCTGCCACGTGTTTATCATGCTGACAGTTTGTCAGTAACTGCGATAAAGTGTGTTTATGGACTATTTTCTGCAGCAACAAGCTCTACCAATATAGTTGAATGGCAATTATAACACACAACCGATCTTTAGAAAAAAATAAAAGAGGAATCATCGTTCGTGACGCTAACCAAGAAAAATGCACGGACCGGTACCCATGCAATTGTATTCACACAGGTTTGACCGCTCTGATCAAATCGTGATTGAGATCAATATATTTCCATTGTAGGGTGTAGGGCAAGAGTTTTTGTTTAAATTGACAAAAGAGCCACATAGAAATGTAGAGGTCTTACTCAACAAAACTTAAATCATGACGTGTATCATTTTGCATTAATGCAAAAATAAAAAAGTTGTGGCACTGATTTGACTTCTAAGATCCCGCGAAACCCCGGATGTTGTGATGTCACTCCCACCGAATTGATGGTAGTCCAGAGTGGGCTTGTGCAAGTTTGACAAGTCCCTGGTGTCGGCAGCCGGAGGGAGACGGTCAGCTTTGTCTCGCTTGAGTGGCCAGTGACTAGCCATGCATTCATCGAAGGCAACTTTCCACTCGCAATGATAATGGGATTAGAACTGACCAGGACTCAATAGCTGCTACTGTTGAAACCGACACGGCGGCAGTGTCGACCAGTTAAAAAAAATATAATAATAATAGTAGGACCTACTTAATAACACCGTGTAGTTGGCATAATATTACTAGTATTCAGTTAACTTTGTGGAGGGGAAAATGTATCGCACTTCTGGGAAGGACCGCGGGATGGGAAAATAGGGACATGCACCAGGGACTTGTGCAAGTCTACACTCACTTGAACCATAAAGCATTGTTTTCAATGTATTAGATGTGAATATAAAAATGATAATGACAATGATGATGATGATGATGGTGGTGGTGGTGGTGGTGGTGGTGGTGGTGGTGGTGGTGGTGATGATGATGATGATGATGATGATGATGATGATGATGATGATGATGATGATGATGATGATGATGATGATGATGATGATGATAATGATGATGATGATGATGTCGTCTGCACCTCAGCAATAGATTTTTTTAAAAAATTAACATTACCACATTTTTGTTTCGGTTCAAAAGAAAATTTAATGGATAAAGTTAGTGTGTGTGTGTGTGTGGGGGGGGGGGCTAATCTGTTGATTAAAGTGTTTTTTGAAGTCCAGATCAATGCAGACCCCTTTGGCCAAGGCTGCAAGGAGAAATGGGAGTGAAAACCACCCTGCCAAATGCCTCTAAGCTGGTGTTACCAGATATTTGCCCCCCCCCCCCCCAAAAAAAATAAAAAAAATAAAAAAATGGATAAGCCCTCTGGGTATCTGTAGCTGAGGTGTACACAGCATAGGTTTCATGTTCTTTTCTAACAGATTTTTTTGAGCGGTGAAACAATTCTTTTCTTCTTTTGATGAGCCACAGGCACATGAGCCAGATTATTTGTACAAAGTACATGTGTGTGATGTGTAAAGGACTGTTTAGCGGGCTGCAACCCATGCACAGTCTTCACTGTAATGTGGATAAATAAATGATACAATTGAAAGAGATACAAAGAGGTCTCAGTATTTAAGCTTTGTGGTCAGTGTATTAGATTTTAATAACAAATAAGCCTGCAGAGACAATATTCATGGATGATAGCATAAAATTGTCACACTCCTTGAAAGATGATCTCACTGATAATTAAATCTTCACAGTATGGAAAGATATTTGCACGAATCAAAGCAATCTTCACATGGGACATTTTTGGCTGGAAGCACAAAATCCTCCTCCTAGGGACAAAGACTTCTCTAACAATAAATCCTAACCCGATTTACAGGTGTTTCATGGATTTTAGAATCTTCACCCTATGGAGAAAGGTTTCTTGGAAAACAAAGTCTTTTCACTGTGGATGTTACCATGGTTACAGCATGGAGCAACAGTTTCTTTTTCTCCATGATGCCACTGTACTTATGATGGAGATCTCATACCCAAAAGGGTAACACTTATATCGTCAGCATTTGAACAGATCTCGCAGGCAGTAACGCTCAATCTGCCTGCATCCCGCAGAGAAAAACTGCTGAATACCTTGAACATTGAGTTTACAAAGACAGGTTTTGTTGATGATGACGCCTATTATCCTACAGAGGGAGATTTCACCAGTAATATAATGCTATCAGCGTTCAAAACAAAGGCTTATCTACTGGTCCAAGATAAGTTAGTGTGATGTACCTGTGGATGTTTTATATTGAGTCTGGACTGCTGCATACCTGTTAGCTCGCTCCCCCCCGCCCCCCCCCCCCCCCCCCCGCCCATTGAGCAGGAATCTTCCACTTTTGAATTCTTTTAGTGCCAATCACATCTACAGTTGATCTATTAAAGTCAAAGTACCAGTAGTCTGAATTATCATTAGGATTTCAGATTCACATTCCTCTTAAAAAGACCTTTCATTCAAGTACCAGCATGCTAAAAGTTCCAGAGACAACATCCCAAGTCAACAGCTTTTCTTGGTGCGCATTGCGCCTAATGCATGCCGAGGAAAGCTGTTGACTCTGTCCAAAATATGGCACTTAAAGAGTTAACCCTCATTTTTGGGCCTGTCAAGAGAAGTTTGGCTGATTCTGGCCAATAAAAGCCCATTTTGTTTCTTTGTTATTCTTTGTTACCTATTAAAATTTCCTCCATGGCAGCACAAAAATCTAGTTCTGGTGAATGGACGTTGACGCATATGGTGCAACCAATTTATACTGTACAGTGAAACCTGTCTTCAAAGACCACTCCTTAAGATGACCAGATTGTGGTCTCTTAAGACAGTGCTCTCTCTCAGGAGGCACGTGGTAGATAACATGAAAAACGCATGCAAACTATTGAAAAAATGTGGTCTTTCAAGACAGGTGGCCCTTTAGTGGCATGGTCACTGAAAACAGGAACCACTGTATTTTGATTGACATATTGCCATCATACTTGACAGTTATGCAGGCTTGCAAACTGATGAAAATTTTATTCAGGTCTGAGACTGACTAAATGTTCAGTGTATAGAATAATTTTACCAATGTTAATACTATTAACTCTTTAAGTGCCAAATTTTTGGACTGAGTCAACAGCTTTTCTCAGCATGCATGGGGGGGGGGGGGGGGGGGGGCGCATGGGTGGCTTCGAGAAAAGCTGTAGACTTGGGATATTTTCTCTGGAACTGTAGGCATGCTGGTACTTGAATGAAAGGTCTTTTTACGAGGAATACGAATCTGAGATCCTAATGGTAATTCAGACTAGTTTACTTTAGTAGATCGACTTTCGATGTGACTGGCACTGAAAGAGTTCAAATGTCCACCATATGAAAAGAGGTTTTATACGTCACACTACTTTTACACTGGTGCTTGCCTCAGCATTGACAAAGCTGCAATCAGTGACTTATGATTAACTTAGTCGAGCCCGTGGTTAGTATGTGATAATTACTAAATGATGTGACATATGTTTTTCCAGTGGCCTTTTACAAACGAGCGCAAATCTTGATTGCTGACATCTGGGCATGTTTTGAAGGCAAGGGCCTTGGCAAATTTACTGACATTGATGTAATCACCATGTTTGCAGATTATAGGTAAAGCACCCATCAATTATTACATAATTTCTTCAAAATTTCAAATTGTATGAATATGATTTGTTCCTTTCAAAAATTAATTTGCTATAATGATTTAGAGCTATGCAGTTTTTCAGTGAATGGTATGGAATAGGACTTTGCCCTTGTAATATTGGACTTGATAGTGTTCAAATGGTACGTGGGCTTACAGAATTAGGTTTGTTAAGTTTCTCTTTGTATTAAATAACAATACAAAGATTTTTTTCCATGTTAAGTATGCAAATGATAGCCATATTGGAAAACATACACAAAAACTGTTTGAAGTTAATTCACCATCAGTGTCAAACTCCCTCATATTTTACATGTGATTATATCTTGGTTAATTTATTGATATCTAACATCTTAAAGTGTAACTATGATTGTTTAGAATCTGTTGACTTGCTAATATGCTGATATATGATCATTTTATAAGTTGACATTTTTCTGACGCTGTTACAGAATCCCGCAAGCACTTGTATGGTTTGGTGCTCTCAAGTACTCAGACCGGCTGCTAGAACTGCTCAACAGAAGTAAGTGTTCTCTTTCGCAAAATGACTGCTCCCTCATTAGTATTTTGTCATCATTTAAGAATTAAACTTCCTCTCTAGTGTAATTACGGGCGCATGGTTGCAGTTTGTGTGACAGGCATTTCTGATGACGCGCTACCGCGCGTCATCAAAGAAATGCCTGTCACACAAACTGCAAACATGCGCCCGTAATTATATTAGAGAGGAAGTTTAATTCTTATATTTACATTTAACATCAATTTCTATTGACATAAGAGTAAGTATTATCATTGATAGTTGATTTGAAATCGGTTTTAGCTTGTTAATTTACAAAAAATCGCCTTTTTGTTTACTAGTGGGAGGAGCCAAGTAGGCGGGGCTACTACATCAGCCATCAGTTGTCAAGGCAACTCCTGGAACACAAAACTAGGAAAAAAATAGTTCCGAATAACACAACAACTTTATTTCAATAAAGCTTGCAAAACCGGTAAAAGAAAACATTTAGGCAAGTTTTGACGAGTAGATAATGCAATTCTTGATCATCTGATACCGTCTGCCCATTATGCTTAGGCCTATGAATCAAACACTTCGGAGGCGCTAACAATTGGGAAGTGAAAATAGTCCCAGGCCAAGCATGAGGATATTATTGCGCAGGACGTTGGTTGCACGAGATGCTCTAGTGTAACCATTGCCTCATGAACTACAATACCGTTCCTATTCTTTGAATGCTAACAAAAATAACAAATGTAAATATTTTATGATGGTACAAAGGTTACTGTACATGGGAGGGGAGTGATGACTTTGATTTTGTCATTTAAGCTCTAAGTGTAGATGTTGCTGATGACCCCTTTTAGTGACAGCTAACTCTTTCAGTGCCAAATTTTGGACCAGGTCAACAGCTTTTCTCATCGTGCATTGGGCGCATACAATGCACAACGAGAAAAGCTGTTGACCTGGCATATTCTCTCCGGAACTTATAGGCATGCTGGCACTGGAATTAAAGGTTTCTTATGAGGAATAAGAATCTAGGATCCAAATGATGATTCAGACTAGTTTGACTTAAGCAGATCGACTCTAGTTGTGATTGGCACTGAAAGAGTAAATCAGCGTTAGTCAACCATTCATCTTTGTCAGGTGTCTGAGCTCTAGTTTTGAAGTGTACAAGATTCAAGATTGCAGCGTAATTTGGGAATTAATGTCATGTCAATTCACATACCACAGGAGCTACTTTATTGGTCTCAGTTGGGATTACATTTACATATGGATGACTTTTGATTCATCTGCAGGGTCATGCATAATAAATTTTTGTTCAGTTTTGGGTGGGATATATTTTCAATGCAGTAGTGAGATGTTTGAAGCCTTAAGATTATAGACCTTGAATAATGTAAACCACCATCTCAACTGAGCATGCTCAGTCACAGTTTGATCCCTAATTGGGTCAGAGGTCATTAGGGATAAATTCTAATGAAGCCAAACCAAAAACTGTCAAAACATATGTTTTGGGAAAAATTTTGCCCTGGTGGAAGTTTCCCTGGTATTTCTTATTAGTACGTTGAGAATTCTGTGAGAGCATTTTCAGAGAAATATACACAAATTTTCCCCAAAAAGGGAAAGTTTGTTACTGGTTACCCAGGAAACTTTAGTGATTGAATGGGAAAAGGTTGCTTCCTGTCTCTCATGACCTGTGACCCACATTTTGCTGCTCTGAGATGTCAACATTGGTTTATTACGAGGTAAATGGACTACATTCGCATATTATGCACTCCAGAGTGTGAATTGAGCTTAAGCTGCTTGGGAGGCAGACCGTTTGGAGGGCCCACAAATATAATGCCTGCCAAGCGGCCTAGTACTACACAACTAGTGTAACATGCATAAACAAGAGCATTACAGTATGCTTCGCAGGCAACATGTATGACATATACATGTAACTAGCCTTGGCCTCTTTGTCTAGGTTGCTTAACAGGGCAACTTGAATTTCTCTGGCTTCGTGATGAAACTGGTAGGTTGAGCAGTATTTCAACCACAGTTTTAACCCTTAAAGTGCTAATCACCGCTACAGTCATTTTCTCGTTACCACTAAACATGTACACGTAATGATTAAAAGATTCATATTCCTCACCTTGTATTCAAATACCAGCAAACCTAGTGTGAAGCAAAAAGTGGAGATGGAGCATGTGAGAGGATTATACAAACTTGTTTAGCAGGTGGTGATACTCTGGATCCCTGATTTTAACAAATTTGTCAATTTGGTGTCGGTTAATGCATGCATTCCTATTGATTATCATGCAAGTCAATGGGGATAGCAATAAAAAAATTCACATTTTTCCTTCTTCAAAACTGTGGACCAGATCCACTTTAAACTTGGTAGAGATGTACCTTGGGTTGGATGCTACCAAGTTTATCTAAATGGTCGTGCTCCAATTATTTGTAGATTTTTTTGAATTTTTTATAATTTTTGGTGCATTTTTTGGCAAAATCTCAAACAATCTTTTCCGAAGCTGCACAGCCAATCGCTGTGACATTGAATAGCAACACTTCTGGGGAACACCAGACCTTAATTTGTTCAACAGGTGGTGCTGTGATTTTTTCCAATTAAACAAAAATCATACATGTTAAGGTTATTTTTGACTTTTTCTCCAGAACTGTCACTCAGATTGCTCTGAAACTTGGTTGAAATGTAGCTTGTGGGAGAAATAAACAAAGGTGTTCGCTTGCTTGGGGGGGGGGGGGACTCTGTATTCCTGATATTTAACTAATTTTTCAATTCGGGTACCTGTCAGTTAATGTGAATATTCCCATTGATTGTCCTGTGAGTCAGTAGAGATTGCAAGGGAAATTCACATTTTTCACTTCCTTTCCAAAATCCTCATCCCCTGGACCAGAATGGGACTTATTATGGGTTGAATATTCAATTTTATCTGAGGACGGGCTTTTCACACAGCCCTCTTGTTTATTCTCCAAACTATCAGTCAGATCCTCACCAACTTGGTTGGGATTTATTTACCTGTGACCTCTTCTAAAGTTTGCTCATGCTCCAGTAATTTTTTGAGTTTTTATGATTTTTTTTGGGGGGGGGGGCTAATTTTTTTTTAGCAAATGTTTTTGTTTTTTGTTCACTTTTTTTAAAAAAAAAAAAAATCTTTTAAAAGCATTTCTTCAAAACTGCCTGGCCAATTTCTTCAAATTTCTTTGGGTAATCAACAGGTTGAACTGTGATATCCTTTTTCTTTCTGTTCTTTTGCTCAGCTGACTCATCAGCCAGCTGAGTTTATAGAATGATCAGAAGTGCATCATATACTGTCACCATTCACATTTACCTTTTCGACTCCTCTCCAAAACGGTTGGTCAAATCCTTCAAATCCTTGGTGGGAGTCCACTTTAGATAGGCCTCTTTCAATTTTGTTCAAATGGTCATGCTCCATGCTTGTTCGCTTAATCTTTTTTTTTTTTTTGTATAATGTTTGGCAAATGTCTGTGAAACCTCTTGGTCCAATAGCTTTAAACTTGTATAGGGACACTTCTGGGGACCCCAAGACATTAAGTTGTTCAGCAGGTGGTGCTGCAGTCAAAAGAATGAATTTTTGTGTCTTTTTTGCATTTTCAAATTCTCCAAAACTGTCCATCAGATTGTGCTGAAATTTAGAATAATTATACCTTGTGGAAGGGTCAGACGAATTTGTTCACTAGATGGCAATGCTCCAGGACCCTGATTTTTAAAACATTTTCTAGTTCAGGTAACTATTGGTAAATGCATACATGTACATTCTTATTATGCCCCCCTTTAAAGGACGCAGGGCATAAAGCTTTGCTCATGTCAGTCGGTTGGTAGAGAGAATGTGGTTTCTGCACAATAACTCAAGAAGTTTTTGAGACAAGACTTTGATACTGCCCAGGTATCTACTCCTATATAAGGGCTAGGGGAAGTGGAAAGATGGTTGACCTTGACCCAATTTCCCAAGGTCACGGAGTTACTATAGTAAATTTTTGTTTCTGCACAATAACTAGAAAAGTTTTTATTATAGGACCTGTATATTGCACAGGATTATAGTCCCCATTTAGGGCTAGGTCCAGTTTGAAGATGGGTGACCTTGACCTCAGTTCAAAGGTGAGAAGGCCACTTTAGTGAACTTGGTTTTTGCATTGTAACTCAGAAGTTAAGTAATGACATCAGTATTGCACATGGTAATAGTTCTGAATTAGGGCTTGGTCAGCTTGATAAAAGATGGATGACCTTGACCAAATTCCCAAGGTCACCACCTAGAGTCCTATAAGTGAATTTGGTTTCCGAATGATAACTTTATTTTTTTTTGACCTAGGGCTTTCATACTACACAGGAATACAGCCTTCTATAAAAGCTAGGTCAAGTTCTGAAATGTGTGACCTCATGAGTCAATTCCCAAGGTCATAGAGCCACATTGCTGAATTTGGTTTCTGCTTAATACCTGCAGAATTATTTTGAGCTACAGCTTTTATTTTGTAGATATTTGTAGTCTTCCATTAGGGCCAGATCAGCTTTAAAGAAGGGTGACCTTGACCTAATTTCCAAGGTACCAAGGCCACTTTAGTGAATTTGGTTTATGTATCCACTTCCCAATGCAAGGTCATGGGTGCCCCATTTAGTACTATCAACATGGTAATAGGAGATATGCATATTAATTTCCCGCCACAACTGCATAGTATTACCTGATTGCCTAGTCTCGCTTGGCCTGAAATGGCGAGATATGGGACGGTACCTGTGGGGACAAGTGGAGTATTACTAATATTCTGGAAATAAAAAATATTTATTAAAGGCAGATGGAAAATTTCTTTTTATATGGTTCGGGAAATACTAGATGAATACCAGTTTGGCATTTGTGAACTTAAAAAAAGTTCTAAAAAAAACCCCCGCTAATTTTGTGAGAAATGAACATATGGTCCTGTCTGTGACAGTGATGGGACCTGCATGTCCCCCGTGATCGCCTGGCATCAAACCCGTGCTTTGTGGCGGGAAATTAATATGCGTACGGCGTATTGAGGGCACACAAAATGACAGTAGGGGGCATCTATGTTTTACAAGCATGTCTTGTTGATTACAATGTAAACCAATGGACACTGCAGTGTTTATTTACATTTTTTCCAAACCATAAGTCAGGGTTACTTCAAACACAGTGAGGATAATACCTATATAATTTTCACTAACTTATTCAAATGGCCCCACTCCAATAATATTTTTTTGATTTATCATAATTTTTATATCATTTTTACCTCAGCTGACTTGTCAGTCAGCTCAGGTTTTGTGAGGGTCCGTCGTCCGTCGTCCGTCCGTCCGTCCGTCGTCCACAATTCACATTTTCGACTTCTTCTCAAAAACCGTTAGCCAGATCCATTTCAAACTTGGTGGAGATGTGCCTTGGGTGAGTCTCTACCAAGTTTGTTCAAATGGTCATGGTCCAGTGCTTTTTGGATTTTTAATGAATTTTTTTGTTCTTTTTTGGGTAAATCTTAAAAAATCTTCTTCTCCAAAACCGCTCACCCGATTGCTTTAATATCACATAGGAACACTCCCTGGGACTCCTAGTTCTTAATTTGTTCACCAGGTGGGGCTGCAATTTTTTTCTAATTTTTTATGAATTTTTGTGTGTTATAGCTATTTTCGACTTCTTCTCCAGAACCGTCACTCAGATTAAGCTGAAACATGGTGGATATGTTCCTTAGGGAAGGGCCAAACAAAGTTGTTCACTATGTGGGAATGCTGCGGATTCCTGATTTTTAATGATTTTTTCAATTCGGCTCCTTTGGGGTAAATGCACCTTTCCTATTGATTACCATGTAAGTCAATGGGCATTCTAATGCTAATTTACATTTTTGACTTCTCCAAAACCGTCATCCAGATTTACTTCAAACTTGGTTGCACTGTCCCTTGGGTGGGTGTCTACCAGGTTTGTTCCAATAGTCATGTTCCAATGAATTTTGGATTTTTTTATGATTTTTTTTCAAAAATCTCAACAAAGCTTTTAATAGGAAAGTTTAACATCGGGATTTCTTGTAACGGTCATAACTTAAATAGTATTGGCCAGATTTACTTCAAACTTGGTGGAGATGTGCCTTGGGTGTATCTCTACCAAGTGTGTTCAAATGGTCACGCTCTATTGATTTTTTGATTTTTTATGAATTTTTTTGTTCTTTTTTGGGGCAAACCTTTAAAATTCTTCTCTGAAACTGCTCACCCAAATGCTTTGATATCTTACATAGACACTCCCGGGGACACCTAGTTCCCAATTTGTTCACCAGGTGGCGCTGCAATTTTTTTATGAATTTTTTGTATGGTTTTGCTATTTTTCACTTGTTCTCAGAACCGTCCCTCAGATTAAACTGACATGTGATGGATATATTGTTGTGTAAGGGTCAAACAGTTGTTTACAATGTGGCACTGCTTTGGATTTCTGATTTTTAAGGATTTTCAATTCGGGTACTTATCGTTCAATGCAGCTTTCCTGTTGATTACTATATAAGTCAATGGGCATTCTAATGCTAATTCACAGGACAACTGACACGAAATTTACTGTTTACTTGATAACTTGAGATCTGTTTTGAGTTAGCTACACATGTTAATTATTCTGTATGAAGGTCATGCTGAGACAGTACATGAATGACCTTGACCTCGTTTGTGGGGTCACAGTGCAACATACATGAATTTTACTCTTCATTATAACTTGAGAACTACTTGAACTTTGATGTTGCACATGTAAGTGTTCTTCTATAAAGTTCAGACTTAATCAGAACATGGTGTCCTTGATCCTTTCCCAAGTTCATCGAGCTGCAAGTGTGATGAATGTCGAGATCAGCTGAGGCACGGGCTGTTCACACAGCCCTCTTGTTTAATAAAATCTTCAAAAAATCTTCTCCAGAAACACATGGATAATTGCTTTTGAATTGCATAATCCCACTTCTGGACACTCCTAGATCATAATGTGTTCAACAGGTGGTGCTGTAATTTTTTTTTTTTTTTTTTTTTTTTTTTGCTGCTTTTTATCAATTTTTGTGTGTTTTTGTAATTTTCAACAACTTCTCTTGAACCAGAAGCTGAATTCTATCCAAACTTGGCTGAGTCACAGCTTGACCCAATCTGCACAAAACTTTCTTCACTCTGTGGGAGTGCACATTTCAGAGAATTAATATTTTTGTGAATTTTGTAATTTTCTAAGTTGTGAACATATATATCCATGTACCATAACAGGAATATTATACAGGCAAAGTCCATGGCATATGGAGTCGTTGTGCTGCCACCTGATGGTATCAAGTCGAACTAATGTTAGATGTGTCTTAAAAAAATACTTTAAATTCATTGTTGTGATAATGAATTGAGGTGTAACTACAAACTATACACAAAATATATGCGAGGCCAATGGGCACATTTCGTAAAATTTTGGGTGACCTTGACAAATTTGTCGAAGTCTATAGGTACTTAAGGAAAAACATTGAATTCAACATGTTGAGAAAGAATAAGGCTTGTGACACTAAATCTACCATAAATACATACCATGTGGAAGTTGAAGATTGCAACATATAGATGACCTTGAACTACTTTCTCAAGGTCACACAGGGATTGCATAACAGGAATTTTTGTGAGGGTCGTCTCAATTACATGTCAGCAGAGTATTAGGCCCATGGTGTTTTTTTCTTTTGGGAAAACAATGAAAAATTCATTTACAAAGCCACTTAACCAGTGGATTTGAAACTGGCTTACTGTCTTGAAAGGCATACCCCAGGGCTCAATTCTTGAGCTGCGCCTTTTCAACATTTTTATTAACGATATGTACTGCAGAATAAATGGTTTGCTGCCTATACAATTATGCAGGTGACAACACTTTAACCTCTAGTCATCACGACCCTGAAAGTCTTCAACATAAACTTGAACTTAAAGCTTCTGAATCTATAGACTGGTTTTCAGAAAATGAAATGATGGCAAATCCTGAAAAATTCCAAGCGCTGGTTCTATGCCCTAATAGACGGGGCTCCTGTATTATAAAATTTGGAATTAAGGATGAGGTCATCAGTGCCGAGGATCATGTAAAACTCCTGGGTGAAAATATAGATAACAAGCTCAAATTTGAGGTTCATATAGCTGAGCAGTCCAAGAAAGCTGCTAGACAGCTCAATGTCCTGAAGGGACTAAGCAATTATTTAGATTCGAAATGTAAGTTACTGATCTTAAGGTCTTTCATTTTATCTAATTTCAATTACTGCCCTCTTGTCTGGCACTTTTGTGGGGCTACTCTGACAACAAAAATGGAAAAAATCCAGGAACGTGGCCTAGGTTTTGTTTGTGATTATCATTCACTTTTGAAAAAGGCAAATTTGTCCACTTTGTCAATTGGTAGACTCCGATTACTTTCCATTGAAGTCTACAAAGCCCTGGGGGACCACGCCCCCAATTATTTACAAGACATTTGTAAACAATATATGTCAAATAAAGTTTCCCGCTCATCTAAGCATTTGAACCATCCTACATATAACAAGGTGACTTATGGTAAAAACTCTTTGCACTACTGAGGTGTCAAAATTTGGAACCAGGCCCTAATAGCATAAAAGATGCTGTAACTTTGACAGAATTTAAAAAAAAAAAAGAAAAAAAATTGATTGCACCTGGACCTTTGACGAATCATGCACTTGCACAGCATGTAATACAACCTTCTAGTCCAAATACCCAGATGAGCGAGATGCATGACTGTCCGATATTTGATCATTTGTAACTTTGTGGTATTACTTTTTTCAGTTGTGCATAAATGCTGCCATTTTTAGTTATAAGTACATGTATTTGTCTAATGTTACTTCATGTATGTATTTTGTCGGTTTTCATAGCCCTTTGGCTAACGTTTCTCTTTGTACACGTGCTGACTTAAAATAAAGCTTTGTATCTTGTATCTGCCACTCAGATTATGCCCAAGCTGTATGGAAATGTATTGTGGGGGAGTATCACACAAAACTTTTTGACTTGATGGTGATGCTCTGGATCCCTGAATTTTAAAGAACTTTTCATTTGGGTACTTGTAGGTTAATGCCCACATTCCTAGTGATTACAATGTGAAGCCATTGGGAGAAGAGTGACCATTCAATCTTCAACTTCTTGGCTAAAACTGTCAGCCAGATTCACTTTGAATTTGGTGGGATATACCTTGGGTGGGTCTTTCCTGAATGTGTTCACAAATGGTCATGCTTATGATTTTTTTTTTCTTTTTTTTTTTGGGGGGGTGGGGGGGTGGGTAGCTTTTTGGCCAAATCTGCAGAGATCTTCTCCAAGACCAGTTGACCCATTGCTTTGAAATTGGAACACTTCTGGTTACTCCTAGACGAAGGTCGGAATATTATGGATTTAATGTCAAAGTCAGCTATGTGCAAGCTGTTCATGCAGCCTTTTTTTTTTTTTTTGTCTGGGAACAAACCCAGACATTTTGTTTTTCCAAGAATCCTTCGTTTCTTTCTTCTTTACAACCAGATTTGTCCGGAGTTTTTCTTGGACACTATTAGTCGGACAATTACCAAACTTGCCATGGTGACTCACCTACCAGTGAAATTATGCACCTGGGTTGGAATAGTCATGAGGTAAAATTATGCAAATTAGGGGCAATTAAAATTTTAAAAGCTCCATATCTTCCAAACTATTGGAGATAGACACAAAGTTCTAACTTACACACATAGGTTTGAGACAACTGGTAAATCCAATAGCATACAAACAAAACTTGGGGAATTTTAATGTATGATAAATTCACCGAATTTCTCCCCAATCCAAATGCAGGCCTTGAACTGCTTGCTGTATGACCTATTGCTTGACCTCCATGGTGCCAGGCAACCATTTTGCATTCATAATTGATAAGCTTGGACCTGTCTCACAGGCAGCTTTGTATCCATGCATGCTAGGTGTATACTTTGGAAGGTTAGGGTCTTGCAGCAAAAAAAAAAAAAGTGGGGAGGGGGGGAGTAGACTCCCAACAACTTTGTAATGAGGCTCTCAATAAAATACAGAGGATCTCTTTCTGTTCATGCAAGAACAGATTGACTCCATGCTGCCATATGTACCAGGCAGGCAAAACTACAGCTGCACAGACCTGTCAGCGCACCATGACTGACACTGGTGTCCTAGCTGGCCTGTTTTTGCCTGATGCAATGTCAGTCTGCTGATCTTATCCGTCCAAAGGGAACACAGGCTCCAGACTTCTAGGCGGAATAAGCCTGAGTGTACCCTCTGTTAAAAAAAGACTACATACAGAGCTGAGTGGCCAGACCAAGGAGGGTAGAATTTGTGTCATCTCAGTGAACACTTTTATGTCTTTGTTTTCTTGTAACCAGTGAGATGAAGCCTGTTCTTCATAGCCAATACTGAGACAGTATAGTGCCTGTCTTTGTTCACAGGTACATGTATATGTAGTTTCTTGATAGCTTCTGGTAACAAATGGTTTATGTAATAAAGGAAGAAAGACAGTTATGTATTGCATGTATACACATCCCCTTGAATTATAATCTGTATACACTGTACATATATATATGCATGTGTGAATAATGTACATATACATGTACACATACTCATCCTTACTCCCCAGAAGGGCTGACCCCCTCAGGAATGGGCACTTTTCTCTTGTCCCAAGGGTGCTCACTGTAGAGAGGTTTCACTGTATTAGAAAACACTGGAATTTCTTTCTTTCTTTCTTTCTTTCTTTCTTTCTTTCTTTCTTTCTTTCTTTCTTTCTTTCTTTCTTTCTTTCTTTCTTTCTTTCTTTCTTTCTTTCTTTCTTTCTTCCTTCCTTCCTTCCTTTTTTTTTCTTGTTTCTTCATGACCAAGTTGGTCTGGAGATTTTCTGAAGCACTATTTTTCTCAAAAACCACCAAACTTGCTATGGTGACTGACCTAACCTGTGAAATTGTGCATCTCATTTGGAATAGCCATGATGTTTTAAAGTACGTAAATTCAGGGGCAATTAAAATTTTAAAGGCTCCGTATCTTTCAAAATATTGCAGATACTCAAAATTTCAATGTACATATATAGGTTTTGTTACGCCAGCCAATATAATGGACAGTACAAGTTAAGTAGAATTTCAAATTATGCTGATAAGGGTCTTTGAAAAATTTCAAAGTTGAATATCTTCAAAACTATTATACATAGACATGCTATTTCAACTTCAATTTATAGATTTATGGTAAAGCTACATCCAATGAACCATGAACCAAAGTTGTAGGATTTTAATTTATGCAATTGAGGTAAACATGCAAAATGTAAATCTTGAATTGCTTCAAAATTATTATGGATAAAGAAGCCATCCCTACTTCAGTTTATGGGTTTGTGGCAAAGCCCCATCCAGTGAACCATAAACCAAAGTTGTAGGTTTTCAATTTATGCAAATTAGGCAAATACACAAAATTGAAATGTTAAACAGCTTCAAAACTATTATGTATACTAGTTTCATTCAAACTTCCTTTTATAAGTTTGTGACATGGCCACATCCAGTGAACCAAGAACCAAAGTTGTAGCATTTTACTGTATAAAAATTAGGCTAATACATGAAGTTTAGATTATGCTAACAATGGCAAAGTGTTACATTTCAAACTGTCCTCATTTTGAAGGCACCCAGACAGATTTGCTGTGAAACAAATCTTCTTTTCTAGTTTTTGTTGTATATTTTTTTTTTTTTTTTTTGCTACAAATTTTTGTGTTTTTGCTGGTTTCAACTTTTTTTCCAAAACCATCACTAATATTGTGCTTAATTGTGGAAATGTTCATTGTGAATGGGTCAAACAAACTTCTCTAGTTGGTGATGCTTAATCCTTGTCACTGACTTCTCACAAGAGCTACCTCAACCTATTTTGAAGGTCATAAGGGGGTCGTCATATTTTTTTACCCTTGCAGATGCAATAACTTTTGAACGAATGGAGCCACATGTCATGAAACTTGTACTGTAGAAGCAACTCATTGGAAACTTGGCTAAGTTTGACATTCAGTGACCTCGACATATTTCTTAAGGTCACCAGAGCTTGCCAAATTTTACGTTGTGGATATATTTTGAAAAAATTGAGTTAATGTCATGAATGTTCAACATTCAGTGACCATGACCCATTTTCACGATCACCCAGGTTTTTTTACCCTCACATATGTAATAACTTTGGAACAGATTGAACTATAATTATAAATATTTTTTGTTTCTTGTTATTTCTGAGGAAGTTAGATTTTTTTTTTCAGTGTGCGAAATTCAAATAAATTCACCACTCGTTTAAAACGCATAATATTCTTTGTACATCAAAGTTCATGAAGTGCGGCTTGCACTGTATAATGTCCCTGATGACTTCAGTGTAATAAGTGGGTCACTTTAACCTGGATAGGCAGCGCATATTTGTTTGGCATACAAAGCTGATTTACTTGGTCATGATTTCTGTTATGAGCTAAAAAAAAAAGGGTAAAATTGAAATTGTATCCTATACAGAAACGTTAAACTTCAAAGATTGGTTGATAGCCTCCTTCAGCATTTTGTATGAAGTCACAGGAAAAGCAATTAAGATCACGTTGTCCTTGAATTATAGTAAGTCATTCACACAGACTCATTGTAATCCACCTACGAGTATCCGTGATACCAAAAACACACATTGAACATTCTGAGTCCACAAGTTGAATGCTACCCAGCATTTCTCTCAAGGAAGTCCACCAATATATCCAAGACACATAACTCTGCAGGAAATGGGTGCATGCGAGTAATCCATGTTGCTTGGGTGACTTTTCAGATCATATATTCCATAGTGGGGAACGTATGGAGATAGAGATGAGAGGATGTAGCATACATGCTGTGCAGGTACGTGTATATACATATACCGTATTCATCCTAATAGTAGCACATGCCCTAATAGAAGCACACCCCACACTTTCAATCCAAGTGGTCTAGATTCAAAATCAAGATTTTTCCTGTAATTTAGCAGAGATGATGCTTTCAAATGAAAAATTAAATGTCACTGCAGTATATCAATGTTTATTTAACACCTAAATGAACTGTACAGCCTTCAAAACCTTCAATCAAGAAAAGTACTTATTCCATAGTCCCACGAAAACACTGCAAGATCTGGCAAATCTGTCCATTGGCATGGCGTGCTACCATTAGGATGAATACGGTATACAGTGGTACCTGCTATATGTGGCCACCCCTTCTGCCAAGAAAAAGTGGCTACATACAGCAGGTGACCTTTCGCTGCAGGTAAATTTACAAAGAAACTACTTGACTCCTGTGTCCTAACCTAGTTGCCACAAAAAGCAATGCGGCTGCTCACGGCAGTGGTTGCATATAGCAGGTACCACTGTTTATCTCTGTCCTTGTTTCTTTGTCTCTCAGGTTTTCTCGTAGTGTTGATACAATTTCACAATGACTGCCACATAACATTTCAGTAGCATGAAAATTTTCAGATAACAATCAGTGCATGGTTTCAGGTCTTTTTGCCTTGCATTTCTGAAAAAAAAATGTTGACGTGTTTTCCTGAGTGCTAAAAAAAATGCTCACATTGGCCAGTGGGGAAGATGGTGTCACAGATTTTCTTTGTTAGAGGGCCAGCATTTATTTATTGTCTTACTTCATAGAAAAACAATGTGGATGGCTGGATGTCATTGCAATTGACTTGAAAGTACACCTGTATCTCACTTACATGGACAAATTTACTGAAAGGACAAATCTGCAATAAAAAAAGTCTTAAACATGAAATTGCATTGGAAAATTTTGATTGATTCCAGTTGTATTTTTGTCTGAAAAGAAAAAACTGCAGAAGCAAAATTGTAAATATGATATTTACTACATGTGCTGGCAGACTAGTCAGTGCAGGTATACCTTTTCTCCAATAACTTACGCAAGTGGATCAAATTTTGGGAGGACAAATTATTTTTGGTGACAATTTTGTATTTGTAAACAGTTTTGCGTATATTTGATTAAACCCTCTTCAAAGGCAAAGGTCAACAAATTGACTACACACATACATGTAACTAGTGCACGTTTCTACAGTATCATGCTGTGCATATTGTATTTTTTCAAAACGTGAAGCCAGAGCATAATATACGTTCCCAGAAGTGTGTTGATGCAATGATTTTGTGCTCCCCGCGATTGCAAACAATGACAAACAACATTTACTGGTACATTGTTACTTTGTGATTACCTGCAGTAAGCTATGCGTCTGATCCCCCACACCTTGACTGGACCACCAGCATTGTGATGCCTTCAACGTTTTTCATGGCCTTTTTGTTACACTATAACATACTCTTTGCACTGACGGGCTTGAGATCATTAAGACGAATTTCTAGGCATGAATAATGTGATAATTTGGTGCACCTCATGCCACTCTATGTGTTAAAAGAAGACACCAGCTGATCAATAGTGTACGCTGAAGCCTAGTTCATAACGGTTGCATGGTAACCTTATTATTTTAGGCTGGTGTGTTTTCTGGGTAGATGCATCTTGGCAGGACAATGCTTCTTGTGTGAGTAATCAAATACAAGTCACAAAAGCGTTAATTATTTATGTTTTTCCTCAACAGTTGGTTGTCGAGGAAGCCAAGCGGCTGACGTCTTGTGATGCAACTGGGTCGGCTGATGCCCCAATAAATGCCATCGTCGTTGACTTTTATCTGTGGGACTATCGCAGAGCCCATGCCAAGGAAACCGTCAGTGTACCCTTCCACAAAATTCGCTGCATTTACTACTGAGGAGTGGTTTTGAATGGAAAAGGGATATGTTCAATCTGAATGGTTGGAAAGAGGTGTGGCACTTACACACTCTCAGGATATTTATTATCGTTTCTAAATGAGACAGTAAGTGATATGATTTATTGAATATTTGGTAATTCTTTTGTTGACACAGGCAATGGAGTAAACACAATAAAGGTTAAAATGAATGTAAATTATCATAAAAATTAGGGCGCTAAGGATCAAGACTTGTGGCATACTCATTGTAAAGTGACTAATTTTGTCTCAGGTTATATCATTCTAAAATAACTGTTAAGACTCTTGACATAATTGGCTGCAAAGTGGCCTGCTTTATCATGTATTTATGATGTACACTGGGTCCTTATGTGTAATATCTGACACTAAAGTGACCCAATGGTCCAGTTCAGGCTGACAAGCACGGTCCACTACTTAAGCTTTAACCGTTTTCCCTGGATTTAAGACTGAGTCAACAGCTTTCCTTGGCATGGGTTGGGTGCTGACTGGCCCAACCCAGACAAAAGAAAGCTGTTGACCTGGAGCATGTTATCTTGATAGTAGTGTGTCATCTCTGCTACTAGTAACGTGGGGAAATTATGGTGATTGGCAAGCCATTGAAAGATCTGATCCTTCCAAAAGTTCAGAGCACTTGATAAAACATGAATTGACTTCTAAAAACTAGAGGGTGCACTATCATGTATGTGATACAAATAGGGTTAGTATCATAATTATCTTTAAGCTGCTCAAATCATGTAAAAGAGCCTGGATGCAAAGTGTCGTTTGCTTCAGTGTTCCTACGTGATTTTTTTTTTGTTAATGCAAACAATTTTGACTCAGAATGGTAGACAAGAACTGCCAGGAACACAATGCCACAGGACAACAGCTCCCCCTGGTGTCAGTGACACTGAGCCCAACCTGTGCCAATCTTCTTGGAACCATGATGGGCAAATTGTAGTGCACAAATCACTTTGATATGTCCATTGTGGCCATAGCCTATCAAAAATATTATAAGCACACAGTCTGGAATTCGCATAAAACAATACAGTTTCTGGCGAATTCTCAAAGAAAGCTTTCCATCTATCCAATTTTTGGTGAAATCACAAATAAAGCTTTTTATCCATTCCATTTTTTGCTGAAGTCACAAATAAACCTCTTTATCCTTTCCATTTTTGGTGAAGTCACAATTGTTTTTTACCCTTCGGCCTTATGAGGCCGACGGGTATTGTCGTACCCGGCGCCATCCATCTGTCCGTCCGTTCCGTGGTTGTACCACCATAACTTCAGAAATTTTTGAGACAGGACTTTCAAATTGCACATGATAGTACACTCCTATATGGCCTACTTGGTGTGCAAGCGTAGTTGACCTTGATGTAATTTTCAAGGTCACACAGTGGTCACATGTGCTAACCGCTCTAACTATTGAAAGCCTGCATCTAGCAATCTAAATCTTACACACAAGAAGCTTCATAGAGTGATCTAGAAGCCTATCGAAAATGGAGGTCATAGCTTTATATTTGACCTACTTTTTGAGGTCAAAGGTCAAGTGCACAATGGTGGTATTGGTATAAGTAAGGAAGTTTTTAAGTCAGTTACATGATATTTTATACACACATGTATCACAACCAAAGAATGTGTCATGAATCAAAAGTAGGTCACTAGGTCAAGTATCTGGGTCATGGTGACCTATTCATTGAAATTTTGTTTACCCACTATAACATCAGAAATTTTTTAGACAGGACTTTCAAATTGTATGTGATAGTACACGCTGCAAGCATAATTGACCTTGACCTAATTTTCAAGGTCACACATGAGTCACAAGTTTGCTGAGTGATGTGCATCTAGAAATCTAAATCTTAAAACAAAAGAAGCAACACAGGGTGATCTAGAAGGCAATCGAAAGTCAAGGTTATACCTCTATATTTGACCGATAATTTTGATCTATGCCAATGAATGACTTGCTGTGTGGAAAGCGGTGCTCATGAACAGAGAGCCAACCCAAACAAGTCAGTGGAGTGAGGCCTCTTCCAGGGGAAGCTTCGCATAAATGAACCTTTTTGCCCATGAAACTGGTCAGAACTGGCTGGTGGTCAAATGCCACCTGCTTCAATGTTTTTTGACAAATTTTAACAGCAGTGGAAAAAAAAAACTAAACGAGAATTGTAGATCAGAGTTTGGTCTGCTTTGGAGGTAATGCAAGGGCAGGTAGTTTGTCATTTTGCTTGGTGCTGGTATCTCATTCTGCATGGTATCTCATTCCAATTACACAATGTATCTGTCATGAAGGTTCAAAGTACCATTGACAGCATGCAGAAAAAAAACACACAATTTTGCAGTAGGGCTGGTTAGACTTCACATGTGCCAACCTGTAAGGCCAGGTGCACCAGTTTGACAAGCAGGGATATTACATGCCTTCGCGACTGTGAAGAGAACAGGAATATAACATGTACTCGGGTAACATGTATTCAGTTACAGCACACCAGCTGATATGAACACTGCCATTGTTATTAACCCCATCCCTATTGAGTCTAGACCGAGTCAACAGCTTTCCTTGATGTGGTTTGGGTGCTAGGCACTCAAACCATGCTAAGGAAAGCTGTTGACCTGGGTCATGTGATCATGATAGGTCTCATGATTCTGTCATATTCTTTTTCATTACAGCTGATATTGAATCAGATGGCGTTTGACCACCAGCCAATTTGGGTGGTTTAGGGGCAAAGAGTTCAACTAAAAGGTGTAATAAAAACACTTAATCAATAAGCATTTAGCTTCTGATATCAAAGTGGCTATAAATATTTTTATAATAAAAGTACTTGTGTGTGTGTTTTTTTTTTTCACTGAAATAAAAACTTGTTTATAGCAAACAATTCTGTATCTATCCAGTAATAAGACTGTGTCAGTATGTGTGTACAAGACCGTCTATGTAAGACCACAGTGTCAAACAGTGCTATGTATAGTGGTACCTGCTGTATGTGGCCACCCCTTCTGCCAAGAAAAAGTGGCCACATACAGCAGGTGACCTGTCACCACAGGTAAATTTTACAAAGAAACTGACTCCTATGTCTGAGCCTAGTAACCACAAAAAGCAGTGTGGCTGCTCACGGCAGTGGTTGCACACAGCAGGTACCACTGTATATCAGGGAGCCAATGAGCAGACATAGATATGGTTAGCATCTCCGATACTGTGGAAGTAATTTTGAGGCAGAAAGACAGCTTTTCAAAACAGAAATTACTCATTAATTTGGCACAGATGTACTTCATAAGGCTGAGATGAACCGATTGGATTTTGGAATGATTGTAATCAAAATTTCCGTTACTGTGACCGGTTTAATTTTTGTATCACAACATGTAATGCCTCCTCCTCGAGTCCTATTTGTTACTATGGTCTTAAAAGGACTACCTGCTGGTCAGATTTGCACACAGCTGGTACCTTTACAAAAGTACCTCATATGGCTTTAACTTAACAATATTAAAACTGCCTGGACAGACTTTGCTCAAATTTGGCACACAAAAGACAACATAAGGGTAAGGCTTTTTAGGTGTTCAATATGTTGGAGGTGCTTTGAATAAAAGTTGCTCATTGTGTCATTCAAGTGAGCCAAAGATGCACTGTACTTGCATGGACTATTTGATTGCAAGATTGTACATGTATGTGATGCAATATATAATTTTCATCTTGTACATTCAATAAATTAAAATTTTGTCAACTGTTCTTTTTGTTTGTTTGTTATTGTTGTAATCAGGCCATAAGTTGCAAAATGCCTTGGTCTGTAGTTTTTGCATTACCTGGGAAGTCATACCCCAACCTGACAACAGCTGGAGCATGACTAACCCTAGCTTTCCCAGTAGCAACTGGAGCGTGATTAACCCCAGCTTCCGTGGTAGGAGCTGGAGCATGACTATAACCCCAACTTCCCTGGTAGCAGCTGGAGCATGACTAACCCTAGCTTCCCCAGTGACAGCTGGAGCATCACTAGCCCCAGCTTCCCTGGTAGCAACTGGAGCATCGAGAACCCCAGCTTCCCCAGTAGCAGCTGGAGCATGACTAACGCCAACTTCCCTGGTAGCAGCTGGAGCATAACTTACCCCAGCTTTCCTGGTAGCTGGAGCATGACACCTCAGTTTCCCCTAGTAGAAGCTGGAGGATGACTAACCCCAGCTACCATGGGAGCAGCTGGAGCATGACTAAACCCAGCTTCCCTGGGTTTAGTCATGGAGGCGCTGGAGCTTGAATTACCACAGCTTCCCTGGTAGCAGCTGGAGCTTGACTTACGAGGCAAAACAAAAAACACTCCATGATCCTGCAGACATGTCACAGCTTGTTGGAAGAATAAGATCAAAGGCCAGACAGACAGACATTGGAAGTCAGAAATCACAACAATCACAATCAACCAATGGCAACTGGTTCATCTCCGTATAGTGTAAATCTGTATTCTACCCCAGTCACGTGCACACAAGGCAAATTCATCTTGCGGGGGTCGGGGTGGGGGGTGGGGAGAGCATGAATGTGTAACAAATCTCGGTAACTGAGCCCCCGGGTTCATTGCCGACAGTGGAATGGTACGTCAGAAGCCATTGTGTTTCATCATCCTTCCTTTCATGAGCAAAGCATAACTTGACGTTTACCGTTTGCATCGCCTGTGTCGCACGCACTGCGTGACTCCCCAAGTAGCAAAGCTGATTTCTGTTTAAAGGGGAGATGGGTCTGTCACTTGCGGTGTTTTTCGCATTAGGTTTGCATATCCAAGACTATGTTGTCGGAAACTGGGGTAGAATGGGGCTTAACTACTTCTGGGGAGGATTAGACATTCAATTGAGCCCTTCATGCAGCATGTATCCTCCTCAGAAGTGGTTAAATCCCTAATTTATGCCACTATGAATCAAAATGGATTTACAAGCTGGTTAAGTGATAGTTATAACATGTCACATGACCATTACGCCACATAATCAACGAGGTCAAAGACCGAGTTGATTGTGATGGCATAATGGTCAGTGTGCAATGTTATAAATAACTTGTAACAATGGTGGTAGGAACTGACCAAGATATTTTTCCCCTGCCTTTTGTCAATGGTGTATTTTGCAGCTTACGTAAGTTGTCACATGCACAGTCAAGTTTGGCTTCTTCCTCATGTATTTTCCATTCACCAATATGTCAGTGGGAAGAGCAGGTGGTGGAAGCCAAAATGACAGATTTAAGTGAGTTGGGCAGTATTCCCACTCAACAGTTAATTTTTCAGAGGACTACGTGTCATAATGACGAGAGTGCACACTACAAGAAACCTATTACAATTTACAGGAAAAAAGTAATACATTTTTGGAATATAATTAGTTAATTTTTTCAGGGTTCATGCCTGGCATGGACACTGACTAAGTGTCGTAAATTGAGTCATATACATCAACTTACATTATGCCGACAGTGATATCATGCTATATGACAGAGGCCTCGGAAAGTTCTAGGAATACACGTCTGAACTATTCCAAGTCCTGTGGTCATCTGCACAGATCCTGCTAGAACAATACCTTAGTTTGGGCTGTTCAGGGGGGAGGTGACAACAAATGTTTCCACAACACACTGCCTGTAGGTCATGCTGCACTGCACAACACTAGCAATATGCTATTGTGTGAAAAGTGTTTGTGATGTGATATAATCAACACTTTTTCTGGCTCTCTATTGGTCTGTTCCTATCATCCATGTTACAAGACACATTACACAGCAGCCAAGAGTCAAGGTCCACTTGATTTCTTTTTCTTATGAACAATTGTGTTTTCACTTTATTTTTCATTTCTTTATAATGCTGGTGGCCTTTCCTGTTTCATAATGCAAAATTATGAAGGATCAGTAAGGTACCTGTGCTTACTCAGAATTGTTAAATAATACGGGGATAGCGAATCTGACACATTTACTTGTATCTTGGTGATGGGGGATCCATGTAGCTTGATTCAATCTCCACCAAACACACACATTGAGTGTCACTGCCATCATTTGCTGATTGCAACCCATTCTGGATCTAACAGGACAGATCATTGTGTTGGTGTCGGACTAGCTGTGAGAAACTAATCACTATCTTAACCAAGGTGTGGCACACTAGTTGTCTGGCAGGCCGGATTCAGCAACAGGATAGGGCTAGTTGAGGGAAAGATTTTCTGGTGTCACTCTCGACAAATGAGCAAGGCACCAAGGAGAGCTGGCTTGTCAAGTTTAAAGGACAAGGAGAAGCCATTGATAGTTTAACCCTTTCCCCCTTGAATCGACACTTGAGTCAACAACTTTCCTTGGCATGAGTTGGGCACTAACTCATGCCAAGGAAAGTTGTTGACCTGGGGCATGTGACCTTGATAGGGCTCACCTACAATTCTCAGTCAAAATTGTTTTTCATTACTGCTGAAATTAGTTGAAAACACTGAAGCAGACGACATTTGACCACCAGCCAGTTTTGGCCGGTTTGAGGGGGAAAAGGTTAAATGATATACAAGTATTATGTACAAAGATTTGAGGAACATACAATGACAAATGTCAGTGCAGACAGAACTTGACCCTGTTGAAACATACGATCAGCACACAAACAGAAGGCTTTGGATGAGCAAATTTGCCTTGCAACTGAAGATTGTGTGAAGAGCTGCTGATTCTCTTGGTTACATATGGCAGTGTTCTTGCTTGGCAATAACACAGGGGCGCCGCGCCCTGCCCTTCTAAATCCCGCCCTGCCTTCATAAATGTTTGCCCTGCCCTTTTATTCGTTATTTTTTTTCATTAATTGTGTCTCAAATTCAATGTGAAGTTTCCGTTTTGACTGCCCAGTCGGCAACGCTTCCACCATATTGTAAAATCGAAACAACATATGATATGTATTTGGTAGTAGTTTACTTTGCAAAAATTCAATATTATAAATTGTGTACAGCAGGTCCACGACTTAAACGAAGCAAGCTTACACTAAAGAAGCAATGTGAATTGAAGACAACCTACTTCTTAGTCCATAAATGGACTCTATATTGTTCACATTCAGAATTTTAGCTGACCAAATGCCATAATTTTTTTTTCCAAATGATTGTTATATGCTAGGTGAGTGCTGGCAGTTGGCCAAGAACTGGCAACAGGCCACTGGCACAGAGCATTATAGCACTGAGCACAAGTCATAGTCATCCTCCGCTAAATAAGCCGGTGTGAGACCTACGTCATTCGGTGCTTTTCCGATGTACTCGTGCACTATGCTGCTGGGCGAAACTACCAACATTGCAGTTTCACGGTAAAACTGCAAGCAAACTGTGGCAACGGCACTTCACCATCCAATTATGTAAATTAGGATTACCAGCAATATTTTGTGGCCAAGAATCTCCAATTCAATCATGACACCTTATTCCATCCACTTTTATATTCGAAACTCTTCATTTGAATGTTGAGGTGCAATAACACGAGAAAGATAGCAAAAGGGACTTTAAAAATATGGCCTTAAAAGGTAGGTGGTCTTTCAAAACAAGTTTCATTGTATTTGACTTCGATCATAGATGCAAAAATCTTTCCTGTAATTACGAGTTCAAATCCTCTATCATGTTGCCACTTCCAGTACATGGAACACCCAGGTTTCAAACCTGTGTGTGTCATCTTTGACAACGAGGAATTCACAGGTATGGACATAAACGGTATTACACGATACGCTTTATACATCTCTTTACGATAACAGCCCAAAACAGCCAAGCTGCCATTTCACGTTAAAAGCTCATCCACACTGGGCTAACGATAATACAGCATAAAATAGGACTCAATGCAAGTATTTTTTATACATTTTATTTTATTTTCATTTACATAGCATGGATGTTGGCATATTTACAGATGTCAAAAACTATACTGTTTGATTAGTAACTTTCTGGCTGAGCTCTCCTTGTATTACTACAGAAAATAATCTACGTTTTGGGGCACACAAACATGCAGTCAACAGTCTTTGTTCTCTTTGTACACGCGTCACCCAGTATGGCATCAGCGCGATATATTTTATATACACATATCCAAATACGAATCTCGCATAGAACAGTAAGTTGTGCATTTGTACAGTCATGTGCCCATGCTACAGACTCCTGCAAATTTATGACCTGGTAGACCAAGGGTACTTTTATCATCATCCCTGATTTTATGACCGAGAATAATGACAGATACAAAATCCAAGATCAGTACTCCTTGGTCCCAGGACTGCTTCTTGCATTGCCAGACTCTTTCATCTGAGATAAACATAATCTGTCCTTGACCATCCAAAGAGAAATGGCCACAGTTAACATAACACACTGACGAGTGTTTCATCGCTTGCATCCAAAAATTATTAAGGGGGGGGGGGGGAAGAAGCAACATACTGATTAAATGAAGGCCTTTTCCCCCCTTTTTTTCTTCAAAAATCATCCTGTCTTGTGATGAGACACTCTTGTGCATGTTTTACACTTTTGGGAAAAGAGGGGTTAATAAAAACATGTATAACCCTGCAGTTTGCAATCCCTGCACATGTTCATCTTCCCTTCGTGGCTGTGATATTAATGCGACATAGATACAGCTGACCACATTGTCGGACACCTGTGCACCACAGGTACATACATATATTATACACATGTACACTTGGAAGTAGAATCGTCATTCAAAAAGAACCTTGTATGTGCTCACTCGAGCTCACTGTGAGCAACATGATTAAACACTCGGGCCGATTCAGCCTACTTTTTCAGGGCAATAGCCAGCCTTTTTCAATTCAAGTTATCTGGGATTGTCATTATGAACAAATATGTCAATGTATCTTATAGGGCACCTGATACGGTAAAAAATCAGCACGATAATGTCACTTTAACATACATTAAGTTAGATAAACTGGTTTTGTTTTCTTCTGTTTGTTTCATTTTTCATTTTGCCCTTGTTTTTCCTCTGAATTTCACTCCAATCCCTGGGAGGACAACACATCAGTATCGAAACATTTCAACTCAGGCAAAATCATTATTTTAATTTGAACCTTTTTTTTTTTTGACAAATATCTGGAAACAACCAGGCGGGCTTCTGCTTGTCTGAAAACTCCACGGCAACTTATTTTTATCTTCACTTAACTCTTTCAGTGCCAATCATGACTAAAGTCTTAAGTCAAACTATTCTGAATCATCATTAGGATCCCAGATTTGTATTCCCAGTAAAAAGACCTTTTATTCCAGTATCAGCATGCCTTTAGTTCCAGAGAGAACATCCCAGGTCAATAGCTTTTCTCGGTGCACATTGGGCGCTTTGTGTCGAGAAAAGCTGTTGACTCAGTCCAAAATTTGGCACTTAAAGAGTTAACATTTAAGTACAGATACAATCACACTCATCACATGTATTCAGCTTGTACTGTCGCCATTAATTTCCCCATAAACTTAAAAGATGTCCTGTCAGATTGGGAAGGTCTAAAATCCATACATTTTGCATTACTGATTCCTCCATGTGGATACAGATTTCAATGCTCTTACCAACTTCTCTGGTACCAATTACACCCTCTTGGTTTCTTTATGAAAACTCCGATGAATTCAGTCTCCGTCTCAGGTCATGCGTGTGTGCAGTCGATTCTACAGCCCATCAGTTGAGCTGACCTGTGATTGCATTGCATGAAAAGAAACTCATGGCACTAAATTTGAGCAGCAAAGAAGATGTGTTGGGAAGAAATATTAAGCAAAACACACCTGGCCATAATGATGGCAAAAATCAAGCCACTGTATCTAAGTCTACTCAACAGAATGCATGGATAAATGTCACTCCACTGTTTGCTGACTCGTCCTGAGTTTTCTCCCAACAGAAATAATAAATGCTGAGAAAAATCATCTTGTTCAGACTGATACTTATTGTAAATAGGACTTTCCCATAGGTTTCATTTCTGTCGATCCAAAATGAATCTTGCACACCCATTTTGCTGAAGTTTTTGTTGGAGATCAAAAGTATGGATTTCGATTTTTTTTTTTTTTTTTATGAAGCTTGACAAATCCCATATAATATCAAAGAAAAAATTACAGTTAATTGGACGATGAGAAATCTCACTCTCTGGACCAAGTTTAAGTCTGCATTTTTTTTCTTGTCTACTTGGTCGTTTACATTGACATCAACCAATGCAACTCTGTTTACCAAAAAAAATCTTTGCTGCACTTCTGTTTGTTGACTTTAAAGCTAATTGAACTGTGTCAGTGCCAACTGTGACTAGAGTTGAACCTCTTAAAATGAACTGTTCTGAACTATAACAAAGATGCTAGATTCGTGTTCCTTGTAAAGAGACCTTTCGTTCAGGTGCCAGCATGCCTGTATTTACAGAAAATATAATAGTCCAGATCAACATTTGTCATTCAGATTTGGGCATGTAGAACCCAAAGTGCATTAACCCTTAAAGCGCTGATCTAAATTGGGTCAACAGCTTTCTTTGGGACACTTTGTGCACATTGTGTGCAAAGTGTCCCAAGGAAAGATGTTGACTAAGACTACTTTTTGCTTTAGACTATTATTGCTGGTATTTGAATGAAAGGTATCTTCATGATGAATTTGAATCTTTTACCATTATATGTTTAATGGTAATGAGAAAACAACCATAGCAGTGATTAGCACTTTAAGGGTTAAGGAAAGACTCAGTCCAAAATGTGGAACTGAAGGAGTTAATACAAAAAGAATTAAGAATGGACAGAAGGCTCTGCTGAGTAATGATCAGCTCAAATTTACCCCCCTCCCCCCATTTCTGTTGCATATGTACAAGTAAAATGAGCAATCAATCTAGAAGACAGGTTACACGAACAACACAAATGAGTCTTTTTCTCATTTCAGCTCTCTTGAAAAATAATGAGACTCTTACCCACAGGTAAATCTCATACCTCAGCACTTTGTTTGTACTACAATACCTGTACAGCAGGTCCCTCTCATAAGAGACCCCTTTTGTGAGAGACCAGCCTGCTAAGACAGACCACTTCACAGCTTCCCAAGTCCTATACTTCCCATATTAATCTACCCATCACTTGCCTTTTATGACCACTTTTGGGGGGGGGGGGAGGGGGGCTTTGCAGCAGGTGGTCTGTGAAGCCGGGGACCAATGTTCACCGTTTATCATTTCCATTGTAGCATTTCCAAACTATCACAATTTGACACGTATGTGTAGAGGTACTTCCAACCAGCTCGCACGGCATTCCCTTCGTTAAGATGACTCTCAACACTTCTTTTGTCACACGTAACGTCATATTTACATTCATGTATATTATTTACTTAAATACAGTGAAGATTGAGTTTTGTTACATTCCTTGGCACAGAACTCCCTCGAAAAACTGCAGTGGTCTGTGACTGGTACAAAGGCTCAGAACCATGGAACTATTCAACATTTTAGTCAACATTGAAGAATATTGGGAATACTTGTGGGGGACAAGGATTGGTGTATGATTTGTGTAAATTGTTCAGACTGCCACAAAATAATTGTGATCAGGGACAAAATCATGCCTTAAAAAGGAAGGGGGGAGGGGGTAGAATTTTCAGAACTGAAAACTCGGTGCACATTTTTCAATGATGAAAAAAGAAACACAAATACACCCCCTTGGCAAAAAATTGGAATTGAAGTGTCTGGCCAATAATATTCAAAATGATAATCAGTCATCACTTTAAGGTAAGTGGAAACATTTTTCAAAGGACAACTGTCTAATACGAGTCTTTACTCTTTCAAAGCAAATCACTATAAAATCAATGTTTATCCAAAGTGGTCGAAGGTTTCCAGATTCAACTTTCTCATTAAAAACAAATTCATTGAAGCACTATTTCCGTAGAAGAAAAATGAAAACAGGAACACCCCCCCCCAAAAACAATGCTTCAGATCAGCAGCTTTTCTTCGTATGTTTTCTAAAGTCCATAATGCATTGAAGAGAGCTTTTGTGTCTCTTAACTTCACTAGGACTGAAAGGATGACCATCTATGTGTCAAATGTTGAGAGAAAATTTGGTAGCACACACAGGTAGTGCAAGGTCAGAGAGAGTCTCTCGTTCTATTCCCTCACATCACTGACTTGCTTCTGTTCCTCTGTGCATCTGGTCGTCCTGTGCAATTTGTCTCATTTCTGCGCGATAGATTTGTAGAGTGCATAGCCCTCTTGCCTGATGCGTCCAATTTTGTTTTTCTGATGAAGATGTGTATTTCAATTAAATACTATGTATGTTTATATCAAGTGGATATCCAGCTATAATGTTTCTCTCATTCTTTCTTTTTCTCCTTTTTTCTTTAAATGAGATTTCAGAACTTCATGCGTTTCATATCTTTGATCAGCATAACATGCATCCGTTGAAAATAACTGATCCATTTCTGCAGGCAAGGTTACAAAAAGGGAGAGCCTGGAATACCTGTTGCAACTGTACATGCATACTCAGCCAACATACATAAATGTCTCTATTTACAATTTTATTTGTTTTCCATGGCAACGACAAGTTTGTGCCACGTACAATATGCAGACTCATTAAAAACACTACAGAATTCATCTGCGCTTCACATTTGGCATTCAGAATTCTGAGAAGTTGCACTTCAGTCACATAACTGCACCTGTACAAGTCATTCCAAGGACCGCCTCATCTAATATCAGATGTAAACATAATTTCTTTACATATCTCTCTCTGCTCTGTGATGTTCTAAATTCACTTAAGAATGAGGACACATTATTGTATTCTACATATATGCAAACTGTCTTACAATTCCCATCTTTCTTTGTCTCTTTAAGTAATATGCTTTTCATACATTTTTCACTGTTTATACCCTGATGTTAATGTATAAAATACAGAAGTTTACTTTTGTGCAGTCCCAAATTTCTAAAATTAAGTGTTCCATCATTTAATGATATTTTGAGTATATAGTTGCAAATTAAAACTTCAGTAGTAGCATTTACCAGAGCCTGGATTGCGAGGATATATGTATATATCATCAGGTAAATACTGCCAATGAAAGTATATGCATAATATATAGTTTGGCGGCATCTCAACAAATGACAGAACAGTATTACAGTTAGATTGTGTTGCCATCTAGTGACGCGCTGAGAAACTATTTTGCAGTTTTGACACAAAGGATATTTTGTTTGTTTTGGTTGAGACCAATGAACTTATGTCCCAGAAACAAGAAAAAGGATTTTTTTTTGTTAATATCATTGAGCAGAGTAAGTATAGGTGAGACTAGGAAGTGAAGTCCTGAGTTTGGTGAAGTCCCTCCAAAGCTGGAAGAAGCAGTGCCACAGCCACTACTTCTTGGCCAAGTGCTTGGGAGCATCAGCAAACATAAACTTGAGCTTGTATGCCTCCGCCAGCAGTAGGTTGATTTCTTCGTTTGACCACTGATTGGTTGGCAAGTTCTGCAGCATCAGCATCAGACCCTGGAACGACACGACAGTACGACACTTTAACCCCCTGTGAACTTATACAGGGCCAACGGCTTTCACTGGAGACAGGCTGGACACTCAGCACCCAATCTGTCCCCTAAAAAGCTGTTCACTCCTTCAACGCCAACTGTGGGTTAAGTCGAACTACAGTAAAACGTCTCTTACCGAACACCTCTCTATACTGAACACCATTTCTTGGTCACAAATATATACTTTCAATGCTATCAAACCTCCCTATACCGAACACCTCACCATACTGAACACTTTTTTCCGGTCCCAAGGGTGTTCAGTATAAGGAAGTTTCACTGTACTAATAAATGAACTGCTCTGAATTATGACAAAGGTGCTGGATTCCCGTTCCTTGTAAAAAAGACCTTCAGAATACCAGCATGCCAGTAGATACCCAGAATAAATATTTCACGTCAACAGCTTTCCTCGGTGCACTTTGGGTGCACTGCACCTAAAGCGCACCGAGGAAAGCTGTTGACTCAGTCCAAAACATGGCACTGAAAGAGTTAACCAGATTAATACTATTCTGACACCGTTCAACTGCAATGCTCATTCAACTTTTCTGGCTAACCTTAATGAGGAAGTATCACTGAAGCCGCCCGCAGTCCACCTCCAGTGGGTTTTTATCAGTTGACACAGGACCAGGTTAAACCAGACTGGGCTAATTTTTCAAGATGACTCTTATTTCAAAAGAATCTTGGACTGCACAGAAATGTACCAGCATTCTCTTCTGCTGAATTGGTCAAGATGATGATCGGTGGATTTATTTTTCTTCTTTTTTTCTTCTTGCTACACTCTACTTTTGAGATCAAGTTATTGACCTTTGGCCACCTGGGTGTCATGACCACATGCTGATTCCACGGTCACAATGTGCCTCTGTTCCCCACTTAGATCAAGCTACCCTTCATCCAATGTGCAGTTCAACATTTGAGGCTTGTTCTCCTCGTGCGGCAAGCAATGGAAAGTGTCCCCTACATCCATGGAGTATTTCTCAAAAGTCACTCAGACCAGCGAAGGATCTCACAATTGTAATCAGTCTGACACTAGTCCAGGACCAGTCGCGCTGAAGACATGTCTAGTTGTGATCATTTACTAGTTTCAAATTGTAGGATTCTCATCAGAGGTGGATACACAATGCTGCTTTATGGCAAGGGATGAAATTCCATCCCTCCAATAACCTCCAGCCAAATATTACTAAAAATCTATCATGTGTAAAGTTAACTGTCCTCGAACGAAATACCATATATCATTTCATGGCTATTTATACCTGGCAGGGAGGGCAGCCACAGGGAATGCCCGGTGCATGTACTATGCCACACGTACCTGGAAATCGCGTTCCCTGCGCAGGTCCTCAGAGAATCTGGACAGGAAGGCAGCACAAACGTAGAGGTGAAAAGATGCGAACCCTTCAGGCTCAGACTGAAATGTGACAAGCAGCTTTCATGAGTAACACAAAGACCTGTAAGGTTTTCAATATTTAGCTTAAATACTTCATTCTATATAACACACACACACACATATATATCCATGCTTGTATACATTAATGCCCTTTTTAGTGTGGCACTTGTTTTATGGGATATTCACATTCTGATGGAAAAATTAGCGAACAAATTTACACTGTACTTTCTGCTTTCATTACGACAGGATATTCAAGCACAGACTCCTTCTGTCTTTTTCTTGAACAAAGCACATTTCCTTTGTACTTATTATCTACACTGTTGGAGCCAGATGTGACACGGCAAATCATACATTAATAGAGGAACTTACATGGCAGCAGTTGACAGTGTTCAATTGCATAAATTTGGCTGTTTGCCAACCCAAAACTTCACAGGGACTTTATCATGCAAATAAGTAAAACTGTGCAAATGATCACCCTCAAGTGCTGCCCTCTGGGGTCCTAATAGGATCTACTAGCAAAACATCCCCGCCATGTGTTACCCATCATGGTATATATTATTTCATTTTCTTCACTTGATTTTCTAGAACTACAGTATATATACAAATGTAATAGTTAACTAGAAAGTGTCCAAAGGACATGGATGCCCCCACCTTGATTGCCCCCATCAGCATTGGAAAGAGTAGCATGTAATTGGTGCAAGACTTCAAACGTTTTGTGAAATCTTCACATGGATAATAATTATACACATGTAACTTTTCACAGATTGATTGATATTGGTATCAAATTTCACGGCTATACCTGAAATTCTCCATGAGCTACACATGGTGCAAGTTTGACAAGAACTGATACTCAGTTTGCTGGAATTGTCATTTTCTCTAAGTTAGTTAATTATTCATCAACAGAGGATAATAAACCCACAAGTTTTACATCTTCACATATTGATTTATGTCGCTATCAAGTTTCATTGTTGTACCTCAAACACTTTGTCAAATACACGACACAAGTCTCACAAGTGCCAACATTTTCACTGAAGAGACATTTTCACTAATTATTAGTTAATTAATGAAAAATGAACAGAGGTTAATTAACCCAAGAGACACCCCTCCCCCCAAGGTGCACATCTTCATTTATTAATTTTTCTCTCGGGTTCGATAGCTATATATGAGTAACTTCTTGAGATGTGCGTGACACAAATGTGGCAAGCCCAATGTCGAATCAACATTTTCATTAATTAATGATTAATTTATGTCGGATAATGAATCCAAGGGGCAAACAAAACCCCAGGTGCACATCTTTATATGTTGATTTATGTTCCCACCATGTTTCATAGGTGTACCTGAAATAGTTTTTGAGATACATATACATGCAACACAAATGTGGCAAGCCTAACATCAAATCAAGATTTTCCCTAAGTTTATAAATGATTTAATAATTAACACAAGATAATTAATACAAGAGAGAAACAAAACCCCAGGTACACATCTTCATATATTGAAAGATGTTTCCACAAATTTTCATGGTTGTACCTCTCATGTTTTTTGAGATACGCGTGACACAAATGTGACAATATTAATGTTGGACGGACAAGAGAAAATCTACATGCCACTCCCCCCTGGTGGCAGCATAAAAATGCACAAGAATCTGGTTATTAAACCTGAATAAACTACATGATATAAGTCTTGAATGCCATCCATGCTATTTTACTTAGACTGCGAATTCAAATTTTAGTGGACAGACCTCTATTTTGCCACCTCAACACTTCAGTGCATATAGTTAGATCATCTTAACATTCATTTCTGTGTTAAAAAAAAAAAAAAATGTGCCAAACTTTATACATGCATAAGCAATAGTGACTTTTTGTGAGGAAAATACAGCACAGAAAACATAGTGCTTTTGAAAGAATATTTCAGAAACAGTCCAGAATTACTTAAATTTTATTTAGAGAACAGACTGGCTTAACACAATAAAATCATATTACAATGTATAGCGTTTCCCTTTGACAGCAGTCCTGTCAAAGTGGGTTAGATCTGCTGCTATGGTATTAAACATCTGCCTCAAAGTTTATGCACCAATCAAGCCAGAAAACATGTCAATACATGTATATCAGAATCCAATGTTTGACATTCACTTGCTTTATGGGGATATTTGTAAAAATAACAAAAAGACATAGAGCCACATAATACATGTACATGTATGCAGATATATGCAATGTATACATTGTGCAAATGCGTCCATGTATCTGTACGTACACTGTACATGTATACAGTACTGCCAAGCCCAATATCATACGAGAGTTCTGAATTTTAACATGATGTCGCCACGATCCACGGAACTCACCAAATACGTGTCCCACAGTCGTATTGTACACCTTAATGGCATTTCTCTCATCAGCAAATTGTTCATCCAGCGAAAAGAGAATTGTAGGTACTCAATGTGGTGTCTTTCTAAGTGTTTGTGTAGCGTACCTGAAAAAAAAAAAAAAACGACACGGTAATAGTTGCCTGTAACATTAACCAACTTCCCTCTGCCACTCGCTGCCCAAATGGCTCCAAAGGAGACCAAACTCCATATTATCACTTCTGCACCTCAAGGGGAGTGGAAAAAAACATGGGACAGAGGTCTGTTAAGCAGGCAACTAGGTCACTTCTGTGTACACTTGCCTCTGTGTAAATGCTGCCTGCTGTATGTGATCTCTGTTATGTTGGCTGATGGGGTGGCCAGACAGCTGCAGATGCACAGATTCCTAAAGGATTAGCTCAATTTACTTTCCAAAATGGGTATCTGAAGCTCCCTGGGGTTGCATGAACATTTTCCATATGTCAGCAGCTAAAACCACCACCCAAAAATGTCATCTGCCATGCAATAATACTGCACAAGGCATTTTAAAAAAAAAAAAAATAACTGCTACAATCATACGGACAGTTCACTGGGGGGGGGGGGGGTGCATGTACATGGTGGTGTACACAATCTCATGATTAAGTACATGTCATAACAAGCAACCTTTGTATTCTTCACGGTCTACTGAAAAATATCAAGAAATATTTGCATCATAAGCTGCTGCATTTCCACTTGAATTATAAACCTAACAAATACGCCAGGTACTTTGTGGATATTATTATCCATCTCAATTAAATTGGGAAGGTATCATCTTTCAATATTCAGATTTATTCTAGTTGTTAGCCTAAGAAGAATAGGACCCCCCCAAAAAAAAAAAAATTAAGAGTTTCTTGCCTGATAAATACAGCAGATAATGTGTGCATGTACAACCACAGCAACCCACATGCAACTGTAACATGCAATATGCACCACAATTGTACTTTTGATGTACATGTAGGAATGGAATGACGCTTCAGTTACCATCGCTGTTTGACGACAGGAATTTTCTCCATGACATCGTTAACGAAGGTCATGAAAAATGCTTGTCATTAAGTTGAAATCACACCACCGGTAAATGCAGTTGAAAGGACATTTGATGCTTCATTGAATTTTGGAAGGTATGATTTCTTTTTGCTGAGGGGAGGGGTGGCAAGGGCAGGGCAGGGCAGGGCAGGGCAGGGCAGGGCAGGGCAGGAGAGGACAGGGATGAACTGTGCTCTCTTTTGGAAATATGATATGAACTATGCCTGGAACGGCAATCGGTGCTTCCAGTGCCTTTTTTCCTTCCTTAACACAGGAAACATTTTAACTTTTGAATTTGTTAACTGGTTTGTGTGTTCCGTTACCACACACACTTACCGTCTATCCTAGATATTAGTTCCTTAAGATGGTTGACCTTGACCTGGATACCAGGTTGGGCAAATGTGTAGTTGTCCTGGATCCCGTCCAGGAGTTTAGAAAAGCACCAGAAACAGTCTGCTTCAACCATACGTAACGTCTCCTGTGGAAGCTGCAGTAGTTGCTTTGGGTTTTCTAGCTCTGTACCACAGGGGGAAAAAAAAAAGCAATGAAGGTCATCACATACACGTACTAGACAATTGTACTACACTTTGTCATTGCACGGCATTTTATAATTTCAAACCCCATCGACAAATCCAGCACACACTATGGAATGCCACACACAGCTGATCCCCAATTTTGATATCCGTGCTTCTCTCCCCGCACATCTGAACACTTCGCAAATGTATACATCGATGAAAATACAAATTGGTATGATCATAATTTTCAGTTTGTGTGAGTTAGCCTGTAACCAAGCCTCCTAGGCATTATCCATCCTGAAAAACTACAGTAAAAATTATGTCCATGTACAGAACATTGTACGTCCATCATTCTGGGAGTCACGTGTGTCCCTTTTGTTTGTTTATCAGTTTCAAGTGGCAAACAGTGCAAAACTAAATAAAATATTTTCATATACTGTGTAACTTTTTTTGGGAAAACTAAATATTACCGAGGCGTAACAGCCCCTGCAAGCAACTGTCATTTGGGGTTGTGCAGTGACCTTGGAAAACATGTCAAGATCATCCACATACAATCCCAGCCTGACCTTCATAATGGACCCTCGTCATGTGCAATATGAAAGTTAAAGGTGAACTAACTCAAGTTATCATTCAAAACTAATGCGAGATGGATAGTTACACAGACAGTGATTACTGTCGGTCAGCTGTCGGACTAGCAATGTTCAACGAGAAACCTTCACAAAAATTCCACGGATACTTTCCTGGCTTCAAAATGATTTTGTTGGTTATTTTAAAAAAAAATATTTTGTTAAATCCTTCAAAATATTTAATATAAAAAGTCCCAATCATACTTGTCCACGTCCACATACAGGACCAAAATGCTATTGCGTTGTCAGCTTGGCCCTATACAGGAGCATACCCACCTTGTACATATTCGGATAAGAACACTACAAAGAATGGTGTGACCAGATCATTGATGCCCTGAACATAACCACTGGCTGGATGACGAATGGCCCATATGAACAATATCCTCTCAAATATCTGCCATGACAACAAAAAATAAAAATTAAAAAAAAAGGTATAAAACACCTTTGCTACTGATCTCTGGAATAGCTGAAACATGTTGCAGCAACTCACTGTCATGTCACAAAAAGTAGAGACACCCCCTAGGAAAATGGTGTTCATCCAACATGAAACCACTACATTTGTATCACGTAACAGCAAATAACAAGATGGTTCAGCTCTCCCCAAAGTCCTCAAGAGTTTAGCTCCTTTCAGATAACCACTTTGAGGAAACAGAAACTGTTCAGATCCACCAACAGACTTCATTTAACTTTCAGAGTATATCATCCATAAATATAAAAAGTGAAATACATGTATGTGACAAACAATTACTACTTCACCACACTTGTTTTAGAAATATGTTACATTCAATGTCGGATACCCCAATAAGTTATTTTTCATAGTGTGAAGGAAATGACTAGGAAGTATCTTTGATTAAAAAAAAAAAAAATCCCCACTAAATTTTTGTTAAAATTTTCTTGAAACTTTGATTTAAGATAGTTCCCCATGGTAAATTTTGAATTTTTGTCAAACATATATTAATATTACATCACTTATGTCAATGTTCCTTGTACTGAACTGGCTCTATCACTTTTGAGGCTGTACATAGATGTACATCCAGCCGCGTGTTTCAACTTTCAGAATTTTACAACCAGATATAATCTACCTACAGAAACTGTGAACAGAATTGCATGGGTCCTCTTGTTGAGATATGAAAGGCTATCAGAAACAATTAACGCACTATTTGTTTTTGACAGTGAGAGTTGTCATGCTTCAGAGGCCCCTGGTGGCAAAAAGGTGCATTAATTTCTCCATTTTTGTTGTTTCTCTGTTCAAAATGAAATCACGGCAAAGCTCATTCCTTTTGTGGGCACCTTGCTCTTTCAAACTGATAGTAATACACATACATGTACCATAACACATGCAACAATATCTCAGCGCTGCACATGCAGAAATTGTAACTGTGACCTTCTATATGTTTTGATAGCCTGTTGATTACGCTGTGAGAGTGGGCTGTAGTGGGTACATACTAACCTCCTGAACCACCTCTTCTTGAAACAATGGCATCAGTGGGTTCATGCGGGGGATGTCTATATGAATCTGCAATAAAGTCCACAATTGAGATGTATAGAAATCAACCACTGTCCTTTTTTTTTGTTTTTTGTTTTACATTTTATTTATTTTTTATTATTGTCAGTAACACTCAAATTTAGTAAGGGAAATGATGAGTTACAAAAGAATCACGGCTCCATATCATTTACGTTGGATCATAATAACCATCTTTTCAGATCATTATAAAATGGTACAGAACCATTAACCCTGCCCCCTGCCAGGGCACATACATATTGCTTTGGAAGATAGCTGAAACTTTTACTGGAACCAGGAGTTATCATGCATTTAACAATCTAAATTTCCACTTCTGAAATCAAGATACATGTACATGTAAGTATTACAAAATTATTATTTTTTTTTTTAGATCAACCAGCAAAGTAGATAGACTGCAGATAAAATCATGTCTGGAGGTTTGTTGATTGCCTCCAAAGCAGACCCATGCTGCATCTTTCGTCCACTCTGCTACCATGAACTTGTCTGTTTGCAGGCAAGTTTGTAAATGGGTCTTCATGCACTTTATCACATAGTTACAATACACATTAATTGTACTGTAGTTGTACCCATAAAAAGTTTATTTTCTTCCCACCAACCCAAGTCAACAGCTTTCCTTGGCATGGGTTGGGTGCTCAGTATGCAACCTATGCCAAGGAAAGCTGTTGACTCAATCTTAATTCAAGGGGGAAAGGTTTAACACGAGATGCTGAATTTCTACATGGATCCTGGATGCTTCTACATTTTCCTCAGCATCCCAGAGAAAACTCCTCCTCCTTGGTCTATCAAGACAGGTTTCTGTGTGGTCCCTTACCTGTCTGAATGTGTCTTGATGGAGATCTTGATGTCGTGTGTCAAAATATTGTTCTATGAAGTTATAATATTCTTTCCGTTTCCGCTCAAGGGTCAGCTCTCTCCGGTCTATACTAGCCGGCAAGTAACCCTACACGAGAGACAAGCACAGAATTGGTCAAGGGATATGGCAGCTTTCATTTTCCAAATTTTTATGCAGGCTTTCATTTGACATCCAATCTGCTAAAAATTACTTGAGTTTAATATTCCCGAACCAGATCTGCTTGGGAAAATTCGGAAATACTTCTCCCTCATGAAAATTTATGATTATATAGCAAGTGCATCCACAATAGGTGAACATATGTGATACAGTCATTTAACAAGAGGGCTGTGTGAACAGCCCGTGCCTCAGCTGATCTTGACATTCATCACACTTGCAGCTCTATGAACTTGGGAAAGGATCAAGGACACCATGTTCTGAGTAAGTCTGACCTTTATAGAAGAACACCTACTTGTGCAACATCAAAGTTCAAGTAATTCTCAAGTTATAATGAAGAGTAAAATTCATGTATGTTGCACTGTGACCCCACAAACGAGGTCAAGGTCATTCATGTACTGTCTCAGCATGACCTTCATACAGAATAATTAACATGTGTAGCTAACTCAAAACAGATCTCAAGTTATCAAGTAAACAGTAAATTTTGTGTCAGTTGTCCTGTGAATTAGCATTAGAATGCCCATTGACTTACACAGTAATCAATAGGAAAGCTGCATTGAACGATAAGTGCCCGAATTGAAAATCCTTAAAAATCAGGAATCCAAAGCAGTGCCACCTAGTAAACAACTGTTTGACCCTTCCACAACAATATATCCATCACATTTCAGCTTAATCTGAGGGATGGTTCTGAGAACAAGTGAAAAATAGCAAAACCATACAAAAAATTAATTACAAAAAATTGCAGCGCCACCTTGTGAACAAATTGGGAACTAGGTGTCCCTGGGAGTGTCTATGTACGATATCAAAGCAATTGGGTGAGCGGTTTCAGAGGAGAAGAATTTTGAAGGTTTGCCCCCCCCCAAAAACAAAAAAATTCATAAAAAATCCAAAAATCAATAGAGCGTGACCATTTGAACACACTTGGTTGAGATCCACCCAAGGCACATCCCCACCAAGTTTGAAGTAAATCTGGTCAGAATTATTAAAGTTATGACCATTACAAGAAATTCCCATGTTAACTTTTCATATTAAAACTTTTGTAGAGATTTTTGAAAAAAAAATCATAAAAAAATCCAAATTCATTGGAACATGACCATTGGAACAAACCTGGTAGACACCCACCCAAGGTACATTGCCACCAAGTTTGAAGTAAATCTGGATGACGGTTTTGGAGAAGAAGTCGAAAATGTAAATTAGCATTAGAATGCCCATTGACTTACATGGTAATCAATTGGAAAGGTGCATTTACCCCAAAGGAGCCGACTTAAAAAATCATTAAAAATCAGCAATCCGCAGCATTCCCACACAGTGAACAACTTTGTTTGGCCCTTCCATTAGGAACATATCCACCACGTGTACGCTTAATCTGAGTGATGGTTCTGGAGAATAAATCGAAAATATCTATAACACACAAAAATTCACAAAAAAAATTAGAAAAAAACTGCAGCCCCACCTGGTGAACAAATTAACAACAAGGAGTCCCTAGATGTCTTCCTGTGTGATATCAAAGCATTTGGGTAAGCAGTTTCGGGGAAGAAGATTTTTTAAGACTTGTCCAAAAAAAAACAACAAAAAAATTCATTAAAAATCCAAAAATCACTGGAGCATGACCACGTGAACAAAATTGGTAGAAACCCACCCAAGGTACATTGCCACCAAGTTTGAAGTTAATCTAGATGACGGTTTTGGAGAAGAAGTCAAAAATGTGAATTAGCATTAGAATGCCCATTGACTTCCATAGTAATCAATAGGAAAGCTGCATTGACCGATAAGTACCCGAATTGAAAAAATCGTTAAAAATCAGGAATCTGCAGCATTCCCACATAGTGAACAACTTTGTTTGACCCTTCTACAAGGAACATATCCACCATGTTTCAGCTTAATCTGAGTGATGGTTCTGGACAAGAAGTCGAAAATAGCTATAACACACAAAAATTCATAAAAAATTAGGAAAAAATTGCAGCGCCACCTGGTGAACAAATTAAGAATTAGGAGTCCCAGGGAGTGTTCCTGTGTGATATCAAAGCAATTGGGTGAGCGGTTTCGGAGAAGAAGATTTTTTAAGATTTACCCAAAAAAGACGAAAAAAATTCATTAAAAATCGAAAAATCACTGGACCGTGACCATTTGAACAAACTTGGTAGAGACCCACCCAAGGCATATCTCCACCAAGTTTGAAGTGAATCTGGCTGACGGTTTTTGAGAAGAAGTCGAAAATGTGAATTCTGGACGACGGACGGACGACGGACCCTCAAAAAACCTCAGCTGACTGACAAGTCAGCTGAGGTAAAAACTGTCCCAGCAGACTGACACTGACCTGTTCATCTGTCATGGTAAAGAGCCTGTTTTAACAGCTTTGTTTGAGGGCTCAGAATCGGGTGTGTTACAGAGCCTGAACAGGTGTATTTATGAATTACATGCAAAATAAGACTTACTGATAATATTTTCCATGTTGTGGGTCTATATTGCATTGGGATACCTGACCAACTATGTTTTCTTAATTCCTCTGCAGAAAAGAAAATGGAACAAAATTATACAATCTGCTCACAAATCTCCTGGCACATGTTCACATGAACTGAACATTGACATACAGTTGAAACTTCTGCAGGTTTAAAAGATACATTGTATACATGTAGCACAATCCTTGTCACAGTAAAATTTGTCTTCAAATGAGATGATTTTAACTCATTCCATACCAGTCCCTGATTTTTGACAACAGTTGCACATTTAGATTCTTCATGAAAAGAGCTTTTGTTCAAGTACCAACGTGCCTATAGTCTTAAGTCAGTGGTTTTGGCATTGCCTGGCAAGTCATGCTGCAGCTGCCCTTGTGGCAGCTGCAGCATGACTTGCCTGGCAGTGCCAGAACCACTGACCAAGGCCTGTGACCATAGTATGGAATGAGTTAAAGGTTGTGTGAAACTAGAACTTCCATCACATACCAGAGGCTGCCCTGTAATGAGGGACATTACACAGAGGGAGAACTGAACACACTGTGGCAGCAACCGTTTGTACTTTGCTTGTAAATTTCATCTTGTTTATTCTCAGGTCATGCGCTTCAGCGCATCGTACCTGCGTCACAATGCTATACATGTGCTGTATGTAAATGGTTTAAAATCTGTTTTCCTACTGACACAACATGTTTACCGCACACAAACTGTCTATATCCAAAAGTGTGTACCATACACTACACAGCAACTTGTAGAATGACCGAACATGGTATTGATGAAAGTTCACTTGCAAGTTAAGACTTTATGGTCACAGGATAGACTTTGTACTTGATGTGTGTTGTAGATGCATTTTCACAGGGCTGATCCAACATTAGCACACTACATAGAGAAACAGCATGGATGATACCCAATCTTGATCTTGAAAGTTGCACTTAGTGTACAAATATCACACTAAAGAAGTGGGCTGTCAACATTATCTTCCAATTTAGGATCACATCTCTACATCACACTAGACACAGGTATTTGCTATCAGATCAGAGGGCTCTCAAAATATTGGATATTTGAAAAAAATTAAAAAAAAAAAAATGCATTAACCGTATCTACTTTTTAAGACTGAATTTGTGATATTTACTTTAATCTAAATTGGGATGTCAACGTTATCTTCCAATTATTAGAGATCACATCTCTAAGGCATACCAGATACAGGTACATGTATTTGCTATCAGATCAGTGACTCTCAAAATATTGGACATTGGAGAAAAATCCCCCCCCCCCCAAAAAAAAATCATATTAACCATACCCACTTTTTAACACTGAATTTGTGATATTTACCTAAATCTAAATTCTGTGCAGCTATTAACATTTTGAACTTCTCTGTTTTGGACTCCTCCTTGCCCGCCACCATCAGCTGGCCGCCTCGGCCACCCAAGCGCTGGTGGTGCCAGTGGTTCATGCGAACCCCAACCCCTGGCCCTGCCATCCCGGAGCCTGAGTGGGTGGGTGTGTTTTGTGCTGCAACAACAAAGTAGATTACTTTCAGCTCGGAAGCCTTTGCGTAACGTATGACTGGTATTTCAACAGAGTTTATGTAGTTTTCACCATCCCCCTTTTTCCCACTTAAATAAATGAAGTGATGCTATTGTGATGAAAGGCAGAGTGTCCCCTACCCTGAGTAAGATTTCAAGGAAAATGTTCCAAAAGTGTTACAGAAACCATATTTCAGACACAACATGGACACCTGTTTGATGTCAAAAAGATACAGGCTTACCATATAAACTACAGCACTAATGCCAATTTTTTTTTTTTTTGGTGAAAATGAAATTTTACTATGTTCACATGGTCTTGTTTGCACCCCATGTAGGGTAAAAAATTTATAAACAAATATCATAATTTGTAACAAGCCTAACTGAACCCCCTGATAACTGGTGCACAAATATTTTTTTTATCTTGAGAGATCAGATAAACTTGCAACCATAAACAAAAGACATTGATCACTCGTGTTGAACATGCTTGTGACCCATTCATAGCTATTATGTATTCACGTGTGTTCCACTACATGAAACACTACTTGAGTAATTACTGTCACTGAAGTGATGGTTTGTGTTGCTTACTTACATAGCTGCTCCTCAGTCCTGATATTTTCCTAAGTCCTCAGTTCATACCCTAAGCAGAGCTAAGAAATTACCTTTTTTTGCAAAATCTTATTCGGTTTTGTTCTATATCATATGGTCAGTTTCAATTGCCTGTCTTCATCTTTACGCTGCATTTTAAGACATCTTGATTTGAAATACACAGTACAATGTCTACTCTCTGTCTAATCTATGTGTTTGTCTTATTTATGGGCCATTGTGTCTCAAATTTTAAAAGGACACCCCCCCCCCCATCGCGTTTTCACAGTTGTATGTAAACTGACGTATTTTGACACAAAATCTCCTCAGCCAGCAAGTACGACAGGGTCCCCAGACACACACAGACTGCAGACGAAAGCTGCCATCTTGGCCATGAAGTGACTGAGTGGTCAAAGAATCAACGTTTTCTTAGTAAGAATAACAAGAAGTTGCCACCTATCCTGGAAGCCAGTTTGGCATCCAGCACTGAACGAATGCCAAGGAAAGCTGCTGGCCTCTCGTACAATGTTCATGCAACATTTTTGCCTGTAACAAAAAAAAAATCTAGGCTTGCGCTTTCCATTAGCCGCATAGCCAGTGGCTTTAAAAAAGGTGTGATTCTACTGAGAAATTTTTGTTTGCTTTAGCCAAATTGACTAAAGTTATTTCATAATTTACTCAACTTGTGATGCATACATTCGTGGCATTTTACTTAATTATTTAGATTATTTGATGAGTATAATTTCAAAATGTCAATTATGCTCATGGTTTTCATGATAATCAGCATTTGGCTAAAGAACTTTATATCACTTTAGAAAAACTGGCAACAGGTGAATAGTCCCAGTGCCAGCCCAGAAAATGTATTGAAGCAGATGACACTTGAGACACTCTGGGAATTTTTTGACAAACTGAACAGGAAAGGGTGATCCACGCTGCCCACGTACCTGAGAAATGGGTAGGGGATGGAGGCACGTCAGGCAAGCCACTGTTGCTACCATTTGCTGCCATGCGTGTCTGTAGGCTATGGTTGTTGATCACTTGTAGCGCCAGTGAGTCAATGTCCTGCTTCGACACAGTCTGGCTGTTTGCCATGGTGATCAGGTCATCATCCCCGTCATCCCAGGCATCCTCCGTATTATCCTGGAAGTCCTGAAATGAATCTCGTTGCTTTCCCCGCAACTCCCGTTTTGGTGTACCATGCTCACTGTAAACATTAAAACCAAAGCATGACGCGTGTTCACTACTTTCGTGCTTGTCATTTGTTATCAGAATTTTCAGAAACACACACACACACACGCTGACTCTCTCTCTCTCTCTCTCTTTTTTGCACACACTATGACAATTTTGTTATCTGAATAACTTGTTACTTAATATTTTGACATTAATCAGGCATGCAATTTATTTCTATAAATAGAGAACAAATAATAATAATAATGGTGGTGATGATAATCATTTAATCAATCCAATTAAATTTTAACCCTTACCACACTGAATGCTTTACATGACAAATTCATGTTTTCAACACATGTAGTTACTCACCATAGCAAAAATATTTCAAAGGAAAAAGTCCATATTTTTATTTCCTTAGGGTCTGCTCAACATAAATTGCCTAAATACTAAAAATGAAACTTTTGATGCAGTTTGTTGTGAGGAAAAATGTTAACAGATAATATTCTGACAGGAGACTTCACCTTCAGGAAGCCAAGAGTTAAATGTTGTCACAATCATATTTAACTCTGGATATTAACTGACTGTTAGTTCATATGTACAAGAGTACATACACATGTACCAACAAATATCTGCATAACAGAAATATATAACTGACATTGGGGGACCTTGCAAACAAGGACAACCGGAAAGTAAGTGCAATCTGTTTTTCATTCCATCATAGCATTCTCAACATGTATGTATGTATGTATGTATGTATGTATGTATGTATGTATGTATGTATGTATGTATGTATGTATGTATGTTTGTGTATGTATGTATGTATGTATGTATGTATGTATGTATGTATGTATGTATGTATGTATGTATGTATGTATGTATGTCCATGATAGCACCACAGGCAGAAACATACTTGGCATAAAGCATATCCAAAAGGCATTCCATGTAGTCTGCCATTTACTGTGATGACAATATTGTCAAACTTATTTCAATAAGCTTACATGCTTGCTACTTTGCAGTTTACAAATCTGGTTGACTAGAAGTGTGCGATATCATTCATCGGTGTGTTCATACAATGTGCGAACATGCATGAAGAGGCTAATTCAAGGCTGTTATGTCAAGGCCTGATAGTGAGGAAAGCAATAAGAATGCTCACCCAAAGGCCATGTATATCTCAAAGATCTATGTCAAGTACATCATATGCTCTCATCTCTATCACATGCAGGGACAGTGTGAATGATGTGGGGCGGAGGGAGCCCCATCACACAGTTCACAATGGAAAGCGTCAGACTTAGCTCTAAGGTGTGTATTTGCCCCAATACACGACTGAATACACAAACATTTGGAGGGCTAGAGCTGTGCATTCCCATTAGTTTGTATGTTACAGCAACCTTGAATAAACCAGTCACTTTTGTAGCTTGGGTTATATGATTTTTGTGACATATTTAGTTTTGCATCTTAATTTACTGTCTGGAATTTGGTGTTTCTATGTGCAGTAGTTTTCAAGTTATTAAGTTGCAAATTACAATACAAAGTAATGGGAATACACAACCCTAGCCCTCCACTGACTGCAGTGCCCTCTTTTAGGTAGTTATTGAACCTTCTGTTCTTGCCCCTTGCTCTTTCCTGATTGTGTGGCCTTTACCACTGGACAAGTAAAATTCCATTCTGGCAAGTAAAATTTTTTAAAGCAATTGCCTTAACACAGAATGCAGCAATTTTTTTCTCTACATATATAAGATTCTTATGGGTGGGAACAGGATGGGGTGGGGGTGGGGTGGGGGTGGGGGAGGTGGAGCACAGGTCAAACTTTCATGCAATTTGCCACGGAGACCAGACAAGAGAACAAGAATTGGCCTGCTATGGGGGAGGTGTTTGACTCGGAACAAGTTACTTTTGTTTTTCTGTGCCATCACCGCTTTGTATCATTTGTTGCTGTTTGTATTTGCTGGAACAACTGATTATGCAAATTCATAGGGGAATCAGAATACAGAAGCAAAATAAATGTCCCGTGCAATGTTCACCAGTATGCACTACATATACCTGATATCCTCCATCAGACTCTTTCATACACTTTGCAGTTCCTCTTCCTTATAACATTTTCCCTGGTCTCTGATTTCCTTTATGAAAGTCTAAGTCAAAACTTGCCAAAATCTGAATGGAGCAGGGGGTAAATTTCCATTTTCACACTACGAAATATCATTTGGGAAAAGCTAGGATCAAAATGAGTAACATGTATTTTATTTTGACAGGAACACTTTCTGTGGCCTCGGACAAACATCAACAAGATAGCAACTGAAAATGTCCATTAACTCATAGTCCAAGTGCCAGGAGAGTTACATGTAAAATATATAGGGTTAAAAAAAAAAGAAAACAAACTTTTTCCCTTCACTTGTAGAAATATTATCACATTCAGTCAAAGCTGGTATTTAACACATAGAGAAACTTAACAAACTTAAATCTGTGAGCCCGTGTACTGTTTGAACACTATCAAAATCTGATTTTCTAAGATCCGTACCATTCACTGAAAAACTGCACAGTTCTAAATGATTATAGCAAATTAATTTGTGAAAGGGACAAATGTCATAACCTTGTGAATAATAATGATAACACCTGTATTCCCTGATACATGGAGCATTATTAAAATGAAATGCCCTTTTGACCCTGACTAAGGAGCAGCATGAGCACTGCTTTGGGTACTGAGCACATTATTTTGATATATTTCAGTGACCTGTCACTGTACAATACAGATGTACATGACCCTAAAAATGTTGAATACAATGTATATGTGTTATTTTCAACCAAGAAACTACCTCATACATTTTCAAGTGGGAACACCGCACATTGCTTTAAGCCTCACGTGTGCCGATGCCATCAATATTGTATACTAAACCTGGGCTGGCGCTAGAAAAATTTTATTTTAGCCAGTCTGGCTAACTTAGCTGAAAATTTATTAGCCAGACTTAGCCAAATCAAATTTTGGAGGTACTACTTGGGGCTAGCTCTAACGATTTTATTGCATGAGCCATTTTTTTTGCTAAAATCAGGAATATCTTATTTGCCAAAGAGAACCAGATTTTCATAGGTACATGTGTAATGACCATTTTCTAATAAATTGTGAACTTGTAGCCACATTTTACATGCACAGATGCAATGATCTTAATTTATATGTGCAACATCTTTTAGCCAGGCTAGCAAATGACAAAAACTATTAGCCAGCTCACACCTCTTTAGCCGATGGCTAACTGGCTAAAGCTCAAGCTGAATATTGGTAACACTAACATAGATGTTACGCTGCACCATGTGCAGACAGTAATGGCAGCCACCGGTTTCCAGTCCTCCAGGAGTTTGGAGCGTTGAAAGCAGTCAAACAAGCCTTTAGTACTAGCAGTCTCCAAAGCTCTATGTTTCATTGGTTTTTTTTTTCTTTACAAAGACCTTTGGCAGGTGACATAATTTCATTTTCACACCATTACAAAAGAAGGACAATTCCATATATAGATTTTCACAAACGACTTAAAACAGTTTGTCCCTTGAGAAAATGTCCGCAGAAAGTAAATCCTCACGACTCCATGCCAACTAAGACAACAAATGGGCCAAATTGTTAGTTGCACAATGGTGGAGCAAAACAATCAAATGCATGGATAAACATTTCACGACCTCGCTGACTTTTAACGTGGAACCCTACACTTGGCATGTACATGTACATGTACTCATCTCCCCACAGAGAAAGTGCACACATCACAATGGCAGCCTGTCTGTACGAATGAATGTGTTCATCATGGTACATGATGTACAGTTGCGACTGAAAGTAACTTAACCAAAATATGCGCGCACTCGCAAATTGCTCGCACTTTGCTCACACTTTGCTCGGGCTCGCACCCGCGGGTTGCTCGCAGTTGTTTTCTGATCTACCCGCACCCTTGCTCGCAAGCACCCTCACGCTCACCCGGGAGTTCCATGTGCTCGCGGGTACTGACTAACCCGCGGGCACACTGGAAAGACCAGCAGGCCCAGCCTTTTATACGCATACTATATTTCAGTCTTTAAACTTATTCATTATCTAACTGGAAATGTACCCCCCCCCCCCCAGCACATCTCAACAAGTCACCCCCCCTCCTCCCCCCCCCCCCCCAAAAAAAAGAATGATAGTGGCTAGTATCCGTCTATAGATACCCACATGTAGATATAGGCTTATTTGAGTATGTCTTTTTCCGTTAGCCACATAATCATTATTTCTACACATATGTTGGGCCTGCATGTGACTCCCGGGGAAGTAAATGTCACACTCAAGTCGGTTTTATTTTGCTGTACATTCGAGAGAAGAGTAACTATTGAATGTGAATGGAGTAATTTACATATTAATTGTTGAAAGAAATACACTGCTAAAAATAGCTACAAGATGCCCCCGGATATTGTGCTCTGTTATCACCAGGTCCATGGGTCTATGAAAAACTGTAAATATTCCATGTACTTGTGAATAAAATCAGACCAGATTGTTCTAACGTTAGATCTACAAGTTATCGATTCGCACTCAGTAGAGATAAGCTGGGCTAGCTTGGATGTGTCAACGCCTTCAAAATTTGAAGCCAAACCGGGAAATAAGACTGCAATCGCTACAGATTTTGACCATGTTCTTATACATTTACATTTCAATTCAATAGCCGTTTTTACAATATTTTAGCCAAATCAAACAAACACTAGCATTTGGCTTAAGGCACCAGTGATTCCTGGCTGGTAAATTCGATAACGAGACAAGCCCCCCCCCCCTCCCAGACGTTGGGATAAAGTTGAAGAATGTGGATTTCTGGAATTTTTTGGACCCCATGGTTGCATGTATCCAGTCTCTAATGCTGCATACATGTTCATGTAAATGTGAGTTTTTGTTTTTGCACTGTTGGCATTCATAAAGACCGATGAATATTTTTTTTCTCCCAGACCTCATTACTATGTACTTAAAATGCAAGTCACTTCAATATGGGCGATCACGACTAACTACCACCCCCCCCCCCCCAAAAAAAAAAACTTATGCAACCACCCCACCCCCGTCTACCAATTAGCCCCAGGCTCCATTGTTATTGGAAGCTGGTCAGTGTGTTCAGCAGAATTTCATTACCCAGGGGCTGTGGGTACGCATGGAGCATTGGAGGCAGCATCACTTTGGTCCGACAGGTTGCATCTCGGCAATAACCATGAAGCGGGTATCGAAAAATAGCAGTGCGTATGGCAGTCATGAAGTACTCGAGATAAGGAAATTAGCTCAATTAGACGGCAATCAAGTCGTGTACTGCACTGGACTGACTGATTGATTGATTTATACATTCATATTTCTTTATTTAATTCCGGCGGGGGTGGGTGGGTTGTAACCACCAGACATGTTGTATCATCTCAAGTGTCAAGAAAAATTTATATTAACTGCGCAGAAACAAACTTTGTTTCCATGAACATACCACTTTTCCTTTTTTTTTTTTTTTTGTTTTGTTTTAGCGTGGAGCGTCACAGGAGCAACCGATTAACACCACAAGATGGACACTATGTTACGCAAAGGAGCCCAGAATGGGAAGGACTAACTACTACCAAAAACAAAAGGAAAAAAAAAAAAAAACCCCGCAACATAGTACCTTTTCAGTGTCAATGAAGCAAATTTGATTGTCCTGCATCCAAAATTGTTCAAATTCCAATTGAAGCACTGATGGCATGAACCATCACATGCCCAGACGGGTATATAGGTATATATGTTAAATTCATTCACCGCAACTCCTCTCGAAAGTTTAATGTACTTTTTCCACTCATGGCAGCTTCGAATTTAGAGTGAAGTCAGGTGACGAGGGAAAGCCCAAATTTGCCATTGTGCAAAACGTATATTTTATATTCATGATTTTTGTAATATTATGCTCTCTTTGCATGTTGGCGCGCAAATGGTAACAGAAATTAGCCTCAGTCTCCATTGTTATTGGCAGCTGGTCAGTGTGGTCAGCAGAATTTCATTGGTCCACCAGGTTGCATCTCGGCAATAACCATGAAGCGGGTATCGAAAAATAGCAGTGCGTATGGCAGTCATGAAGTACTCGAGATAAGGAAATTAGCTCAATTAGACGGCAATCAAGTCGTGTACTGCACTGGACTTACTGATTGATTGATTCATACATTCATATTTCTTTATTTAATGGGGGCGGGGGAGGGGGGTTGTAACCACCAGACATGTTGTATCATCTCAATAGGGGTTCTCTCAAGTGTCAATTAACTGCGCAGAAACAAACTTTGTTTACATGAGCAGACCACTTCCCCCCCCCCCTTTTTTTTTTTTTTTTTTTTGATCGTGGAGTGCCACAGGAGCAATCGGTTAACACAGCAAGATGGACACTATGTCACGCCACGGAGCCCAGAATGGGAAGGAGATAGAACTTTGAAATTGGCAAAACTTGTTGCATCTGTACTTATTACGTTCCTTTGTTTCCAAGTCCACATTCAAAGTGACATAAAATACAATTGTTTTGACAAAATCAATACAATCCTAGTGTTTATAAACATATTATTTTTCAACACCTCCTTCACATGGAGATTTTGCGTCACCCGTATAGATTGGGCTTGACTTCAAGGAAATGGGTTTTGTTTATTACTTACCTATAATACTTATTCAAATATAAATATTTGGCTCTTGAAAATATTGACTTGCTTTTTTCAATTTCAACAGGACAAGTTAAAAAAAAGTATATTACTACAGGTACAGTGACATTTTCATTTTCATGTACATGGCAAGGAAGATCGCAACAGTTTACGTTTGTAACGATATGCACGATGTCACATAACCGCGGCATAAAATAGATACACAAAGGAGCCAAATTACTTTTTTTCCTTTGTACTTTAATAGCTTTGATCGTCTTCACGATTGACCATGGATGGTACATGCATGGCAATTCAGACATTAATTTGATTATTTTTTAAAATTGATCACCACCTGATTGTAAAAGATATACTAGTCGGGAGGTTCTCCATTAAAAAATTGGACACAGGGCAGTTTTATAAAGGTACATCATTACTTATTGCACTGAAACCTCATAATCACGACACTCAGATATCCGACATATTCTGACACCGGAAAATGTTCCTGAAGGTTATGGACAAACCAACTGATCAAAAACAATTTCGCGGATGTTTTTAATTTGAGACCCTATCAGACAATTACGCGGAGATTACTCGGAAAAAAACACCCCTAAATTGTAAATTTCCCCGCCGCGAAGTTGCTCTAAATTGACCCCCTTTCTCCCAACTAAACTGGAACGATCATGCGTACCCGTAGTATCGCCGAGTTAGGGGGCAGGGCGGCATCGCTGTTGAGCAAGATTGTTGGCGCTCTGCTCATGCATGATGGAGGTATTACCGTTAATTTAATACGTCCATGCTCTACTGTAACGGGGAAAAAACACTCTGGGGGAGCCACAGTCTATCCACAGAGGCAACAACAGATGCAAACTGAAAACAGCAGTTATTTTAAACTACATTGTATATCTCAAGATGTTGGTTTCTTCCTATCTGTTAATAGCAAGGCATAGGCAATTCCACAGTGATGCTCGACCAGAACGAGTCACATTCAAGGTTGCCTGCCTGCGAAGTCATTCAGCCGGCGAAGTGCCTGCATTACAGTGTGAATGTTAAAGCCCGTCATTAATGTGTCAGGAAGTACAACCAGGGGTTTGCTTAGTTTTTCCTTAAAAATTGCGCTTTTACTTTTGGGCCATTACTATTGCCAAACATTAGTTAGGGTATTTCTATAGCAGACGGTGACTGAGTTTGCCTCCTTAGCTGACTCATGCCATTTTTATCTGCTACTGGACCCAGTCACCAGTCCAAGGCGCTTGGTCTTCCAAGCAGGTCGTCTGTGAAGCAGGCTTTCTACCTCCAGGAAAAATTTATCTGTACTTAAACATCAGCACATAAAAAAGTCTGCTTCTCAGGCAACCAAATAGGCAGTGATTGTACAAACTTGAAAGAGCCGAAAGTGCCTTATCAAGGTTTCATGCATTTAGCACACCTTGGGCACCGATCCGTGAAGATAAAGCGACAGCATCAACACAGTCTCGGCGCCGACCTGTTTGTACATGTAGATAGGAGCGGTGTCCTAATGTAATCAAAGATCTGAAGTGGCAGAATTCCATTTACATGCAAGCAGTGGATCTAGAATGCAATAGGTTTATTCTGGTTTACCTAAAATTGTATAACCTTAAACTTAACAGACTTGAAATTGACATTAAACAAATTCCTTTCCCCGCTCATCGTTTTCCTTGCATTTTTCAAACTTCAGTACTTCTTATAACTAGCGTGACAAAGAACTAAACGATGTTGCCTCCCAAATTATATTCTCTCCCCCGGGGTAACACAGAGCTTGATCTGCTTCAAACAATGTTTATAACAGTTCAGTACTAAATCGCTGAAACTAGACAGTTTTTATTCTGATCCTTCCAGTTCCAAATTAAGCCTACCCACCCCCGGTGGGGGGTGGGGGTGTAATCAAATGTAAATTGGATAGGTGGTGATGTAATTTAACTATTTTCTCTCATTTTCTGGTCATTAGTCGACACTATGTCATTATTTTGTTCTCAAGTTATTTACTGATTGATTATCCAACAATCTGTGTTGATACATTCATTGATGTAACATACGCTTACGTAATTTTGTGATGTCCCTTGCATGTTGTACATATTCTGTTTTGTCGCTCCCTGTCTGGAGAACCCATTGTATTAGTCAACTTTTTGTACTGTGGGGCTATCCAGAATGAAAAAAAAAATGTTTAAATCAAACGAAATAAAAAAAAAAAGAGAGAGAACGATGCTATTTTCACCGTACGGTGAGAATAGCGTTTGGTCTATTTTCACCGTGCGGTGATAAAAGCGTTTGGAAGGAGTTTTGTCTATTTTCACCGTACAGTGAGGATAGGGTTTGGTCTATTTTCACCGTATGGCGGTGACGGTAGAGTTTGGTATATTTTCACGGTGAGGATAGAAGCGGCTCTATTTTCACCATCTGGAAATTAGAATTCGGAGCCTTTTCGCAAATTTATGGTTATGGCTTGTTGCATAGAACTGAGGCAAATTAAGATTGGAGAAATGCTTACTTAAGGGAGATAGCTACCTTTATAGTATAGTTAATAGGAAACGGGACCAAAGCAAAGTGCCCACTTACGGAGGGTTTACTGTAAAGCAATTACCTTGGCACCGTGACAGCATTAAATGCTTGGCTTTTTAACATCTGTAATTAATGTATATGAAGTTACTCTACCCACCCACGAGTCTTTCATTTTTGTTGCTTCGTGGATTTTTTTAATGCGATCCTTAACTTAAGTCATAACAAGATAGATCTATAAGTCACACTTAAGTTCCGTTTCTTCCATCTGTGACAATATTAAAGAAAAGTTTCTACTTTGTCTTGTTACCTAAATTTTTGCCTTTTCGCATAAAAAACAGTGTTGGCTCTATAAAAACTATTAGATAATAAAAGCTGAAACAACACCTCAGCAAATCTCATTATAAACCATGCTCAACTTGGATGTTAGGCCTTTTTATTATTTCAGCAAATGTTTGTTCCAATTCTCTTTTGTGCACAATATCATGACACAATGCTTTTCCAAAATATTCTTCCCTGGTTGACTTCTTTTCATCGCCGTACGTTAGAAATAGAGCAGCCCCTATTCTCACCATTAGATGAATATAGACCAAATTTTATCATCACCGTACGGTGAAAATAGACAAACACTATTCTCACCGTACGGTGAAAATAGACAAAACGCGATTCTCACAATACAGTGAAAAAAGTCACTCCGAAAAAGAAAACCTTGCCCCCACACTGTTACCTGCTGAGTGACTTAAAAATTTTGCTACATCATATTTTTCAGGACAAGAAACAAATACCATTGAAAATTTGGGTGCAACCTAGTCCATGGTCTAACGCTTGCAACTGAACTAGTAAATAGTAAATCGGGGGTGAAATTATGACTAACAGTCTTTTATATACATCAGAAAATTAGAAAGGGGCTAGTTCCGTGCCTGCTTAGCCTCTCGTGCCATCTTTCTATCTGGCTAAATAAAATGTCCCTGGAAAGAAAAAAACTATACCTATTTTACTGAATCCCCCCCCCCCCATGGACAATAAGTCAAGAATGAAAATAGAAACTTCTTATACAACTATGCTTGTGTGTTGTAGGGTAACGTGACGCAGGTATAATATCTGGAATGTTTTATATATATATTGATGGGCGAATGTTTTATACCTTTACTTATACCTGATACTGTTGCATGTTTCTTTTTATATGTATATATGTATAGAGAGAGAGAAATCTATTTTAATTTTTGTGTATATTTTATCCAGATATGAGTTTTAGGACCACCATGGAAATAAGTTGTTAAAACTTTCTGGTGCCATCCTAGGCTCTTTTCAACACTAATTGTATGTATTACAGTCCAATGTAATTATATGAACCTGAACAAAATCAATCAATCAATCAATGGCTTGCTTGGGTCTGCTAAGGCCTGCTAAGCAGACAAGCCCACAAAGCAAGAACACGAGACTTTCGCTGACATTGGTATTAAGATATGCTCTGAGAAACCGGTCAGAATATTTATATATATCTAATTTAATGTTGGAGAAATGCCTTGCGCTCCCATAGGACCACAGTGGTTGACATTTGCCAGGCAGGGAAGGAACACCCGAGCTGCTGGGTGCAATGGTGGCTTCACGGTGGCAGCGTGTGTGTGCCGCCATGAGTGCCTCGGCCGATCCAGTGGTATGCATTCGTGCATCATGTGCTGCCTGACCCCCCCGGCGGGCCATGCCGCGGAACACCGGGAGCGGGAGATTATGGTCCGGCCAGTATCTCCCTTTCAAGTCACCACCTATGGTCATCCCATATCATGAGTGTGTAAACATGTGCGTAAGCTTGTTTGCATGCATCTGTGTACACGTATTGTTCAATTGTTGTATCAAGTCTATATTAGTATTTGTAGTCAAATTTATATCATGCACGGTCATCTCATAGTCATAATATCATGATTTGTATTGTCCTGTGAGTCTTGTATATATTATTGCACGTCTCCGTCTCTGGAGAACCCCTAAATTAGACAATGTTTGTACTATTGGGCTATCCAGTATAAATAAATACGTTTAAACTAACACTAAAATCAAGGAGGGTAGGAGGATACCCTCCTTGCTAAAATATACCTCCTGGGGATACACGTGCAAGCATGTGTACGTTAGTGTGTGTGTGTGACAGTGTAGGTTTGTAACACCCTACGATTGGGGACACATTTCTGTTCTTTCCAAACTAACTGGGGCTATTTTTCAACCGAGGACTTCTCCACTTCTCTACTATTCTGCATATGAAAGAAGTCACACATATCTGTTATTTAAACACCATGTTAAAATGGCCCTACTTGGATAATGAGGATTGCCTCTGTTCTGCGGAAAAGAACATTGATTTGTGTCTTTGGTTGGACAGTAAGGAACGGGAAGTCCCCAGTTAAAAGTGTGTGTCCCCAGTTGTAGTGTGTGTCCCCGCTTGATGATGTTCCCAGTTATGTCTTATGAGGTGAAAAACGATGTATCCCCACTAGTTACACGCTACAAGTGTGTGTGTGTGTGTGTGTGTGTGTGTGTGTGATACGATACGATAAGTTTATTGTGTATAGGCCCCGGGCCGATACAACAAAAAAGGAAGAAAAGCAAGAACAAAAAAAAAAAAGAACAAAAAAAAAAACAAAACAACAGAACCACCCCCCCCAAAAAAAAAAAAACAAGAAGCACAGCACATGCTCCGTCAAGATTTTGCAATGTTACTTTTTTATGCCTTTCATTGACTGTGGTCAACATTGCTCCTGTATATATAGTCTTGTAAAATAAATGTATAAAGTGTTAATACTTGTGTGTCATTTATAAAAAAGGACGTGTCAACATATTAAATAGCAACTAAATAATGTAATCAGTTGGAAAATTCAGAGCTGTATACTCGGATTACATAACAGTAATGTGTGTGTGTGTGTGTGTGTGTGTGAACGTGAGACATCTGCTGCTCATACTTTTCTGAGTTTAAAGGGGAACAGCGGTGAAAGTTTTTTACTTTTTTTAGTCATTAATGGTCATTTGAGGTGTTCATGTGACAAATTTTCAACATTTTTTCTCAAACAGGTATTTAGTTAGAGCTATTTTATATTTCCAGTAGGTGTTCTGATGTGTGATGTCACCTGGGCTACCCTCCATATATAATACACAAACCTTGAGGGGCACCAAGCTGAGATACACAACATTAGCAGGCATATCATAATGACTTGTGTACTGTGTTAATCACCCCCTTTGATCTTATCAGGGTGGTATATTAGTGGACACCTGCTTCAGTAGTTGATTACACAACCTCAGGAGCTGCTAGCTTGTGTATATTGATTTCTGCATTTTTCTTTCCTTATTAATCCTCATTAAATGAGTAAATATCTCAGTTTAGTAAATTTGATTATAATCTATACACACTGCTTCATCCATAGTAAAAGTGGAACATGTGTACTTGGTCAGGTTTCCATGTTTTTGTCAAAGTTTTACTCGGCTGTCATTGCATTAGCTGTAGCAGTAAGTCCAGATGACATCACAACCCCTCATTTACATATCTAAGAAAACTTGATATCTGCTTATCCAGTTGGGAATAAAGTTTGCATTTTCTGATATTGGTTCACATTTATTATATGAAACAACTCAAAAATTGTGAATTGTCACCGCAGTCCCCCCTTAAGACAGAAACAAATGTTGGCTGCAATGAAATGAAAAAAAAAATGAAAAGGTGAGTAACGATCCTCATCATACTCATTATATCGCCCAAATGTGAGAAATATACAACTGTACATGTACATGTACGTACAAACTGTATAATATCATGCAGGTATATAGATGTTGTCAACTTCATCCTGGCGCAGCTGGGCTCGCGGGCCAAACGGACACGCATTGATGCTCGGGGGCAACCCATGCCCGCACCCGCACCCGCCCGCTCGGGCACCCGCATTAACCCACGGACTGAATCTGTAATTAACCCGCGGGTTGCTCGGGGGCAATTGCTGGCCGTGCTCGCAAATTGCTCGCGGGTTGCTCGCGCGCAGAGGTTAAGTTACTTTCAGTCGCAACTGTATGTATGTGTCAATACAGTACTCCCAGTGCATACACGCGTAGTGCTCAGTTGCTCCTGTTTTATGTCATAATCAGTGTACTTAATTTTAAACTTGAGATTTGAACCATTCACTAGGGAATCCACTAACGTTTGTGATGTGACAGCCTCTGCCCTCAAAAGTCAAAATTGACACAGTTGTCATGTTTAACCCTGCTTGCCACACACCACGGGTACAAATGGATGTCACAACTGTGACATTCATTGCACCCTGATGACCTCTTGTCATCTTAAAAAGTGTATTGTGGCAGTAGTGTGATGTGACAGCCTCTGCCCTCAATAAAGATTTTTCAAGACTCGTTGGCTTATGGAACACAAATATATTTCCTTTAAAGTGATGGCATCTCAATTGATACTAGGCCTCCACCAAAGATAAAAAAAATTCTGTAGAATGTATTTTCCTACACATTCAGATGCTCATCATCGGACCACAAAAATCAAGCCTATACATGCATGCTCACAAGTGTATTTACTCTTCATCTAGGTTTAATCTCACTGCGTGTTTACTGTTCAGAAATTACGCATGTCATGAGTAAGCTTCCCATTCATGCACTCAAATGAACCTAACGCACTTCTAACATACAATGCACGCAACATATGCAACAGATAAACAAAAGTAAAACAAACACTATACAACTGGCTTTGTCTCAGCAGACCAGGTCCACAGTTACAGCTTACTGTGGCTCGCAGGTTCACACTTTGCCTGAAGCTACCCCTGGCAAACAGGCAGATAATGACTTCACAATTGCTTTTGGAAATGTTGACAAGCTGCTAACGATCTTGATAGAACACTTCAGAAAATATTATAAGTACTCTCGATTGACATTAATTGACCGATATATGATGTGACACTAAGGTGGTATGGCACATTGTGAATGAACAGCTTGAGGATAAGACCATGTTGGGCTGCCTCAACTGAGGTTAATACAGGAGTCTCCATGCTGAACAGCATAAAAATACTCAGAAGTGGCAGACATTTGAAACAGAAATATAAGCTACAGAATTATATCATTATTCAGACCTCTCATAAAAAAAAATCTCACAATTCTGTTTTTCGTTTAGTTGACATTTTGTGTTCTGTATTCAAGACCATTCTTAATACAAATGTTTTTCCTATTCCTTGGGTGGCTGAAAAAAAAAGAGGTTCTACTGTAAATGGGTGGTCCCCAAAGATAGAACTACATAACACAAGATAAACTTTCTACTTTTCTTGGTGGATTTAAGTGTTGTGAAGAGAGTTCAGTTAAAGGGCACTTCACCACAGCTGGTAAGGAAAAGCTGTGTTTACCCAGATTTGCCTTATGCAAACAGGAGACATGACTAACAGACCTTTCATTTGCTTCATTAATATGACGGATACCTTTCATTCACTTCAACATAACGGACACACTTTTCATTTGCCTCAGTATGACTGACATCCCTTTTATTTGCTTCAGCACGACTGATGCCCATTTCGTTTGCCTCAGCATGATTGAAGCACATTTAATTTGAAGCACATTTAATTTGCCTCAGCATGATTGAAGCACATTTAATTTGCCTCAGCATGATTGAAGCACATTTAATTTGCCTCAGCATGACTGATGCACTTTTTACTTGCTCCATCAACACGACTGACACATATTTCATTTGCCTGAGCATGAGGCACATTACATTTGCTTCAGGCTAAGCCTTCTCCGAAAGATTTGACTTCAAGACGGGTTTCCACGAACCCGCTTACAGCCCTGCTCATCCAAGATATATGCAATGTTTGACATCACTTGTTTTAGCCTATTCCAACTACTGGTAGCCTTCCATCACAAACAGCTATTCTTGCCAGGGCAAAATGTTTTTCACAAGTTCACACTAACACCGCAGCATTTAAAAGGCTGCCCTATTCATATGCACCTTTTTACAGACTACACACATGTATATATTCATGGTTCCTCTTCACAGACACTTGATCACATAGTGCCCCCCCCCCCCCTTGCAAGGCCCCTACCCTCCACAACAAAACACCACCCCCTCTTCACCTGTAGGCCATTTCTCCACGCATCAAGAAGGGTATTTTCGTTTTATTTCCTCCTTCAAGACAGACATTTCTGGTGCACTTGGGGTGGCCATATGCGACGGGGACCACTGTATTTCTAATTTACCTGTATATTATGAGCACCTGCAGTACAAGAACAGTTGTACTGGTGGTCGGGTCACTGCACTATACAACCTCAATTTTACTCCCATGCATGAAAAATCCCACACAAGTGGTATGTCACCCGACAAACAAGTTCTACACAAGGTTTTGCAGTCAGAATTAAAACCACTAGAGTCTGTTGCACATCAGACTATCTCTGCAACAGCTGGACATCCAGTTTATATTGTACAGGTACTGTATGTTTGTTAAATTATCTATCTATATATATATATATTTCTCCACTGCAAAATGTCTGTGTCATCTAAGTACCGTCATGATTAACATGTCACTCACTACCCTGCCTGGATAAGCTGTCTTGGTCATCAGCTAGCTATGGCTAAGATCACATGAACACCACCCTATACATATAATATACAAAATATGGCCTGGACAAGCATCTTCTATGACAGAGATCACTTTGGTCAAAATCACAGTGGTGTTGTTTTTGGTATGCAACATATGCCTATTTGAAGAAGCATAGATCTACAAATTGAGCTTGGTATCTCGAAATACTAGCTATAGGGTATAGGAAGTGTGGCCAGCATACGCTTTTTCTGTGATGTGTTTGAAAGTCAAAGGCTAAAGTCACAGGGACCTAATTTTGGTTTTAGCACAATCCAGTTTTCGTTAAGTACTGCACATAAAGTACAATATATTTGAGTATTAGAGCAGAGGAAATATGACCTGCGCATGCACCTTCTGTGATGGGGTCAAGGGCCAAATGCCAAGGCCAGAGTGACTTTATTTTGGCACGAGTCTATTTTATTTTGATTTGGAGGTACATTTATATCCTCTCCAGTATTCACACACCAAGTTTGGTACATCTCAGTGTATTATCAGGTACGAAATATGGCTCACACAAGCACATGCTATGATGCACTCCACGGTTAAGGGCCAAGGTCACAGTGACCTACTTTTCATGCACAACACACCTCTTTCCTACGAAATGTCCACTATACAAATTCAGCAGGTGTAGCTGTTGCCAAATAGGAAATACAGCCCAAGCAAACTGTGTCAGAATGACTGACATACAGACAGATGGACACTGTACATATACCAAAAGTCCTGGGTGGGGCACTGACAACATGTACAGCTGTCGGACAGCATGGACTGCGATTGGTTACACAACATAGCATTACTACAAGACTATCAACTACGGTTTGCAAACTACAGCGGATTACTCAGAACCATTCATTAATATTCTTTCCAAAACTTAAGTACAAGACTTTAATAATGTTGCAAGAAATGTAAAAACATGATACACGTAGCATACCAGATTGGTCAAATGCACTTGGGTTAGTGGTGTTCATTTTTGTTTATTCGGGGTGGGGGGGGTGGGGAGTTCGGCTTTTTGGGGGGTATCAAAGTCTCTCCAGGCAAAAGTTAGTAAAACTTGCAGGTAGTTAATTACAGGTTGGAAACACTTGCCAGATAATTAGTCCAGGGTTGGGAGCACTCAAAAAGAGAGACTAAAGGCACACACGGTAAAGTGAGCCAAACCTACTGTGTCCCAATGTGCCGTACTCCGCAGAGATAAGACGTCATGCTGCAAACCAAGGACAACCGTCTGTGGATCTTGAGGCCAACATTAACCAACCTTAACTTCCATCTAATCTGAACAGCATTTTCGGACAAACACACAGTGTATAGACAGAACCGCTCAGAGTTGATCTTATACACAAGGAGCGGCCCGTATTAATGAAATGCACGTCTGACTACTCCACCTTCACCTTTATGGCATATCTGTGCTTCTTCGCAATTCTAATATATACATTTTTCATTGAATGTTGTTAGGCCATGGCCATTAGTGATTCAACTATTGGCTTGACCAGCTGCTTTGAGTTAAAGTATGCAGTTTGTCTAAATGACTGCTGGTCATTTTACAACAAGCCCTCAGGTATGCAACACAACCATTACTTAGCAACAGTATACGGTGTGCATGGTGCAGTCTTTCTCTCTGTCTTGGTATGATTACATGTATGAGTAAATTTCAACTTGTATTAAGCTGCAAAGCACCTTTGATCTGGATTTATTTGGTATTATATAAAAAATTAGCAGCCTTTGCATTCATCTGGGCTCAGCATAACATGTTATCTGCTCAACTGACTCTCAGGCCTTTTCGTATCTGGCTGGTGACTAGAGTCCCAGTTGAACAGTCAAGGTTCCCCATGTCTGTTAACCAGGCAACATAACATGTAAGTATGTTAAGGATTTTTGTCATAAGGCTGAACTTAACAGCTTTGCAACGTGTTTGTTAATTTTGACAACTGTGTTTTTATGTTAAATTTAGGCCAGTGGACTTATAATTAAAACCCTCGAGAAGGTTTCTTTTGAGTCCTGTTTGCTAACCTCACAAGGCAGTCAGGTGGTTTAGGATTCTTTTACACCTCACCAACTGGACATTGGGGTTCCTCTTAGTTTTTTCTTTCCTTTTTTCGTTTCAATTGTCTGCCAAATATTTTTATCATAACAGTCCTCTCTATGCCTGAAATTATATATAAATTTTCCCACTGAAGACAGCATCTACTATGGTGGTCCTTTTTTCAACAGAGGGACAGAGAGACCACACATAAACTCTGAATCACATAATACTTTGAAATTCTCAGTTTTGTTCATGAACACTAGAAATTTCTTGCGATGTCATTGTTATAAGATCAACTATTAGAAAACACACAAACAAACACACACACGCACACACACAAAAAAGAAAAAAAAAAAAAAACAAAAAAAACAAAAACAAAACAAGAGGCCCATGGGGCCAAGTGCTCTGCTGACATATAATGTATAATGTATTACAATAAAGATTGGAAACAAAACAAGAGCAGGCTGGGCAAACTAATGTGTTTATTCTTTTGTTTGGAATGCAAAGTTCCAGTGAAATATTGATCTGGAGGATACCTTCTCTGCTCTACTGATGTCTAAGCAGTGATCTACCATCACCAAATCATTTCTCTCAACTTTGCCAGCTTGGTGACCTATAAATACTGGGTCATAGTCATCCATGATGGCATTGTACAAAATCTATATTTAGCCTAACAATTTTGAATGTCCAGCTTAATCATTTTAGAAGGTTTCACATTTTATCTTGTTCAATGAATTTTGCCTCATCACTTCCATCAAACTGTAGGTGGCACCACTAATATCTCCATCAGTCGAGATTTTGACCTCCGCAATTGCACTAAATTTCATAATGAACCACTAAAAATTTGAGATCGCAGAGCCCTCACAAGATTTCACATTTGGACCCCCTAAATTCCAAATGCCCATGTGACTTTCACCTTCACCACAGATTACAAAATTATTTATCCAAAATGTGCACCCTGTGTGTAGATATCCATACCTGTCTGTTTGTTCAAATTGGGTAATAACTTTTGGATTTACTGAAGAAAAACAATTGATTTGGATAATCACCAACCTCCATAATAACTGGGTCATGGTGACCCCAAAAGTAGGTCAGCAAGTAGAGTTTCATGTGCAATGACCTCAAGTGCAATTTTGACCTGGAGGCTCATTTTTCTTTGCCATTGATGTCCAAGCTATACCCTGTCATTACAAAATCATCTTTTTCACATTTACCAGCTTGGTGACCTAAGCAAAAAAGGCCAAGGTCACTGATAATATATGCATGTAATATATTAGCGTTGGACACAATATATATATATATATATATATATATATATATATATATATTGTAAATTTGCATGACAAACTGAATCATTTTTCAATATACACAGTTTTATATCTTTCAACATTTTTTGGCTCATAATTTTCGTCAAATTATAGCTGTCGCCACTAGCATCACATGCAATGGAAATTCTGACCTCCTGCACAATCCCACTAAATTTTATGAAGATCCATAAAAAATTGATGATGTTAGCGTGGTCCAAGGATTTTCATATTTTGACCTGTGTATTGCATAATACTGTGGATGCCACCACCAATATCAAACTCAACCTAGATTTTTATATCCATGGTATGTCCTCAAAGTAGGAAAGGAGGCAACTTGAAAACTGTGGACTGTATTCGCATTCACAAACAAAAGTTCACTGACAGATGGATAGACTGACAGGAATATCTTTATAAGCTCTGCAACCTTAGATAAGCAAACCTAAAAAAAAACCACCTGCTCTCACATATCATTGTTCTGAGGAGTTCATCTGGAGAGCCATTTAATTGCCAACGGCCTCTGAGTTTGAATGGGATGCCACCTTCTCTGTTTCAACATGTTCAAATGCTTTTAACTCAGTAGCAACGCAGAAAAAAAAATCAAGAGGCCCACAGGATACGTATGTTCACAACTTTTGTAACGACCATCACAAAGACATCATTTCCTGGAATGCATTTCTTCAGTAACCTGAAAAGAAGAGGTCATGGCCATCCATGTAAATAAATGTAATGCACTCTTGCCATCCTCTAGATATGACATACATTTGTGGCATTTTAGCATCATTGGCGTTGTTCTTTCTCAAAATATTACATTTTATGTGTTTACAACATTTTTCAGTCCATATATTCCATACTGTAGGTGGCGCCACCAAATTTCAGTATATTTTTTCTTTTTGCTCAATTGACATTTCCTACCAAGTTTCAGAATGACGGGAAAACTCTTCAAAAAATACATCCTCAAAATGTTCACATTTTAGTCCATTATTAAAGATAATATAGGTGGGACCACCAAATGAACTTGACCTGATTTTTATACCTTTTCTAAGGCCTGGAAGTTATATGGAGTTAACTTGAAAACTGTGGACTGTACTGCATTCATAGAACATTTCTGGGCATACCTATGGACTGACTGATGGTCGGACATTACAGATTGTATATATAAGCTCTGCAAACTAAGATCTGCAGAGCTAGAAAGGTTCTCACAACCATGAAACATTAATATTTCATGTATTCAAGACTTGCCATTAGATATTTTCAAAATGGGATAATGCATTTTTTGATGGCCAACATGAATGCTTAATGATCTTTTAAAAAATGAAAAGACAGGGGTCTACATGTAGTACATCCTAAGGGCGCTGCCTGTCGCCTGCTTGCTGAACCACGTTGTCTTTGATCTATGTGCCAGCTTGCTAATAGCATCGACAATATAGTACTTTTTCCTCATCTTTTGGATATTCTGCAAATTATCAGCTTTTTTATACTCAAGTTGTAAATATCTGTATTATTAACTCTGGCTCTTTTGCTCTGGAAATAATCTGGTTCAATGCCTGGTATCAGTGAAAGGCTTCGTGTCACTGTTGCCACGGCACACTTGTCAATAGTCAATTTCATACACAACACATTTCTGGATCAGTTCCTTGTACAGTATACCCAACGTGCATTTGGCCTGGCTTCTTCAATTTCAAGGGTTTAGTCCATACTGAAACTTCCTGAACTGTCCAAAGTGTGCATATTTCCATACAATTTGAAAAGACGTGCATGCACGCTTATCATACATGTGGACATGTCATTGAGCATCCAGCCACACATGTATACGTGCCTCTCATGGATCTCACTAAGATCCTGGTGATGCAAAAGTAACTTTATCCATCCTTGCTAAACACTATTAACTCAAAAACCTAATAGCAAATTCTTAGTTATAGGCCTGACATACAATATTCAGGAATGTCCAGGTTTGATTTGTGTGTATCAATCTATAGTTTAGTGATTTAGGACCTGAATGATATTTTTCATATTTTTGTTTTTCCTCTTTTTGTTTTTGTATGATAATGGTGGAGACATTAAGCAATAACATTTTCTTATGCTTAAGGGCACATCACAGACATTTAGTGCAGTAAAAAGTTAAGATGTGCCTATGTAATCCATTTCATTAATTGCATATTTGACACAAATGTACTTATCAGGAAAAGGGTACACGTACATGTAAGCCAGACTTAACCGTGAAACATGGCCAATCACATCAAAACCTACATAATGATTTGTGAAAACTTACAATGCAGTTCATGAAATACTTAGTAGACAAAGCATTCAAGTGTATGTTCAGTATTTTCTTCCTTTTTTTTTAATGTTATTTTACTTGTCCCTGAGATCATCACAATTAAGAATCTGCTTGTATTACTTTCTTGTCCTGTGTCACACATCCTGTGGTTTGAACAGTTTAAAAATCTCAGCACAACTTCATAGCTAGCCTGCAATCCCCTCAAGAATCTCCAGTCTCCACAAATGCATAATTACTGATATGGGACAAGGAAAAATGGGTTGACAACTGAGTTAGAAATGAACAGAGAATTAAAAGAACTCATCTGAGGCAAAAATAGAAAACCAAATTACCCACACTGGGAAATGCTGCAGAAATCTGCACTGTAGAGCCAGTGTATTTCCATCTTTTTTTTTTTTACAGAAAAAATTAAATGAAGCCAAATTTGCTAAATTAGCATTGTCTAATGCAATGACTTGCCTTAAAGAGGATTGTCAAATTTTAAGCAAAATTACACGTTTGACCCCCCCCCCCCATGGTCACTTGCATTTATTTCAAATGTACACCAATATTTATTTGTACATATATATATATATATATATATATATATATATATATATATAGTGTTCGCTGTCTTCAGAGATCGCTTGGCTTGAAACACCAAATTTGTCGAGTAGTCACGACAATCTTCTTTGTTATTGTACCTCCCAAAGACCCCTGTAATATCAGGTTTTCTAATTATACATGTTCCCACTGCATCGATTCATTGGAAATCAATGAAGCCAATCTGATACTGTATGTCCAGGCAATCGAAAACACTTTTGACGTTACTTGTACTGTGAAGCAGACAAGGTTGAATGCTAATTCTCTTGGACACTTGTTGCTGTTTTTTCAATATCTTTACTACAAAAAGTCAACACAGTAATGAAACTTAAATGAAAACAAAGTTTACCATTTTACACAATAGAAAATGAGTTGTTCAAAATGGAAAAATACAAGCCCCGTCATGCTGGAGTGTCCGCACTTGAATGTAACTTGTGCAAGACAATACACATACAATATGTGAATGCTCGTGACTTTTCTCTTCTCTTTGCTTCATTTCAATCATAAATAAAAGAATTGAATTGGTTGCATGCTCAACTTTTCAGTTAAACATGTTTTAGAAGGTTTACTTTTTTCCACCTGGATGTACATGTAGGTAATTTTTGTACTTAAAACATCTAAAATCAGGTGTGTAATCTGGACTCACCTTGATGGTTTTTCTTGTCGTGGGGGGTGCTGGGCACCGTACACTGGCTTGATGCTGCAAACAAATAAAACAGATTTTACTGTGATCCGTGGGCATATCTACCCAGTTTTAATGAACTATAGGTCAAAGTTCATTACAGGGTCAAAACACTGAAATGTTGTTTAAGTTAATTTTTCTGCCACCTGATGAAACTGGCAGCTAAATCATTCTTACTTTCTCATATATTGTATTTTGTATGTGCAAATTTTGGTAGTTTAATTGCTGCCTTAATACCCCTCCCCCATGTGGGGATGGACGTATGGGCAGATGGACGGACAGATGACCGACAACCGACCATCCAATAAGCTCTGCTGACTGACAAGTCTGCGGAAGTAATAAAAAATTCTGGTCTCTCATCTGGTCCTATAATCATGAATTTACTCAGTATGATGTCTGATCCCAGAGCCTTATTTTGCTGCATTTTTGCAAATTACACTTCAATCTGTCTCTCTCACAGTTTCCGATGATATGCATCAATCCTTTATTCTGTCTGACAATTTGCCACATTTTCAGTCCCAGCCAAGTGTCATTAACAGTTTCCCAGTGCACTCCAAGAACCTCATACATTACTCACTATCTTATGCCTATCATGAAATTGATTCTTGTACTTTTTATTGATAAAATTTGTTTTCCAAAATACAGAAGCATCTTCTCCACCATCCATAGCCTTTTTGTCATGTTTTCATTCCTACTTGCTCTCTTTTGGAATTTCATATTTGACATCTGCTCTCTACGTATTACTGATTTGTTCTTTCTCTCTTTCCAAGCTGTTCTTACGTGCAAGTCTCCATGTCCTGTTTCTAATGACTTCCTAAAGTGGGTCCTTCTATAACTGTAACTTCTGCAACCTGTTTTCCTCCCAATCTTATCATGAGCTACTGTTGTAATATTCTTGTGACATCTTCATTCATCTCCTGTACTTCTCTGAAATACCTGGCGCACCATCAGAACATCAATGTAATTACATCGAATGAACACTAGCCAATCAAACTGTTAACCAATCATTTTAAGAATTTGTCAAGCTCTTAGTGCTTTTTAACCTTTTCTGCCAGTGTTTTAAGAGCAATGTGTCAACTGTATATTGTATACATATTTTATTTCCTCAATATTTGGGGGTTCAGTAAAGATATTATTACTTCTATTTTTGTTTTCCTGCTTACATGTACATATCTGCTTCCACTTATGAAGTTCAACCTGCGGGCAAGGACAAGAACAGACAGTTCAAGAACTGCCTAAAAGAGGGCACTGCAGTCAGTGGAGGGCTAGGCTGTGCATTCCCAACGCTTTACACTGTAATTTGCAACTTAATAACTTGAAAACTACTGCACATAGAAAAACCAAATTTCAGACAGTAAATCTAGATGCATAACTAAATACCTCACAAAAATCATATAACCACAGCTACAAAAGTGACTAGTTTATTTAAGGTTGCTTTAGCATACAAACTAGTGGGAATACACAGCTCTAGCCCTCCAAATGTTTGTGAATTCTGTTGTGTATTGGGGCATATACACACCTTGGAGCTAATTCTGACCTTTCCTATTCTTTCTGTATCGCATTCTATCTGAATCTTTATGCATATATACTTATTTTCCCCCAATTCAACCAAGCACCAACCTCCTCCAATGTGGTTGGACACAAAGCTGGACAATTATCTATTAATGATTATGATCATTACCTACATGTATTGCCAAAATGCCAGTCCTCATCATTTGACACTTTTGCATCATTTGGGAAATTTAACTGTCCATCAAGACACAGTCCATGATAATCTTCCTTACACCCATTTCCCCTGATTGTTTGCCCTTGCACTGTGTTTACTCTCAGACAACACCCTTTTGACAACATTGCAACCTTGCTTCCATTCCTATGTTTATGTCTCTCTAAAATTGCTGGAAATAAAAATACTGAATTCCTGCAGCTTGATGTTACTTCTCATTCTGAAATGGTCTGGTATCTGTTCATTCCATTTGCCATGTTCACTAGACAGCCCTGTGTGCTTGCATTTAAATAAACCCCACCAAGGTACCCACAGATATCTGGATACTCTTTCACGTTCCAATTCACTGCATTTCACTCTTCACTTTAGGATCCTCTTCCCAGCTGTCTTGTGAAATTTTATGTCATCTTACTTCCTTCCTTATCCATAAGTTTTCCTGTTCTCCTTTTCTCCACGTATTTTTTTTTTTTGACCACCAATTCACACAAACTTTGACCCTGTAACCATTCCCAGTTCTTCTGGCCTAACATGCGTGTCCAATGCTGCAATGATGTCTATATTTACTTCCTCAGCTATCTCTCCTATGTCTGCCAATTTGTCCTGCTGTATGCTTCAGTGAATATATCCTATCTCAAGTTACCAATTTTTGATATTATGTTTTCCTGTCCTCTCACTCCTCTAGGTGAGTCTATTTTTAATGAAAAGGTTGCAGTTACATACAATGCTAGAACAGCCATAATGGAAACATATTTTCGGTTTCCCTACACTGAACACTCAGATCAAAATAGGCGAAAAAAAATTCTCTGCTTTCATAATTTAGTATTAATTTCAAACATCTTGTGGGTTGTCTTTAAGATATTTACATGTTTTTGTGCAATACGTGTAGTACCATTGGTGCAACACAAGACCAACAGAGTGGGAGCTCATGCTCGACTGCACAAGGGATAAATGTGTAAATACCTTGTAGACAGGTTGGAGGGGGGGGGGGGGGGTCAGGATGCTGGTACAGGTAATGATTTTTCTAGAGTACGTAGTACGGAAAATAAAAATCTTTCAAAACTTTGGATAGAAAGAAGTATGTAAAATAAGAAGGCTTCCAGTACACCAGTACGGTAAATAAAAAGCCCCAGTAGGCCAGTACGGGAAACCCCTTTTCCACCCTCAGGTTGCACAGAGCATGTACAGTGCTGTGTCAGCAAAGCCTTCCTGTCCCTCTGTGGGCACACTTGATCATTTTTCAGTACACTTTACACGTGCAATATGGACAGAAACGGGGGGTAAGCCTGAATATAAAAGCATGCAGGATCCAGGATTGGGTATGGATGTACTCACCAGTGGTTAAGACATCATGTCACAGCTATCTGAAGTGGACAAGGCAAGAGCCACAAGCCACATTGAAGCTGGGTGGAATTGCAGGTCAGGGGTGTGGGCCATAGGAGTCAACCACATAACCACCAATAAGTTGCCCCCCAAAATTCTGCCAAATCAATGATGTTTGACATCCGTCAGGAGAGGGACAGTCAAAGGTGACCAGCAGGCAACAGGACTGCTTTGTCATCAACCTGACACCAAGATGGGGGACATGCACTGGCCCATACTTCCAGCAACAGCTGAAAATGTCCCATTCTCATCAGAGGTGTATCTCCACCCAGATGATATGCAACAGATTACATGCTGCTGGTTTGAAGTCAATGGCTGTGTTGAAGAAGCAGATGCTAACCACTGGCCACATAAAGTAGTCAGATGAGAGTGGACAAGACAGCACATCCATACACAGACAGGCAGGATAAGGCCTGAATGTTGCTTCTCTCTGCATAGGCACAATGGGCCAATTCAGGCTGAAGTAGACCAAGGGAGAGATATGCAACATGCTGTGTACAGCAGCACAGCTGCCCATGGAAGCATTAGCATCATGGCCTGTAGGGGCATATCAGCAAATGGGAAATTTATCAAAAACAGACCTTGTCCTTATGAGTGGTACCATGTTCACTTGCACGTTATGTTACAGAGACCTTGCAGCCTCACGTGCCATACACGCTGGTGCCATTGATGAGGATTTTTTTCCAATGCAAGACTACATAAATGTTGCTGCTGAATTTAGCAAATTCCTGACCAGAGAAGATGTAGAGGTTATGGAATGGGCACCTTGCTCTCATATTAAGCCATCTTCTGAGAAATGTGTACCAGAAAATGGGTCTTGAGACAGATTTTGAAGAACCAGGATGGCATCTTTTTTTTGGAGGGGTGGGCTTATGTACCTTCGAAGCAGATCAGAAGGTTGGTCCACAGCATGGGAAAGCACTGCCACCTGAGTATAGACTACTCTGGTGAATTATACAGATCCTATTGACTGAAAATTACCCCTGTGCAGTCACAGGATATTCCACTGACTACCTCAACGGTTTATTTTTTGTTTTCCTTTAAAAAGTGGAGTCTGTGATAGCTGTTACCGAGCCTTTTCAGCTTCTGTTGAATGCTGAGCACTGCCTTATTGACATTTTTGCAAACCTGTCTTGAAGGCAGAATTTGTGTTTACTTGTGTTGTGCAGTAAAGCACAGTTTGCTTTGTTCTGGATTTGTCTTCCAAATAAAATGTAAAGTGCATACAGAATATAAGAAAATTGAAACAATGCCACAATATGTGTTGGCTTGTTTTAGCTGTAGACTTTTCTAGGAGGACACTTTTATTTTTGCCTTGTATATATTATCAAAATGATACTTTTTTTTTTGTTATATACCTGCAAGTTTCGGCAATTTTCTATAATTAGACCTAATTTATCTGACAATGTGACCTGCATAACATTGCAGCCATTAGTCATATTGCTGTATCCCATGGAGCTTGGTTTTTGTAACCAAACTGGTAGAAGATAATACTCACATGCATACACACACACACACATATATATATATATACACACACATTGGTACACTAAAGTCTGTGTTTATCCAACTAAGGGTCTTGCCTAATGCCACTCCATATATATTTCAGTTTTATGACCCATTCCCCCACTCCCACCCTTTGGCACTCCACCCTGTATCATCTCCATACATTCAAGGAGCTGCCATCAATGGCAGCTCCCTTATAAAAGAAAAAAAAAAATCAATGGCAGCTTCTGGATATATTGGGACCGGCTTTAGGCCTATGGCTATGCAGCATGTAAAGGTATCAGTGTTGCTAGGTTAGTGCTAGGATTTTAAAATTAGGAGACAAATTTCCCTATTTTTCTAGGAAAGACCTACACAGATTTGAAAATTGTGAATTTTCTGCACAAAAATAATGGTTTGGGCAAAATTTTACTTAGTACCCTCTTGATCTGCTACCGTTACTACATGAAGTTCAGTGGTAGCTGATTTGAAGTTTTATAGTCTATCAACCTTGCTCTACAGAAGCGGATTTTGTGAATATTACAACTATGGATTGTTACTTGCAGATATATCTAATGCATTACCTTTTCTCATCAATGTGCCCTATTTTTGAGGCATATGTGGTGACTATATGCACTTTGTATTTCTTTGCAGCCACATTTTGGGGCATTTCTGCGGAGGCAAGCAAAGCTTAACGCAATCCAGATTGTCAAGAAATGATAAGTGCGCATGCTCAATGTGATCGACAGGTCCTTTTAAACTGCTGGCAAGGTTTGTGAGTAGCCTGCAGAAACACTAAAATTGCTGGTTACAGAAATAAATACAAACAACATTGCAAGCAAATTTCTTTTAAGAGTAAGGTAAACTGCTCAGATTTGGTTATGTATGAAATACACAGTCATTTTGCCTGCTATTTACGAAATATTCGCAAAACCCCCTTCTGTAACTCTGGGTTGACAGACTATAGTAGCATTTGGCTACTGTCGGTACTGCTACTGCTAGTGTTAACATAGTAGTGGTGGTGTTTCAAGGACAGACTTAAAAAGCCAGATATTTACACCTCTCCCACTTGGCAACAATGCAATTCAAAAAGTTCTCAATACTGACGTCTGATGTGCACGGACGTAGTAACGTCTATAGATCTATAGTTTGACACTTCACTTGGAGTGTCTCGGATCTGGATTTCGTCTACAGAAGTACCACTAATATCCATGTAATTTTGATCAGGTACATTTTAAAATATACTTTTGTCGGTACGGTCTGCGACTTGTATTTTTACATATAAACACTCGCGTAAATCAACGTGGCAAGTCAATCGGCAGTCAATAGCGGCAGCAGGAAACGCTGACAGCTGATTCAGTGATTGACCAATTCACTGCTGATAAACCACATCCTATCCCCCTTGCAATCCAGGATAACACCCACCTCCCCGGTAGAGTTTTGGCACTTTTCTTCCAAAATGTTGCTTTGTTGTTTTCTTTCAAGGAGTTTGCTCCGAAACTGGACATCACTAAAGTCTGTCCACTCGATGAATCACTCATAATAAGGCAGGGTTGTTCCGTCTGTCACCTCAGGTGCCACAGGTTCAATTCTCTTCCGCCATCTTTGTTTGTGGTGCTGGGTGAGAACTCTATTCGCGCAGGCCCCGTGACCGTGAATCCTCACCGACCTTGAACTCAAGCCACGCCACATTTGTTTACCAACAGATGGCGCATGGGTTCACTTGCACTTGACCACACACGAAATTCACTCGCACCCACACGCTCATTTTAGCCTCAACAAAATAATGTACAAAAAAAAAAAAAAAAAAAAAGTTGGTTAAAATGAGCAAATATACATACCCTAGCGTTTTCATTGGTGCTGCATATGCTGGGGTTTGCATCGCATATTTGCAATGCAT